>CM076578.1:1415038849-1415638849 GCA_034641835.2 Pinus albicaulis | reverse complement strand
AGTGCATGGAAGAAGAGGACAAATTTGAATCTAATCAAAGATGAAGTTATGGGCTACATCAAAGGATCTACAACTCAACCCTCAAAAGAAGATGCTCCAGCTCATGCCAAGTACATGAAAGGAATCACTCATACCATATGTATAAAAACTACAAACTGCAAAAGAAATATATGATAAATTGGTGGGGCTACTCTGCATGAGTACTACAGGAGAAGTAATCCCTCTAAGACAAAAACTATACAAGATGAAATTGTCAAGAGAGAAAGGAATCACTTCATATTTTATGAGAATTTCTGAAATATGAGACCATCTGCAGGAATTGGGAGAAGTAATGTCTGATAGTGAAATTACTATAGTGGTGTTGAATGCTCTATCAGAAGAATGGGGAAACTTCACTTCAAGATTATACAGGAAGAAAGAATCAACACCATTCCAAGATCTATGGTCTCTATGTAAAATAGAGGAAACAAAATTGAAATCGAAAGCTTATACAGGATCAAGTGAAGGGAATCGAGCCTTTGCAGCCATGTGCAGGAAGAAAGGAATATTCGGTAAATTTGTTCCTCATAATAAAAGAAGGAATATGGAAATAGTATGATGCTTTAGATGTAATGAACTTAGGCATTATAAAATGGATTGTCCTAAATCTCGAAAGGACAAAATAAAAAATGAAGAAGCACATGTCACAGATGAAAGGGAAGAACCTTATGCAAATAAATCTAAGAAAGAAGTGAAAGATCTCTATTATGATTGAGATCATCTTCCTCTTTAAGTGATTTCTATCGGTTGTAAAATAGTATGATAGGAAACATTGTATGTTAATAGCATCATGATAGAAGCATGGAATGAGCACTTGTCTTAAAAGAAGTGGCTCTTGGGAACCTCACTGATAACAACATTGATGGAAGATAGTCATCTGGATCAAGGGTCATCTATGAAACTGTAGAAATTATATAACTGATATGTTATATGTCTAAGATTCTCCTGATCACACACTATTTATAACTTCATGCACAATACAGAATATATTCCACCATTGATCATCATATGCGGAAATTAAATCAATTGCATGCACACATTAAAACCATAAAAATTCACACACATTAACACAGTGTTTTTACAGGAAAGCCTGAAGCTAAAAACCCCAACTATCTGTATATAATATATGTCATAGAGATCATGTAACAATCCTCATACAAAGCTTCTCACAAGCTCTCAGTACAATACAATCGCTACACACTAATCAGCTCCTAATCTAGCAAATCCATACACCGATCTCTGCCACCTGCTAGCCTGCCTCTACTGCGCAATCCCTGCTAAATATGGGCTCTGAATGAACTCGAATCCACCTGTCTTGCACTGCGCAATCCTCATTGGCATCTCCATCAATGTGTGGTGCAAACTCATGCAACACTATAGTCACAACTGATAGTCACACTTGCTCTTTCACCTACCTCTCCACTGGTCTCCACTGAAATTTTCCATGCACTGTAGTTAACTGATGTATTCTTCAGTTGATTAATGAGTTATTAATTAGTGAATTATTAATTAATTCACACCACTCTCACTAGTGTATCAATCAGTTAGACTAGATACAACTAGCTCAACTTTGTCTAACTGAGTTAAACTAAACACAACTCCACTAAACTCTGTCACATGAGTTCTAACTGAAGTCTCCATGCAATAGCTCCACTTAACCCTCAGGAATAGCGTAATTCCTTCTGTCATCTCTTGTGCCACATCTGTGCACTTAACTGAAGTGCTCCAAGAGAATAACATAATGTTTAGAATCCAAATATTATTAAGAGCTAATAATATTCGACATATCTATTTTTAGACTGGCAATCTAAAAATAGATTCCGCCCAGTATGTCTAAAAATGTAAGTCCATCTATTTTTCCAACTTGACCAACCATCCACAAATAACATCCTGCAACTCATAGAATATGATCGACATGTCTAAAAATGGACTGTGCGCCAAAAATATCTTGCGGGCCCACTTAGTGAAGGCGACTTCTTTCCACTAAGCTCATCATCTTGTTGCAATCTCAACACTCTCTCTCAACAAGATAGGGATTATCTGCCACCCCGATCCTACCTCTATGGTATTCGAATTTTCTCCTGGTGAGCGCATTGGTCAAGATATCAGCATCCTGATCCTTCGTAGGAATGTAAGAAAGTAACATGATCTTCCACTGCACGCAATCTCTGATATGATGATACTGGATGTCAATATGTTTAGATCTATAATGAAATATTGGATTAACCAAGAGTTTAATGCAACTCTGATTATCACAATATATCACAGTAGGATCTAAGTGTGAACCGAACAACCCAACCAGGATCTTCCTCATCCATATAGCCTTGCATGCAGCCAAACTTGCTGCCATGTACTCGGCCTCCGCTGAACCGAGTGCCACGGATCTTTGTTTCCTATTGTACCAAGAAATTGTTGTCAACCCGATACTGAAAATCCCTCCAGATGTGCTATTTCTATTCGTTGGGCTCCCTGCCCAATCTGCATCCGTGAAGCCATGCAGCTTCACCTCATCCGACTGTCTGTACCAAAGTCCATATCCCGATGTGCCTCTGAGATATCTCAATACATGCTTGCCCACCTTCCAAAAGAGCTTGGTAGGCTTAACCATAGCTTGTGAAAGTCAAGTTAACAAAGATAGCATATGTTCTGCTGAAGACTAGACACATGAGCGAACCAACTAACCGTCGATAAACAAGGGCATCCACTACCTCTCGCCGAGATGTAGCATCCTCTCCAACCAAATTTACAGGAGTGTCGATAGGCCGTGCCTTTCATGTTGAACTTCTCTAGTATCTCCCAGGCATACTTGCCTTGAGACACAAACATTCCATCCTTCCGCTGCCAAATTTCCAATCCCAGGAAATAATGAAGGAGGCCCAAGTCCTTCATCTCAAACTCCTTTGCAAGATCTGCCTTGCATGAGTGTATTAACAGTTCATCACTTGTTAGTATCAAATCATCTAGATAAAGTACAATGATCAGCAAATCACCCTCAACCACTATCTAGTATAGGTTGGGATCCACCTCGCTCTTGGTAAAACCAAGTCCGGTGAAATAATTGTCTATCTGTGTGTACCAAGCATGAGGTGCTTGTTTCAGCCCATACAACTCTCTTTTGAGCCTGCACACATGTGACTCGCTGCTGAAGATCTCGAAACCTTCAGGCTGCTCTATGTACACCTCCTCCTCAATGAATCTGTTGAGGAACGGGCCTTTCACATCCAATCCGATGAACAAAGCAACCATCCGCGCCGAGAGAGCAAGGATGGTCCGTATGGAAGAATACCTTGTGACAGGTGCAAAGGTCTCTTCATAGTCGGTCCCCTTGATCTGTGAGAAGCCCCAAGCAACAAATCTTGCCTTATACTTCTCAACACTACCATCAGCAGCTTGCTTCACTTTGTAGATCCATCTCTAACCTACCACTGATGTCCCTTCCAGCCTTGGGACAATCTCCCATGCAATGTTTCTACGATCGAATCATATTCTTCGATCATGGCATCAACCCATGCGGGTTCCTCCACAACTTCCTCAAAAGAGGATGGCTCCGTCACAAGGACACTTTCTCATCGCAGCCAAGGTATCCATTATATCTACGTGGATCGTCTCTGTCTGCGCTGTGATGTAGAAACTCCTACATTCTGCACTGCATCAAGATTCAATCGCTCAGCTTCTGTAGTGCGCTTCCGCCCTATGATGTTTGGCGCTGCATGATTGGTTTATTCCACTCCATGAACCTCCTCTTATGGCTGATCCACATCTTGAGGCTCATCTTTAGGAACAAGTTGCTCCTCCTCTGCATGCAAGTGTAGCTCCCTCTCAAACGACAACTTGCTATTTTCTCCTGCGAGAATGATATCCCGTCGCACGACAGTCATCCGACTGTCTGGCAAATACACACGATAATTGTGGGGAGTTTCTGTGTATCCCACAAATATCCCAACCTCTGCAGTCGGCTCCAGCTTCTTCCTGGCATCCTTCATCACATGAATGTAAACAGGTGAGCCAAAAATCTTCAAATGAGAAATATCAGGCTTCTTACCAGAAAACACCTCTTCGAGTGTACTCATGCCAAGTACTCTATGAGGACAACGGTTTTGCACATAAACCGTAGTGTTGCATGCCTCAGCCCACAAGTGTATGGGAAGGCCCTGATCATGCAACATTGCCCGTGCGCCACCCACGATCGTTCGTTCTTCCGCTCAGCACCCCATTTCGCTATGGGGTGTGAGGCACAAGAAGCTCTCTTCGACTCCTTCGCTATCGCAAAATTCCTTGAATTTGCTAGAGATGAATTCACCACCATTATCGCTCCTTAGATCCTCTCAATTGCTTCCCCCAACACTCTTTCTCAACCAGTGCCTTGAACTCACAAAACTTTGAGTATGTCTCGCTCTTCTTCTGCATGAAGAAGATCCAACACTTACAAGAAAAATCATCAACAAAGATCACATAATACCTGTGCTTTGTTGTCAAAGCTACTAAGAAAGCTCCACACACATCTGTGTGAATTCTCTCAAGGATCATCATGGCGTGACTATCCTTCTCATGAAAGGTGGCTTTCACAAATTTTCCCAAAGTACATCCCTTGCACTGATTTGACTACGCAAGTGTACCTTTAGGAAGCCCAGTAGAAATCTGCTGCAAAATTTTCAAAGCACCATGGTGAAGATGGCCCAATCTCCTGTGCCATAACTCGCCATCATCCCGGCTCACCACTCCTTCTGCGTTGCTTGCCATTGCTGCGCACCCATCTACCTGCAATCGATAAAGGTTCTGAACTCGAACCCCTATCCTCCGGGTCTCACCAGTTTCCTTACTGCGCAGGAAAGCCTTTCCCTCACTAAAGACAACATCATATCCCTTGTCTTCTAACATCGCCACAGAGATAAGATTCTTCTTCAATCCTCGAACATGCATCACTTCCTTCAATACGAAGGGTTTACCAGACTCCCTCTCAAAGGAAATGGTACCGATACCGGTCGCACTGTATCTACCATCATCGCCCATCTCGATGTGCACTCCAAGATCTTTCTCATCCAGATCAGTAAACAAATCTCGATCTCCTGTCATGTGAAAAGACGCACCACTGTCCAGAAACCACATTGATCCCATCACACTTGAAACCAAGCATGCGATCAGCGAAAAATCCAGCTCAAACTGCGAGGCTAAGGCCTCTCCAACTGCAGATCCAGCAGCCTGCTTATTTTTCTTCTTCTGTGGACAATTAGTAGCGTAATGTCCGTGTTGGTGACAGTGAAAGCACTTCACCTTGGACATGTCCCGCTTCTTGCCTTTCACACAAGATTGAGATGTATTTTTCTTGCTCTTCCCTTCCTTTCATGTACTCAAAGCGGCTATTCTTTCTTCATCTTCATTATTCAATGAAGATCCATCCCTGGGTACTTCGCCCTTATCTCCTCCCCGCACAAGATCCCACTGCAGTCCTCTCCTCCTGGCGCTTTCTCCCGACCATTGACAGAGTCCTCGTAGGAATGCTAACTATTCGGAAGCCCAAGGAGAGCCAAGCCCACCAAGTCCTCTTCATCACAGAATCCCCTACACTTCCCGCCCTCATCCTCGCATCGGACAACTTTCCTACTGTGTTTCTGGCATACTTTTTTTCCCTTCTCCATTTTTATTTTCCTGAGTTTATCCTTGAGCACCAAATTCCTCTAGTCACTCTTGCTTTGGAACAAGTCTATCAAAGCTTTCCACATCAGGAATGGAGAATATTTACCACGAACGCTGGACACTATGTGATCCTTCATACCTTCCAATAGAATCCTTCGACATTTTTTTGTCTTCTTTTGCCATGCGTCAAGTGCGGCAGCATCGCTAGAAACAGGTTTTGGAATTTTTGCATCTATGAAATCCTTCAACCCGTTATTCTCCGACACTGCCTCCATCCTGTCCTTCTATGAAATATAATTATATTTTCCCTCAATCGAATACTCCAATCACAATCCGTTGAAAGACATCTCAACTTTGACACCAAGAAAACACTACTGCAAATTCGAATTCCACCAACACAAAACTCAACCGCTTCAATGATTTGCAATTGCTCCAATGATCAATGCTCCGATACCATGTATAAATTATATAACTGATATGTTATATGTCTAATATTCTCCTAATCATACACTATTTTACTTCATGCACAATACAGAATCTATTCCACCATCGATCATCATATGCGGAAATTAAATCAATTGCATGCACACATTAAAACCATAAAAATTCACACACATTAACACAATGATTTATAGGAAAGCCTGAAGCTAAAAACCCCAAATATATGTATAATATATGTCATATATATCATGTAAAAATCTTCATACAAAGCTTCTCACAAGTTCTCAGTACAATCCAATCGCTACACACTAATCGGGCTAGCACTTGCAAATCCATGCACCGATCTTTGCCACCTGCTAGCCTGCCTCTACTACAAAATCCCTGCTGAAGAATGGCTCTGAATGAACTCAGATTGGTCTATCCTTTCTCATGCAATCCTCATTGGCATATTCATCAATGTGTGGTGCAAACTCATGCAACACTATAGTCACAACTGATAGTCACACTTGCTCTTTCACCTACCTCTCCACTGGTCTCCACTAAAACTGTCCATGCAATGTAGTTAACTGATGTATTCTTTAGTTGATTAATGAGTTATTAATTATTAATTAATTCACACCACTCTCACTAGTCTATCAATCAGTTAGACTAGATACAACTAGCTCAGCGTGATAGCGAGTTAAGTTGTACAACTCTGACTACTTCTACAACTCCATAGGCTACGTCACATGAGTTCTAACTGAAGTCTTCATGCAATAGCTCCACATAACCCTCAGGAATAGCATAATTCCTTCTGTCAGCTCCTGTCCCACATCTGTGCACTTAACTGAAGTGCTCAAAGAGAATAAGATAATGTTTAGAGTCTAAATATTATTAAGAGCTAATAATATTCGACATATCTATTTTTAGACTAGCAATCTAAAAATAGATTCTGCCCAGTATGTCTAAAAATATAAGTCCATATATTTTTCCAACTTGACCAACCATCCACTAATAGCATCCTGCAACTCATAGAATATGATCAACATGTCTAAAAATAGACATAGTTTAAAAATAGACTGTGCACCAAAAATAGCCTGCGAGCCCACTTAGTGAAGGAGACTTATTTCCACTAAGCTCATCATCTTGTTGCAATCTCAACAGAAATAGATGTTGACACTTTATAATGGAGTCCTCCTTGGATTCACTGGTTAGAAAGAAAGCAAAAGGTTTCATCGGGACTTCTATCTTGCAGAATTCTGGGATTAGGATATGATGACATATTGATGAAGAGGGTCAAGGTAATGAATTCCTTCATTCTAAAGAAATTGATGCAAGATTACTCAAATGGATAAGATAAGGTACATATATGCTAGCATTGGATGTCGTGAATTCATGTCATATGGTTGCAGGTGAAGGACTTCTATCTTTAGAATTATGATCAAAGAAAGGAGGATCTCTTCCGGTTCACAGGTTGTCATTAACATATGAAATCAAATATATCCTGATATGGAATATGAGGTGGTTGTATACAAAGAAGGAACTGTATGTTGGAAGTTCTTGGGAATAAATGAAACTGTGTGGAGAAAGAAAGGAATAGATCATGAAGTGCAACCATGTCAAGAGGTGGTTATCATCCGGAAGCCAAGAAGATGTGACTAGGAGATCTCTTGGGAAGATATGTAGACTCTGATATAAGTATGGTAAAGAAGAAGACCCTCAACAATGCATATCTTTAGGAGGTGTGCCACAATCTGAATAAAGGATGTCAATTCCTATAGGAATATTTCATGATGAAAGATCATCACTGAGGTAAGTTTTGATTTAAAATTTCTTATGTATATGTTTATCTAAATAATTTTATCCAGGGTTGCCAACCATGTGAAAGGATGTAAGATCCTTGGGAGATGTTTCAAAGGAAATCTGCATGGCATAAAGGTACATCCATTACAAGGAAAATACCCTCTAGCGGATGTTTTTGAGGAAGCCCTTATAAAAATAGCCCAGATATATGTTTGTAGCGGAGGTCATTGGAGGAGGCTGGCGGGTGGATGTTTTTGCGGATATTTTTTCTCGGTGTGTTTATAATCATAACACGCACCGGTGCACTTGATATATATGTGACGCATTGGTTCATAGTAGAGGCAAAATAAACATTGCAAAGTTATTTTTAAGTACTATGAAAACAATGGTGCACTTCATACATACAATGCACTGGTGCGTACTATCAAATGGCACATTGAGACACTCACTATATAACCATTATGGTGCTATACTTTAACAACGACACCCCAATGCGTTTCTGGTGATACGACGCCCCGAAATAGGGTGTTTTTTTAATGAAAATATATGGTTCTTTTTATATAACACGCCCGATGTTGGTAGTATATTTCCAGCTTGGTGCATTTTCAACATTTTGGTGCTATTTACTAACACCGATAACCTGGTGCGGTTTAGGTACAAAGACACACCGGCATAGGGTTTTTATTCAAAGGAAGCACTGTGCACTTTGTACAAACCAACCCAATGCATCTCAGTAATCCAGCGCACCGTAAATAAATGTGGTGTGCCATTGATACAACTGCCCAATGCGTCTCATACTGGAGCGCAACGAAAAAGGGTTAATTTAAAAAAAAATATATCGGCCATAAAAATTCATTTTTACTTTTTACAATGTTGTAGAGCACTCAAACACTGGTGTGACCTTTGCTTCTCTAAGGTGCCTTTCCATTGGTGCTCCCATTTCCCGCATTACTTTCGTCCATTTCTAAGTGTGTGGACTTCGAATTTTGCAAAACGGTGGGAAATTTTGGTTTTTAGTATTTCATTGGAAAGATGCCTCGACGCGCAAATGTTCAAGAAATGTACTTGTTTCTCATCAACTTAAGATTTTAGAGGATTAATTTTGAAAATTAAGTTAGAATTCACTGTTCTTTTAACTGAATATGGGAAAACTAGTTTTTCTATGCTAGCTCCCTCATTAGTTAAATAAAAATGTGTTTAGGATCGTCTCAAGTTAGCCAATTGTGAAGGGGTTTATGTGTCAAGTTTTTAAGTGCCTTTGATGAGGAATTTATGAGTTAATTAGATTTTAAAATCTCATGTACAAAAAATAAAACACAGAGAAATAAAAGACAACAAACACATTACACGATAGTTGATAACGGAGTTCACCTCTCCTCGGATACATCTCCATGGAACTGCTTCAACTAGCTAGGCCCTCTTTGGATTAATGGTCAATTGTTTGATTACATTCACCTACAGTGCTCCAATGGCTTTGCAACTTACTCCATTGGCTTCAAAAGACCCAAAAACCTCAAAATAGACTATACAATCTCTGAAAATGGTTTCCAGCTGATCTAGGCATGACCTCCTCTCCTAGTGGCCCTGGGCTTCGTTAATCTTCAAAGTGGCAAAAACACTTTCAGAAGTGCTCCAATTCCTCTGCAACCTATTCCATCATGCTCAAAGCATCAAAATCATCTAAAAATGACTCTTCTTTTTTCAAAATTGGTTGAAATTATCCAAATATATGGCCAAAAGAGTTTTGCCTAGTAAACTACCTCCAAAACTGGAGAAAATTGTAGTTAGCCCCACCAATTATGGAGGTCCGCCAAATTTTGCGTGACTGCTGAATATTCTACTAACCTAACTCAAGTTTAATTAAATTTAAAACTAGATAAACTGCGGGTTTAATGGTGTGTTTAGGGTGCATTTAGCGCGTTTAGTGGTGGCGCTGCGATGAGGTTATGTGGTAAGGACATATGGGGAGGGGGTTGGCCCCCTCCTTTCCGTTGTCGGAGAAAAAATTATAATTCATGTACAACTTCACGGCTATACATATTAACAACCACAGTGCAGCCTATTGGTAAGCCACAACGCTCACTTGGGGGAGGTCGTGGGGTTGAGCCCGACCTCCACCTGAACTCTATATAAAGTTTTTCCAACAGAGTTTTAACCAAAGTCTTCAGACTTTGGTTTAAAATTAATATTCACGCCCATATTAATATTTAATCCGACCACCAATACACAATATAATATATGATTCGGACTTTTATATAATCCGACCCCAATCCAACCTTAGGATATAAAAATATGCCCATTGAACCTTAGAATTTGGCCAACCTTTGAAACATATGGAAATTAGGATTCACACCATAGCATATGAATTCCTCCACACCTTGGTCCACTACAGGGGGCACATGGCGGCCCTTGGCTGCACCACGTGTTAGCCTATGGTTGGATTGTCCCCATATAAAAAAAATAATCAAATTCGACCTTAGGAGAAAATTAATAAAAAAAAATTCACCTTCAAACCAAAATTGATGAATCCCGCAGTGACACTTGTCACAGTGTCATTGGGCGAAATGGAGGAAAACCCAAAATTTTGACCTTTGACCCTGTTTGACCAATGTTTTTTAAATTCACACACGGTGATCAACAGGCTCTATCTTCCTCATACAGACTCCGTTTTTAGTGAAACGAATTGTGCCTGATCCCTGGCGACGCACCAGATCTGGTCGTTTGAGTTTGGTGCAATTCTGAGAAATTTGAATTTTTGGAAAAAAATTTCCTCCAATCCAGATTCTAATCACTCCTTCCCACTGGCATGCTTTTGGACCCACAAAAGATGGTTATCTCATGAGAGTTGAATACTCTTATGTTTCCCAAGTTCTATCATCTTGATTCTACTTGGAAAAATCTCCATGAAAACCACTCGGGTTCACTGACATGCCTTGCCTTGCAAATGGATTGGTGCTTCAACCAATGTCCTCCTTTTCCTGCTCTCCCAATCCAACACTTGCTGGCTACTTTCTGACTAACTAAACACTTTTTTGTACCAAAGTGATCCCTTGGTGCTTGGAAAACTAACTAATGGTTTGTAGAAATTTAATACAAAATATTTATTGTCTGGATTCTCATGATCTAACAATAATATGCTACTGTTAAATACAGAATCGCTTCTACAAAATCTTTGCGTAATTTTAACAACAATCGCCAATCACAATATCATGAAGAAAGATCAATCACACATAACACAAATATTTTACTGGGAAAGCATAAAGCTAAAAACCCCACTATCTTCTATTATATATATAGCATGTATCATGAAACAATTACATACAAATCTCCAATCCAAGAGCTCTTAGTACAAATGTTAACTGTCTCACACTATCATACAAAAATTGGCAATTTCCTTAGCCAATTTACTGCCTCTAGATAACCTGCCTCCACTGCGAAATCCTTACTAATAGCAATCCCTGAAAGAATGGAATATTTCTTGCCTTGACTGCCCAATCCTCATGGGCACATCCAATGTGTGTGTGGTCGCATGTGTGCAACCATTGATGTCACAACTGATAGTCAATATGTCCCTTTCACCTACATCTCAACTGGGTCTCCACTGGATCTGACATGTGTTAGTGTCAGTCTTTGCAGCCTTCCTCCAGTGATCAACCAAGCTCTTACAAAGTGATTTTAAGGTGTCAAGGTCAAATTTTGTCATTTCAGTGAGTCTTCAAGAAAAATTTGGTCACTAGGTATTAGGTCTACGGTTTGTTTTCAATCTTTTCAAAGTTGTCCAAATGTCGGTCCTTGTCACCATTCAGATGAGTGTACCATCATTCAGAGGGTTGTCATCATCATGTCAAGTTCCACCAGGTAATTTTACACCTTGTTCATACTTCAGTTGTGCCTAGGTAAGGTTCATTTCCCTCTCCTAGGGTTTTGAAGTTAATTTCTCTTGGATGGGAAAATCATCAATAAAACTTGTATCCTGATGTTCATACACCTTCCCCTATCCATGATGTACCTTATTAAACACTTCCCATCACTGAGATCCCCCAAATTCCTCATTTTCGCACAAACCCAAGTTTCTTGGCAATTTTCTAGGCTAGGCCTGTGTTTTTCCCTTTTGGACCCCTCCCCCTCACTCAATATATGAAATTCCACTTTCCCCTACTTCCTAACATCCCTCCCTACTTCCCAAAATTTTCTCAAGAATTTAGAAGCCCCTTATCCCCTTCATTTCGCTTCATTTCAACAAATCCCTTATTCCACACATCAGGATAGGTTTTACTCCAATGACGTTTCTGAGCAATAAAATATGAATTTGGGAAAAATAAGAGATTTTTTTTTCCAAAATAGGCCAAGGAAGAAAAACCTCCTTCACTTTTTACACAGGTGTCATGGTTTTAGAGAAATGTCAAAAATACAGTTGCCTCAGGAGAATTGATGCACCTCTGAAGTAACCTTGGGAAAATCAGGATTTCTCCTAGCTTGGTTGGCAAAATGACTTTCTTGATGAGTCAAATGATAACTAGACACAAATATCTTTCCAATGAGCTATCATGAGCTCAATTTGGAGCTGAGGAAGACCTTCAGAAGTTGGCTGCAACAGCACTCTGCCTTGAGGCAGCCTCATTTTGCTCATTTTTACCAGTCTTGGGAGATTTGATTTTTGATAAGGCAAATTAACTCCAAATTGAAAAATTCCAGTTGGTTTGGAAAGTAGACTCAATAATATTTCCAAAGATCTATCCCACACCCAATTTGGACACCAGAAAGGTCTCCAAAATCCTCATGCAAAAAGGCGCTACGCATTGGGCAGTGGTTTGCAGTGTAATTTTGTAATTGGCGCTACGCATTGGGCTAAAAAGCCTGAAATCCATTCAAATATTCCACCAAAGCTCTAAATTTCTAAATTTTTCATTTCCCAAGTAATTTAACATCCCTCCATGACCAATGAATGAATTTCTCTTGGTGCTTATGGTGATTTAATGACAAAAAATCAAAACCCTACCTCTTTACATTTCTTGCCAAAAGTGGTTGCATAGGGTTTATGAGTTGTATTTCTTACTGCCAATTCCACTCCTAGCTATCTCTCACTCCCTCACTCCTTTATTCCTTCATTTTTCCCTTTCGTTACATTCTCATCTACCCATTCCACATTTCCCATATCCCTAATCAACTAACCCTAAATCCCTAATCCCACTATCCCAAACCCTAGTCAAATATCCCCAAAACACTAATTTCCATCCCAAACCCTAGATTTCATCCCCTAAACCCTTTCATTCCCTAAAATAATAAAGCTAGCATCAAACCCTCCCCTCATCAGTCCCACTCATCCATGGCACTCAAAAACATGAAGGCAAAACCGGCAAGCTGCCTAAAGGAGCCAAACTGAGATGACATCCATTGAGCAAGAGATTGAAGCTGATCACGAAACTTGGCTTGAAAGGGTAAATATGCATTTGGAGAAAGATAATAAGGAGAAAAATATGTTGAGGCACATGGCGAATCATTATTGGGCAAGAACTCATGTTTGCAAGGCACGAATCAAGATCTTGAAGGCAAAGTTAAAGAGGGCATTAAAGCGTCGCAAAAGGCATGATAGACTTCAGATTTTGGTGGAAGCTTCCTTGGCCTAGCATAGTGCATGATGGAGGACACTCAGCCCAAATTTCAAGAAATTTGGGACACATTTTGCAAATTTTGATTTTTTGGGCCTTAACACAGATTTTCCTGCCCGACGCATCGCGCCACTTGGCGCACGCTTATAATTGGTAGCTCCTCTTGAGGAAAAATTTGTATTTCTAGATTTTTCATCAAAATTTATGCATGCCTACCCATTAAATAAATATTTGGACAAGTTTTGGGTTGCCTGAAGGGTCAAAAACACCCTAAAAATGACCTTTCTGCCCTCTTTTGGACATACAGGAAGCAGTGCTGGGAAAACTCATTTTTTGAGGGGCAAATGGCAACCAAATTCAGAAATTCCACTTGGGTTGGAAAGTAGACAGGCATAGCTTTCCAACGAGCTATCCTACACTCAATTTGGACTTCGTTTAGGCCCTCAAAATCAGCCTCAAAGTGGTGCGACACATAGAGATTTTAGGCGCGGTGCATTGAGAATTTTGGCTCAGTTTTCACTCAGCAGTTCAGATTTTCGCCTAGTTTTGGCCAGTTTGACTTTTTTATCTTCAAATGTGAAACTCTTGATGTAACTTGATGTAATTTCATGACTTTGATGTAATTTTGGCACATTTTTACTCATTCAAGTAGATTCATTCACCAAAAAGTGAAATGTAACTGAATGAATAAGTTTCCTATCTTATAGAGGCAAGTTGTTTCATTGCCTATTTTCCAGTTCTTAGTTTAGATCTTGTTGAAACATCTCCTAAACTAGTGAGCTCAACCCCTAGAGGCTGGGGATGAGGTATTTTTGTCTATATCTTGTAATTTTTCAGTCATTAGCATATATTGGACACTTTGGATTGCTTGGCACTTCATTATACATTTCATCTCTGCAATTTTGGCAAAGGAATAGACTAGGGTTTGTAGCACTCTTTGGGATCCATGTGGCTCTATGTTTTTATGGTGTGTTTCTCTCTGTGATTGTAAGTTTATGGATGTTTCATGTGTATCATCTTCCTTCTCATTTCTTCTTAAATTAAACAAACAGGTAATAAAGGTGGAATTCATTAGATTTGTAGTTCTCTACCTTGAGTTTTGTTTAATTTTCCATGTTTTCAACTGTCTAAAGAGGATTCCTGAAAGCCTCTTGCCCTCTTCAACCCCTCATCGGTCTGAACTATCCATTAATTCAACCCAAAGCATCAAAACAATTTCCTTTCCTTGCCCCATTCAGAAATCTGCAAAAACTAGGCCTCATCCCCGGACCCAAAATCTACCTCTCCCTTTGATCCAACAAAAACCCCCAAAATCAAATAAAACTCTTTCAAATATATACCTAGCCTAAAATCAGCCTTTATTTCAAGTCATCTCAAGCCTTACTGATTATTTTTGCTGAGATTGACCCAGAGAGAGCCCTCTCCTGATTTGGTAGGGCTAGCTTCTAGATTAAGCATGGTTTGATGTTACCCTAGGCTCCTGCCTTCCTTCAGCCTGAGGTAGATTTAGGCAATAACAAAATGCATGTAGTTAACAGTAGTAAATCTTTAGTTGCATGTGAGACCACTGATTGTGAATTAATTAATAATTAATTCAATTGATATCTCACTAATGTATCTTCAGTTACAACTAGCACAAGTGAGTTTAACTCACTTAACTGAGTCAAACTACTTTACAACTTTCATAACTACACTTCCAACTCGGTTACAACTTCGAATCACTCAGTTACAATTAAGTCCACTTGCATGTCCCACCAACCAACCTCTTAACTCGAAATTCCTATAGCTAACTGATTTTCCACTTCAGTTAACTATTTCCAACTACTCATTGAGAATAGATTATTATCTATCGTCCAACTATTATTAAGGGATAATAATAGTCGACATGCATCTATAAATAGACATGAAATCTATAAATAGAACTTGCAAATACATATATAAATAGACTTCATCTATAAATAGAATTTGCTCATGCATCTATAAATAGACATACACCTAAAAGTAGCCTGAGGCTCCTTCCTAGTGTAGGTGCATAATTTTCACTAGGACCTTCTTGTTGAATCTCAACACTCCCTCTCAACAAGAAAGGAATTATCCTTCACCCCGATCCTATCTCTATGGTATTCGAATTTGCTCCTGTTGAGCGCCTTCATCAGAATGTCTGCATCTTGATCTTCCATAGGAATGTACTGAAGCAACATGATTCTCCTCTGCACACAATCTCTGAGATGATGTTACCGGATATCTATATGCTTACATAGATCATGAAACACAAGATTAATCGAGAGCTTAATGCAACTTTGATTATCACAATGAATCATTGTCGGATCTAAATGAGAACCAAACAAACCAACCAAGATCTTTCTCATCCAGATAGCCTCACATGCAGCTTGAATCATTGCCATGTATTCCGCTTCCGCTGAAATGAGTGTCACAAATCTCTACTTCCTATTGTACCAAGAAACAGTTGTAGATCCAATGCTAAAGATCCCCCATGATGTTCTCTTTCTGTCCATTGGGCTGCCCACCCAATCTGCATCCGTGAAGCCATGGAACTTCACCTCATCCGTCTGTCTGTACCATAAGCTATACTCTGATGTGCCCCCCAGGTATCTTAGGACATGCTTTCCTGCCTTCTAAAAGAGCTTGGTAGGCTTAACCATAGCTTGACTCAGTTGGTTAACTGCATAGCAAATGTCTGGTCTTGTGTTCACTAGATACATTAGCGAACCCACTAATTTTCAATAGACAGTAGCATCCACTACCTCTCCAGAAGTAGCATCCTCTTTCCTCTAGTTTCCTAGAAGAGGAGTATCCATGGGTTTGTAGCCCTCCATGTGAAACTTATCGAGTATCTCCCTTACATACTTGCCATGAGACACAAAAAGTTCAACATCTCACTGCCATATTTCCAATCCAAGGAAATAATGAAGGAGGCCCATATCATTCATCTCGAACTCCCTTGCAAGGTCCTCCTTGCATGAGTGTATCAGCTACTCATCACCAGTCAATATTAAATCATCAACATAAAGAACAATGATCAAAATCTTACCCTCCACAATTTGGTATAGGTTTTCATCTACGTCAATTTTGGTGAAGCCCAGTCCGGTGAAATAGCTGTCTATCCGAGTGTACCAAGCATGGGGTGCTTGCTTCATCCAATACAACGCTCTTTTGAGTCTGCACACATTCGACTCACTGCTAACAATCTCGAAACCTTCAAGCTGCTCTATGTACACCTCTTCCTCAACTATCTCATTGAGAAACGCAGTTTTCACATCCATTTGATGAATGCGCCAACCCATCTACGCTGAGAGAGTAAGGATGGTCCTTATGGAAGAATACCTTGTGAAAAGTGCAAAGGTCTCTTCATAATATATCCCCTTGATCTGTGAGAAGCCCTGAGCCAAAAATCTAGCCTTGTATTTATCAACGCTCCCATCAGTAGCTTGCTTTACCTTGTAGATCCATCTTGAACCTACCACTAATTTATCAATCGGCCTTGGAACAAGCAGCATCAAGTCTTAGCCTATCAACTTCTTTGGTACGCCTTTTGCTAGTTATGATGGTTGGCTTTGCATGAGTGGACCCCTCCACTCCATGAACCTCCTCATGTGGCTAATCCACATCTTGAGACTCATCTTTGGGAACCAACAATTCCTCCTCTGCATGCAAGTCTAGCTCCCTCTCAAACGACAACTACATGGCTTTCCCCTCATCGAATTTTATATCCCATCGCACCACAGTCATTCGACTGTTTGGAAAATACACACAATAATTATGGGGTGTTTTTGTGTACCCCACAAAAATCCAAACTTCAGAAGTCGCCTCCAGCTTCTTCCTGGCGTCCTTGGTCACATGCACATAAAAAGACGAGCCAAAAATCTTAAAGTGTGAAACATCCAGTTTCTTACCAGTGAAAGCTTCTTCAGGTGTACTCATGCCAAGTACTCTATGAGGACAACAGTTTTGCACATAAATCGTAGTGTTGCATGCTTCCGCCCACAAGAACAGTCCACACAGGTATGTGTGAACTCTCTCAAGGATCCCCGAAGCATGGTTATCCTTCTCATGAAAGGTGGACTTTACATACTTCCCCATGGTGCAACCCTTGCACTGATTTAACTGAGCAAGTATTCCCATTGGAAGTCCAGTAGATATTTGATGCATGAATTTCAAGGCTCCATGATGAAGATGGCCCAATCGTCTGTGCCATAATTCGCCCTTATCTCGGCTCACCACTTTTTGTGCCTTTTCCATCATGGCAATGCATCCATCTACCTCCAGCTTGTAGAGATTCTTGACTCGAATCCCTATCCTCTTTGCTTCACCCGTTGTTTTTTGTCGCAGGAAAGTTTTTCCATCGCTAAAAACAAGGTCATAGCCTTTGTCATCCAACATTGCGACTGAGACTAATTTTTTCTTCAGACCTGGAACATGCATCACATATTTCAATTGAAATGGTTTACCTGACTCCCTCTGAAAGGTAATGGTACCAATTTCGGTTGCACCGTACCATTCATCGTCGCTCATCTACATGTGCATCTGGAGATCTTTCTCCTCCAAGCCACTGAAAGCTCCTTATCTCCTGTCATGTGGAAGGAAGTGCCACTATCCAAATAACACACCGATACCAATGCACTTGACACCATGCATGCAATCAAATAGAATTCAAGCTCAAATTTTGAGGCAAGGGCCTCAACAGTTGCAGCTCCAACATCCTTCTTGTTCTTCTTCTTTTGCGGAAAATTAGTAGCGAGATGCCCATGTTCGTGACAATGAAAACACTTCACCTTGGACAAATACAACTTCTTGCCTTTGGACTCAGATTTGGAATGGAATTTCTTCTCCTTCCCCTTCCTTGCCTTGGCAGCCTAAGCACAATCCTCTTCATCATCATGCTTTCATGAAGATCCATCTATGGTGTTCCGCTTGAACTCCTCCTGCACCAGATCCGACCACATTCGTTCCCAATCTGAAAATTTTTCTCGTCCGTTCAGAAGTTGTTTTACAATTTTATGGGATGTCACAACCGCAACTTAGTTATACTTATCAACTGTGTTATCACAAAATCTGACCTGATAGGCTGCTCATCAAGTGGAATTTGTGTAACTGTTTCAGACTAATCTTTTGGCTAAGGCCTAGCCTCCTCGACCTGAGAAGGCTCTCTCAAGGGTTTATGATTTTTGATTAATGGATAGATGGATAACTCTAAGGTAAAAAGATAGAATAATATAACTGGTTGTGTCACAGATTAGCAAAAATTCATTAGGCCATGGAGTCAAGATAACTTCAACAAAACCAAGATAATTTACCTAGCATGGAAGTTGAGGCATGTTAGAGTTTTAGTCAAAAGATACACATGTGAGACAATAGAAATACAGTCAATTTTCCTACATAGGAAGTCAGAGCATCAAGGATGAATTCTGAGTAAACATAAGAAAATACCACTGCAAATAGATAGTAAAAGGATGCAATAGAACAAACACACACTAAAACTTTTTATGAATCTCAAGTTGGCTAAAACACTGTTACCTATCAAATAGGTAACTTGACCTCAAAATGGGAACTCTAGCCCAAAAAGACTCAAAAAACATGAAAAAACACCCTAAAAACAAAAAGTGTGTATTCCAGAACGCACTTCGTTTTTTTTGAAGGTCAAATTTCAACATTTTATAAAATTATGGTAAAAACAAAATTGTTTCTTGAAAAAAGGATTGAAAAAACACCCCAAAAACAAAAAGTGTGTATTCCAGAACGCACTTCGTTTTTTTTGAAGGTCAAATTTCAACATTTTATAAAATTATGGTAAAAACAAAATTGTTTCTTGAAAAAAGGATTGAAAAACCACCCTCAAAACAAAACCAGTTGATGCTGGAATAACAAAAAAAAAAATTGTGTCATACTTTTGGCATTTTTAAAAATAGAAGTAACATTTTTTAATTTTTAAAATTCAAACATTAAAAAAAAAACCTAAAATTTAAGAAAAAAAATAAATTTAAAAAAAAAAAAACATTTAAAAGGTTAAAATTTAAAAATATATGAAGATAAAAAAATAAAAATAAAAACAAAGTAAAAATTTTAATTCAATCATTAAAAAAAACCTAAAATTTAAGGAAATTTTTTTTTTAAAATAAACCAAAAAAAATTAAGATTAAAATTTAAAAAAATATAGAAATTAAAAAATAAAAATAAAAACAAAATAAAAATATTAAATTAAAAAAAAAACAAGTTAAAAAAAGAAGGAAATTATAAAAAATAAAATATAGAAATTAAATTTAAAAAAGAAAAAGAAAATGCTTATTAAATTTAAAAAAAAATAAAATAATTTAAAACAAAAAATTAAATTTAAGGAAATATATTAAATTTTAATAAATTTAAAAATTTAAAATAAAAATATTAAAAAAAAAAAAACATTATTTAAATTAAAAGTAAAAAAATGAAAAATTAATTAAAAATAAAAAATAAAAATAAAATACAATGAAAATATTAAATTTAAAACAATATATATTAAAAAACAAATAAACTATAAAAAATAAATTAAATTTAAATTATAAAAAATAAAATATATATATGAACTCAAATTAAAATATGTATATATATCAGATTTTATTAAATTAAAAACAAAAAACAAAAACAACATTATTTAAATTAAAAGAAAAAATGAAAAAAATTAATTAAAAATAAAAACAAACAAAATAATAAATGTAAAAATATTAAATTTAAAACAATATATATTAAAAAAACAAATAAACTATAAAAATAAATTTAATTTAAATTATAAAAAATAAAATATATATATGAACTTAAATTAAAATATGTATATATATTAGATTTTATTAAATTAAAAAAAAAATTAATATTAAAATAACAAATTAAATTTAAAAACAAAAATATTAAATTTTAATCAATAAACAAATAAAAAAATAAATTTTGAAAGAAAAAATAAATTTTAAATATAAAAGAAAAAGAAAAAAAAAACATTGTTAAAATAAAAACTTTAAAAATCAATTAAAAAATGGAAAATAATAATAATATTAAATAAAAAAAAATTAAAAAAAAAATTAATTTAAAAAAATTAAGTTTAATTAAAAAAAATCTAATTTTAAATACACAATTTTAATTGAAATATAAAAATATAAAAATTTTATGTTATTAACAAATAAAATTAATAAAAAAGTAAAACATTTAAAAAACAATATTAAATTCAAATAAATTAAAAAAAATACAAAATTTATTAAATTTTATAAAATAATGAAGGAAAATTATGAAATTTAAAAAAAAATCAATTAAATAAATAAAAAAAAAAGCAAAATTTAATAAAAATTACTTAAAAAAAAAAAAAAAATGAAAACAAAAAAATAATAAAATTTACAAAAAAAAAAAAAAAAAAACAAAACAAATTATATTTTATATAAAAAAAATTAAATTAAAAAAAAAATTAAATTTTTTGAAAAAAAAATCAATTAAAAAAAAAAGTTAAAAAAAAAAAAATCGGGCGCGTGGTGGTGGTGGGGGCGGCGCCATCTCGGCCCCACGCAAGCTATGGAGGCCTACGGTGAGCAAGGGGTCAATATGGACGCACCCCCTCTCCCCACCAACTCTCTGCCTCCGGGCTGCCGCCTCGTGGGCGGAGGTCGGTATACTGGCCTTTACACCACTTGTACATCACATTTCATTTTTTTTTTTTATTTGATTTTTTTTTTTTAAGTTATTTCAAAAAATTTAATTTTTTTATTTAAAATATAATTTGTTTTGTTTTTGTTTTTTGTTTTTTAATTTTGTTTTTATTTTTTTAAAATTTTTATTATTTTTATTTTTTTTGTTTTTAATTTTTTAATATATATATATATATATATATATTATTTGATTTATTTTTAATTTTTAATATTTTTATTTTAATTTGATAAATTTAATTTCAAAAAATTTAATAATTCAATTTTTTATATCTTAAATTCAATTTGTTTAATTTTTTTTAATTTTTTAAAATTTTTATATTTAATATTATAGATTAATTATTTTTTTAAATTTAAAATTTAAAATTTATTTATTAAATTTTTAAAATTTTAATTTAATTTAATTGTTTTTTTTTAATTTCTTTAGTTTATTTAGTTTTTCATTTTTAAAATCTATAAATTGTTTCATTAAAAAAAAAGCACTAAATTTATGTGTATTTGTTTTTTAATTATTTGCATGTGGTTTTTTTTCATTTTTTTTCATTTTTTAAAAATAGTTTGTTTGTTTTTTTTTCCTTCTTATTATTTTTTTTAATTTAAATTTTTTAATTAATTAATTAATTAATTTATTATTTTTTTTTAATAAGTTACAAAAAAATGTTTTTGATGTAAATTTTTTTGTCAATTTTTGTTTTTTTTCTCTTTAAATTATGTGTTTTTTTTCAAATTTTGATCAGTTTCCTTTGATATAATTTTCAAATATTTTTGTTTTGTTTTGTGTTTAAATACGAGCTATTTTTGTTTCTCTCTCTCTCTACATTTTATTGGGTTTTTTTTAATCTGTTTTTATATTTTTTTTATCTAAGTTTTGTGTTTTATTACCAACATGAAAATCACTACTCTAAAAAAGGCTTTGATGCAAAAACAGATCAATATGTTTGCAAAATTAGTAGCATGAAAATCACTCGCTCTAGTTGATGCAAAGATCAATATGTTTCAAAATTAGCATGAAAAAATCACCACTCTAAAAAAAAAGTTGATGCCGCATCAATACATTTCAAAATTAACATGAAATTCACTAACATTTAAAAAAATATTCATACTTCTCATAAATAAAAAATATTAGAGTGTCAAAAATGTGCACAAAAAAATCGTGACTTCTGCATCACAACTTTTCAAAATCTGGTGCTTTTTTATGCTACCAAAAAAAAGTAGGTAATATCTGCGGTTACCTATTCTACCTCGTAACATTGTTCTAAGTAAACTCTTCCGTATTAAAGCTTCTAAAATAGTCACATACATACAAAAACACAGTTTTTTTTGCTAATAAAATGTCCAACCCCTTGGATTTCGACCTTTCCATGCTCTTTATAGAACATTTACAAGATAGGATCCCTTCTTCTCCACTAGATACATCGAACTCAAAGAGTTTGACACCTTTCCCTAATCCGATGGACATGCTATTTATTACAAATTGACAGCTCATATTAGTTTATGAAAAGTCCTAATTCTATTAGGACCGAAACTCTTAAATATCCTTCTAACAACCTTATCTAATATTTAAGATGTACATATTTTGCCACCTCGCAATCCCATGAGGTCGAATTTGGATGTTGACCTTTCACTCTGAAGTGACCCCGCTGGCATAGGATAATGTTCTCTCAAAAAATAGGAAACATGTTTTCCCTTCGTTTTTTAGCCTCTTTTGATTTCTTTATCTTTTTTTGAGTACTTTTATCCTTAATAGATCGTGTCTACATGTGTCATAAGTTGCTGCACTCACCATATATCTTTAATCCTCTAGTCGTGCGTAAAACTATAATTCGAATGGTGCAAAAAGACAAAGGATAAACATGCGCTACAAAAGGCAGCCTCGCTTTGTAGTGTAGTGTTTAGCTCCTTTTTTCAATCAACCTTTCGACTCGCTTTTCAAGCTACAACCTTCATATGCTATTTGTACACTTCCACCAAACTCATTTTCCCAAGTCAAAATTCACCAAACTTCCACTTGATATTAAAATGTGCTAGAAGACCGCTTCAAAGATTTTTCGTAGAGCATTTCAAGAGATTTGCACTATCCGCAGACTACAAAATGATGTGTGCGCTTTGTCAAATCGTCTTCAAAATTTGTACCCTTTGGAGATGTTTAAACTTTAAAAGGTGTTGTATTATTTCAAAAACACAAGAATATGACCTCAAAAACATAATCTTCATCAAAATTTTCCTTCATCTTTGATCGGCCGCATTGACTTATGAATTTATCACTTTGTTTTACCGCCTCACCACCTTTGTTTCCACCAGCTCTTTAACTTTTCTCTTGAGTCTTTGTCAAATCAGTATCTCCAGCATCTTCAATCTTGTCTTCTTAACCTTCCGTTGCTAGCTCTCAAATGAGTGTTTATAACTCTTACAAACTTTGCTTCCTTGATGGTTGGGACTTTCCGTGTGAAGAATTGTTCCTCACCGCATTGGGTATTTCTGATTTTGAAACTTTTTCACCTTCCCACAACAAACTTTCATCCTTTTTAAACTTGGTTTTCTCAATGAAATGTTTTCTAGCTCTTTTCTTCAACTTGGAAATTTCATGATTTTCTGATCTTAAACTCTCTTTCCATACTCTTTATACTTGGTCATTTCTCCTCTCCGTAGATACTTCCGTTTTCTGCGATGTTTTGTTACAGATGAGGAAAGATCAACTATCTCCTTATGAACAATAGTTGCTTCATTTTTTTTTCTCTCAACTTCTCGCATTAATTTCTTCTAGCCTTTTAGAATGCCTAGTTAGCTGTGCCTCCTAGCTTGGAAAACAAATGTTGCATCTTCATCCTTAAACTCCAACTTCTTTGATGATTTCATCCCTTTTCTCGCTTTGCTTTCTTTAACCCCCTATGAAATCAACTTGCACTCATAGGAGATTCTTGTATGTCTATATTTCTTTGCATGTATTAAATCATCTAAGTTTCCTTTCAAACTCCGGGGCTATCACTTGATCCCCGAAACCACCGTCTTTCCTTTTGGATGTTGTACTTTGACTCCTTGTGATTCTCTAGACTATTTTTCTTACCAAACTGTTTGATTTCGCGCTTTAGCTTCCTCGTACTCGTGAACCCTTGTTTTGCAGGTGTGAGGGGGTTTCTCGCTACAATCACCGGTGTCCTTTCTACTTTACCTTTCACTTGTTTCCTTCACTTTAATTTGACAAACCTCCTACTCCTTATAGCATACAAAGTTGACCGGATTCTGCCGGGTGGGGATGGATTTTCCTTTGCCTTAGGGTTTTTAGCTAGAGTTTGAGCTTCCATTTCCTAAATCCACTTATAAATAGAAAAGAGGACCAATCCCTACTAATCTTCTAGAGCTCATTCAAAACCAACAATTTAATCTAGCCATGGTGAACATAGTATGTTTGCACAGCTCATCGGATTTCACTTGGACCCTTATCACCATTTTAGCAATAGCTTCTATATAGGAAGTATGGTAAATCCAATGATATCATACCCCGTGAAGTGTAATAGGAGTTTGAAATGATAGGTGTAAACTTTGTGGTACTCCGCTTCTCTTCACACGTGAAATATTCTCCGGATGTTGAGCAATAGTTTGGCATAGTTATCCTTAATACGACATCGAACCGCATTATTCAAGTCCATCTCTCGCATATTCGCTTCAAAAACATCTTGCATGCCTCCATATCAAACTCAAAACCTTTAAACCATAAGTTATCATGTCCTCTAGTGTATTTCAGTCAAATACTAGTAGCAATGGTTTCAGTGTCATCGTGCTCATATTTAACATCCTTAAATCTTTGTATTTGTACCACCGAAATGTAATGAAACTTCTTTTGATACCCGAGTATGTCCACCCCGTAGCTTTTCACGTAACTTTAAAAACTTGCTTTTCGATCGAAAGCATCCATGACTGCGTTTCATTGGTCTTCAACTAAAACTCTTGTGCTTTTAGGGTTCAAACCTCAAACAATGTCCCGATCTATGGTTCTTTTTCTACTCAATATACTTGTTTTATGAAAAAACCCTATTGGTTTCTTTAGAATTTGATAATCAGCCTCTCTTGCAAACAACCTCTCTTGATTTGATTTAGCAAAATTTCGCTTGAAAAAAGGATCAACCTCACTTGATAATGTATGAAATATCCTTGGTATAGGACAACCATAAGCTTGAGCTTGAAACAGGAATGTTTCATAGTTTAATATGAGCAAATGAAAACTAGAATGACTAAAACAGACAAGACATTTCGAATTTGAAATTTCTTTTCTCAATATGAAACCCCTATCATAGTAATGATGGATATGGATGGTTGATCATTTCAAATATGAATCCTAACTAACTCACCATGACGTTACCCTATCATATCCTAACGAATTTATGACAATTTCTGAGCTTTGACATGACCTTTTAAGAATCCACCCTTTCGTAGCACACATAGTGCATTTTTCACACTTCGCGCTACGAAAGTAGCAACGCTTTCATAGTGCAAAACTCAATTTTTGAACTGACCACGCTACAAAACTGTGGTTTTGTTGCTAATTGCAGGGGTTTCATTCGAAATTTGATGACATGATATTTAAGTGAATGATGAGACTTTTCAACCATGGGATGAGACCTAAAGACTTTATTTGAAATTGAAAAATGACTTTTCAAGACTTCTAAACCTATAACCTACCCTTTATTAAGACTAAAGTAACTCAAGGCCTATTTGACACTATGACTAAGACAGTGTAAACTTACAGAGTTTAAATTTTTTTAAGGGTGATAACAAACCGAATCCAAGTTATCCTAATTTGGGTCATAACATTGGTGGACTGCATTCTTCATGCACCTCTCATGCGCAAATGCCTCAAACTTCATTTCAACAAGTATCATATCCAGAGTTTTGGTCAACAGAATCCTCAAGAGCGTTTGCTTTTCAAAACAACCCCTATTTTGATTACCAACATCGATTCCTTATGTCGGTGCTTAAAGGCCCGTTTCTCAAGAAATTCCATCTTACCCTAGCTATGCTCAACTCGACTAATACGTATAGTTGCCCTTTCTTGCAACTTTAGAGTTACCAAATTTAAATCAAGCAACTCAATGATCCAATTAATTATGCTCCTTGGTGGCCAATGATACCTCACAAATTACCCTTGGATATTCCTAAGTTCAATGGAAACCCCAGAGAATATTCGTACGTACCATGTCATGACTCTATCATTTATGGTGTTCATCAAACTCCCTCAATGATGATTCTCTGTACTCGACTACGCCTCTTCCAGCCGTACGCTCGCAAAATGCGTCCCAGCTGCAAATGGCATTGAGTTACCCTAGAGCTTCTTTTTGATAATTTCACTAGCGCCTAGCTACTATCTTTTTTGACTCATTTCCAAGCTACTCCATATGATATGAACCGGAACACGTAACTCTTGACCAATTTCAAACAAACTAATGCTACTCACATTTCTGATCATATTCATGAGTGGTATCGTCGTCGTATAATGGTTAAGACATTTGTTCCGAATCATATCCTTGCTGAATGGTTCATTAAGTCCCTGTTACTATCTTTAAATGAGGAAGTGGCTAAGGGTGGCGTCATCATAGAAGAGAAATTTATCGCTCGTGCCCAATATTTAGACTTGATTTACACTCAGTCTGTCATGCTCTATGAAAAAATTCCTAATGCGCGGAGATCTAATTTTACTGTTCCTCCTTAATTAAAGGACTCTCATGCTAGAGACGGCTTGATTGGTTCTACATGCACACATCATACAACTGCATCTATTCGTACAACTTCTTCCAAAATTAATGCTGTGTCGTTTGACAAAGACAAAAGTGACAAGCAACCCAGAAGTAAGAAAAAGGGGAAATCTACGAAAAAGCAAACTTCTAACCTGTAGGAAAGATCATCTGATCAATCGTCTGGACCTAGGAAACCTCGTTATACATGCATAATCTATAATGAGGAACAATTTGTTAGGGATTTTCCTCACCATGCTGAAGTCTCAAAAATCATCAAGACTTCCCATGCGTCAGTTGTGTTGACAAACCCATTTCCAACCGGGACATGTAAACATGGTTGCTAACTATCCACTTCTCCTAGTTCTCAAGTGTTAATGTTATCTATCACAAAACCTTCAACAAATATTTTGGTGTCAACACGTAATAAATATTATGGTATTAAGGCCACTGATCAACCTACTACCTCGACTACGAATCCGTCTCACTGAATCGTACACGACTACGATCGCTATTCCCTGAATCGACAATCAAGCCACCAAAGGGAGTAATTCATAAATCGAAATATAATCCTTCAAATAAGAGCTAGTACTGTAAAATTATAATATAGTTGAAGATTTGGCTCTAATCCTTTTAGTTATTTCTCGCCTCTGAAGTATTACAAAATTGTCTCTCCCAAAACAAAGCTTTATTGTCACCATTGGTGGAATTGATCTAACCGGTTCTAATCTTGTCATCTTTAATCATACGGGCTATGTGTCAGCAACTACCAAAGAGAATTGGCATTCTCCATACAAGTAAATGTGTTCTCAATCACCTTGTCCACCGCACTATTATTGATGAGGGGAGCATCTACATGCATTATGTCTCTAAATTGTTGGAAATCACTTTGCCCACCGTGCTTATCATAATCATCAACGACGTTGAAGGCTTTGATGGACGTACATATAAACCTTGTGGTATTATTAATAACCTTCATGTTGAACTAGGGAAAAAAATAAATGTTGATGTTGAGGTTGTTGATGGACCCCTTGACTATATTATTCTACTTGGAAGGCCATGGGTATATGCATTGAAAATACAATTGTTTCTACATATTTTAGAATGATTTCCTTTCCATATAAAGGTGTTATCACAACCATTAATCAACTTTCCTTCTTTTCCTTCACTTCTCTGTGCAATCGGAAGCATTCCGTCTGCTCGACATACTCCCCAAATAGAACTCTCGAACATTGGTGTAGGACTCTAAAAGGATTCCACTCTCATGGGAACTCCTTTGCATCATCGCCATCGCGTACTATCTGCGATAAATTGCAAGTATAGAGACCCGATACATGATCTCTTCCACTCTATATGGCTTAAGGGAGAGTACTCGGTGATTTTGAAATTACTACGTTGGATGAGTTTCTATCGCCTAAATCGTATTGCGCCGGAATAGTAATCAATCTATCTCGGCTTGGGCGGAAAATCCGAAATCAAAGCATCACCGAGTGTTTGGGTTGATCGCTCCTTAGATTTTGGTATTCCCTCAATCCTTTTTCCTCAATTTTCTCGATCGTATGAGAATATTTTGGAAGCTGATGATGTCGAGCGCGAGAACCATGGGAATATTATCATCATTGTTCTCATCTTCCCGATTATGAAGAAAAACTATCTTCGTGAAATATATCACCCATCAATCAAAAAAATTTCTTTTCTAATTCTTTACTTATTAATGCAATCGATTCCGAGCGAAATCTTTAAAATATTGAAGAAACCATTTCTATCAATATTTCGACAAACCTCGGCATTAGTAGAAAATATTCATGTCGTAAGGCATCTTTTTCTCCATCGAACTCGAATCAGTATCGCTCTCTATTTTGTGAATTCCGTGATGTATTTGTTTGGCTCTACGAGGAAATGCCGTGCATAGATACTAGTATTTTTGAACACACTATTAATATGTATCTTGATGTCAAACCTATGTGTCAACGGCTTCTCTGTTCATCCGATGAAAGTCGATGCCATCAAAAGCGTAAGTCGGAAAAATTTTGCGTGCCGGTTTCATATACCTTGTGCTATTGACCGAGTGGGTTTCCAATATCGTTCCCGTCATGAAAAAGAAAGGAACTATTAGAGTGGGCATCAATTATAGGGATGTCAATATCGCTTGTCCAAGACAACTATCCTACTCCCTTTATCGACCAGATTATTGATGATTGTGTTGGATGCAAAATATTTTCGTTCATGGATGGATTTTCCGCTCACAATCAAATCAATATCTCACCTAGAGGATCAACATAAGACAACATTCATCTCGGGTCCCCCGGGGAACATTTGCTTATAGGAAACTACCATTTGGTTTAAAGAACATTGGGGAAACCTTTTTAGAGAGTAATGGATCGTGCTTTCAATGACATCAAGCACATTGTTCAACCTTATTCAGTATGATTTACCGCCGCATTCACGAAATCGAACCGATCACCCGATACACTTGAGAGCCATTTTCTTACACCGCCGATATACATTACAAAAATACGCCTCAATCCACATAAATGTGTAAGTTTTGTGTTGGTTTTGGTTGTTTTCTTGGATTCGTAGTCTCAAAGAGCAAGAAGTGAATTCTGAAATCGACCCATGAAGTTTCAAGCCATTCTTGATTTCACATGCATCATCAAATTTATCTTCGTATACGTGAAAATTCATAGGAAAGGCTAGCTTCCTAAGTATAGGTCAATATTCCAAAACTGAAGCGAAATGGCTAAAGGATTTACTCGACTCTTGAAAAAGGGGGTTCCCTTCCATTGGGACCAAGTTGCACAAGCTTCTTTCTTTGATGTCGCCCAAGGATACTTGTTCAAAGCACATTAATATACCCCTAATTATGAAAATGATTATTTCATATAGTATCGTACCACGCTTAACAGACGACCATTGATATGGTACTAGTCCAAGTAGAAGATGGAATTGAACATCCTGATCTGATTATTTGTAGTCGTAATCTCACATGATGAAGAAGTTAAGTATTCATGTATGTAGAAAATATTGCCTTGGCAATTGCTCGAAGTTGTCCAAAGATTTCGCCATTATATCCTCGCTCCAAAAAACCACTATCGTTTCTGACAGTAGCCCCATGCACTTATATCTTATCACGTCAATTTCTGGGGGAAAATATTCAAAATGGATTGTCATTTTGCATGTGAATTTGATTTGGAATTAATCAAATCCAAGTCAAAGAAGTCTTTAGTTTTGCTGAGCTTCTTTGTGTCCTTCCCTTCCGATAGTACTACAACTACGTTAAAATCCATCAATTCCCTCGACGACCTATTTCCGATCGGATCATCCGATCCTTGGGCATGGGGATTTCATCATTTATCTCCAAACTCAAACTTTTTTGACCTCGATACCTATCACTCGAACAACGATGTATTCAATACCAAGCCAAAGATTATCTAATCGTCGCCGATACACTTTATCATCGTGGTGTCGATACCATTTTAAGGAGGTGCCTCACTCATGAGGAGGCCGAAAAGGTTTTAAATGATTGTCATCCCGGGGCTTTGTGGTGGACACTTATCCTGATATGCTACCATGCCGAAGATACTCGTGGCCGGTTACTTTTGGCCTCCAATTTTTCGAGACCGCTATCATTTCGCAGCTTAGAAGTTGTCATGCGTGCCAAATTTTTCTCTATCGTAAAATCCGCTAAATCGCTAGCGCCAATGCATCTTGTTGTCTCTGGTGGGACCATTTTAAAAATATGGTATTGACTTCATGACCTATAACCCTTGTTCATCCAGGGGGCATGGTTATATATTATTGTCGCAATGTACTATTTTTACTAAATGAGCCGAAGCAATGCCTACATTCAACAACATAGGACAAATAGTTGCATTTTTTTTCATTAATCATGTTATTGCACTATTGAGTCCCTGTGCTATAGTTAGCAGATCATGGGAAGCATTTTTGCAATCACATGATGACTAAATTAATTGCCATAAGTTAGAGATTGTCGCATGATAATTCTACTCCTTATTATCCACAATCAAATGGACAAGTTGAAGCTATCAACAAGATTCTTAAACGATGCTTCAACGAATGATAGATAGTTCATAAAATAAATTGGCATTTGATCCTCGTACTCCGCCTTTGTGGGTGTATTGAACTCCTCGGTGATAAAACCCATCCGGATTTACTCCTTTTAATTGGTGTATGGTCTCGGAATCTATCTTACCAATCCAATGTGAAATACCGTTGTTAAAACTCACAATCAACTTGTTACTCCGACATCTCGTAAGAAGAAGTGTGTCTCCTCAACTCCCATCCATCTCGATGAAGCACAACTTGAAGCCCAATTTCCCAATGAAGCGCATTAGAGACGTATAAAGGCGCAATACGACAAAAAAATTCCAGCCCTCGCATTTTTCTCGCAGGGCGACTTGGTCCTTATTTACGTATTAGGAAGCCGATGTAATAGGTACAGAAAGTTTGAGCCATTATGGCATGGACCCTATATTTTCAAAAGAGTTCTTGCTAAGGGTGCCTATGATTTAGTTGATTACGATGGAATTCCGTTGGCGCAACCCTAGAAATGGGTTGTATTTGAAACGTTACTATGCTTAATCATGAGTGTAGTAAGTTTTTGTATTATATTGTATATATATGCTATTGATTTGCATTCATTATCTTAAATTTTTTTTTAGATTTTTCTTAACATTATTAATCTGGCTTCCTGGATGCGCGGTGACGATGCAAGCAGGTTTAAAGCGATGGGATGTGAGAGTGGCATTATGGGAAGCCACATGCCAACCGCCCTGAAGCTTCGTTGAGTTCACGCCCATAAATTGGATGTGTTCCGCCGTTTAATGCACTTAACTACCGGCGCTCATTACAATCTCGCCTCCCGATTCTCGAGACCATTTCGCACGCTCGCGACTCGCTATGTCTCCAGCCCAAATTTATGAAGGCTCTCTACAAAGGACTCACTATTGCACGGTTTATTGGAGTTGATATGAATGGAGCATGGTTATGGTTCAAGAAGAACTCCCCCCGCCTCGTTGCGCCGTGCCGCACTCCGAATGCCGGGCTTTCTTCCCACGCGCACCAGAATCGGCAAGAGAACCGTTTCCCACCATCGTTTGGAATTAGGGGGAGAGCCTCCACTACTCTCTCTCCGCAGTGCTCTTGCATGCTTGCTACCGTTACTTTGCCTCCTCAAACGCCCTGTTTCTTCAGCCCTTCATTCGCCTCTCCACACATCGCTATCTCGTCCGAGGAAATGTCGCGTCTCGTGCATAAATGTGCGATGCATAAGGGGTTCCATCAGACGCCGTATTCGTCGTTCCCCACCACCTCTAGCACCCTCCCTCCTCGCATCTTCTTCAAATTCCCGACGTAGCCCTTTCTAGTGCGCATAGAGGTCATCTTCACTCGCTCGAGGCACGTATTTCTCATTCCCCCAATCCTACGATTCCTCCCGCTCATCCCCACACTATGCATTTTTATTTCAACGACTCTCTTAATCATCCCAGCAGTGACATCCTCCATCACGGTTGTCTTTTAGGAGACTCCTCATGATAGTGACTCTCTACTCGCGTAGCGCGTAATGCAAAGCACCGAGGGAGCTCAGTCTCCGTGAGCATAACGCCGGCAAGAAACTCAATAGCCGAGCGCATGGACTCGTACGGATTTGAGTGGAAAGGCCACCTCGAGCATAACACAAGCAAAGGCGTGGCCGGGACTCGCCTAGCAAGAATCGGGAAGTGTTGAAAGACGACATTGGTCAAGCAAGTGCCGAATGTGCCCATCCTCCTTCGCTGTCAGTGAATTTGGCTACTTCTAGTGGATGACCTTCTCAAGGCCGAAGGGGATCTCGTAGGCAGCTTGGGCTCGCAGATCATCCGAAGATGAACACGCGCATGCAAGGCATGCGCAGCCGACGGTAGTATCTCTAGAGTCAAGCGAGCGAGATGGAGAATGTCGAAGGTCAAGCGAGTGTGGTGCAGTTCCTTCTGCAATTGGGAAGGTGATTCATTCAATTGCGGGACTCCGTACAAGGACAATGGGAACCCGGATGAACTCCGGTGTAGGGTCGTTGAAGAAGCTCCCGATGAGTAGCGCCACCCTCTCTATCCTTTTTCTGTGTGCTCCGTCTCCCTCTCTTCGTGGCTTGTTCCCGTTTGTCATGATGTTTATGTTTCTAATTTTTTGTTAGCATATGATCAAAACTCGCATCTCCATGTCTCTTCTCGCATGGGGACTTTTCCCCGAAAAACACTCCAAGATCGGTTTCGCATAGGGCGCGTCTCAACCATGGTTTTTTTTGTTCAAAATGCCACTACACCGGGCAAGGATCTCGAGCTATGGCTTCGTAAATAATTTTCAATCGTTAATATATTACATTTACTTAGACACAATTAATTTGCTTTACATTTCATCGCAAATGTCTCGAATCTTTCGAACCTCTTTGTTGGATATGCTTAGTGGTGCTAGTCATAGTACGTAGAATCTATCCTCTCGCAGCCGTGGGAAATTTTTGCTCCAAACAACGAGTTAGTAGAGTTTTCAAGGGATTTTTATTGGTAGATCGACTGAAAAATATCGACGCTGAGTATAGCATGTTGATCGAACTTCTCCGTGATGCCATTTCACTTGGTATTAACAATATCATCATAAGGTTAGACTCATAACTTAGTGGTATTACAAATTACTAGTGTTTATACCGTTAGAAATCCAACATTGCATAGATTGTTCCCTAAGAGTTCGACCTTTGGAAAGACACTTTTGATTTTATTCAATATCAACATATTTCTAGAAATTTGAACACATTGATTGATTCTTTAGCTAAGCAAGTTTTGGACAAACATTTTCAACATATGTAAAGAAAAAAATTCACATCATTGAATAGGATTTCACAATGTAAACATAGGAAAACGTTGAAAACATATAGATAGATAGTTATAGGTTTTTAAGCAAAAAAATTTGCCCAAGACACATTGGTCATCCGACCTCAAAAATGTATGCAAAATGTCAAAATTAAAAACTAGTGGTGCTCATGGTAACATGCTATAGATCTAGATATCCTACGCAAGAATCGCATCCATGGTTAGGAACCCCAATAAGGTGTCGTTAGCCGCATTGGTAACTCTAAATCCGTAAATCGAATCCCGAAGGCTATACCCTCTATGTGCCGTTGAAGCTCGCCTAGAGTCTTAGCCATATCAATATCCCGAAGTACTACTTCCGTACAACCCTCGCTATCAGTACATCTACTTCACGCTCTCGGTGTCTCTACTCGGTTTAACACGACCAACATCTACATTACATCAAAAAATTTAGTTTAGTCTTCGGAAAACATAAAAAATGCAAAAACATTGTATAAACTTTAGGAAAATAAAAAAACATGATCAAAACATTTACCCATTGCACCCCACCGAGCGCCTTCTCGGTAATGCTAAATTTGGATCTCCTTGAAATCAATGCCCGCGTATACATACTCATTGATGGCGACAATCTATCGCCGTAACCGTGCAAAGAATGCAACAGAACACAATGGTAGATTGACTCGCATGCCTACCCATGAGTTCTACCCATCTCTCGCATTCGTGATCTCAGATTAGACATATCCAATGTCACATGTTGTGGTCGCATCGGGGCGGGAATCCGCTTCTAAAAGACAAGGATATAAGGATTGAACCATAATAGAAACTATTCTTCCTTCCTCCCTTTTCTTTGCTCCGCCTTTTCCCTTATTCGAGAAAGAACAACTTCCCGTACCTCAGCTCAAGATCGTTGGCTCCAAGCACTCAACGCATACCGCATATACGATCTATTCACTACATGCAGTGTAACTAAGTGTCGAAAAGTTTTGCGATTGTGAAAAAGGATAGTTCTCATGAAAATCTCTAACATCCTAGATGTTTATCTTCTTCTATATTTTTTCGTTCTACCCTTGATAATAATGTCAGAAAACATAATCTCTCACCTGCCTTCTCCTCCAACAATAGACCTCGAGAGAGAAATAGGCAAGCGTCTTCCTCGACAAACCCGTGAGAAAATATACATCCTCGATCAGCATAGAACCACTGTTCTTAATATGAAATGTCTTGATAGCCGGATCCCATGATCGAACTAAGAACTCCAAGATTTTCATTTGTTGCCTCATCCCTAAAAACCGAAGCATCTAAGAAGTATGCACATATTAGGCTCTTATTGTACCTAGATCATTTAGGGAAATCATATCCTGCCGTGTTCTCTTTCCTCCATGTAATCGTCATTGTAATCCGATGGAAACTTGAATACAACCATAAGAACCATTAGATTCCATACAATGAAAAAAATTAGGCGTATTTGGGCATAATGCAAAAAACAAAAATCTAGATTGCACCCAACGCACTCCCTAACAAGAGACAAGGCATTGTATATTCAAGTAGCCTTCACTTTAATTTCTATGCAATGCGTATTTCGACATCTAGGGGTGCGTTGCCCTCTTTTTCAGTGCACTTACCCTAGGGACTCCTTTAAACCTTGAAAATTTGAAATTTTTGAAATGAAATATCATTAAAGGAAAGAGAAGGTTCATATCACTAACTGATCAAACGACAATGAAATATATCCATAGAAACGATCACAACTAGTCAAATTAAAGTTCGTGGGCAAAGTCAAAGTTCAAAGCTCCAAAATGCAAATGGTAACTATGGAATGGTAAAAATGAATAGTGGGGTCCATTTTTACTAGCTATTTAATTGTTTGCAATGAATATTTGATTACAAGTGACTATGGTTTTATTATATTTTTTTCATGAAATATATTTTTTAATCCATTTGATGTTGTTCAAATAGGCCTTACACCGATGAGCATATTAGTCGTGCATTTATTTCAAGAATGATTTGACCACAAAGCATACTTTTTCTCCTTATTTTTCGAGCTTTGTTAAAAACGAAAAAGGATTTTAATGTTGGAATCACGATTGTCATTGACCAAAAACCCTCGCAGCACACTTCCGCTACAATCGCGATTTAGGATCTAATTTTATGCGCTAGTCCATGTCGCAAACACACGTGGAACATTGAACCCAATGTCCAACACAACGCGAGTTGGGTGAGTTTCGAACTCGAGACATGTCGCCCTTATATGACTTATTGGAATCACAATTTTCGCAGACCAAACATGTAGGCATTAGTCTCCGCTTACAATCACCATAGTTAGATCTACGAGAGGCGATTAGTCCATGTCGTGAAACACATCTGAAGTGTTGAACCTAATGTCCAACATTGAAGCACAATTTGTATCTCTTTTTCTGAGTTTCGATAACAAGAAAAAGGAACCCCCGGGAGTCTTCTTTCAACTCTTTTTAGACTCCGATACCATGAAAAAGATTGCCAAGCACTTGTCTTTCGAGCTCGTAAAAGTAAAATGAATCGACATTCATCAAAGATAAGTTTAACCCTTTTCCTTGACTAAGATAGATTATTTACGTAAAAGGAATACCTTGGTCGAAATGACTAAAGAGGTTCTCTCGTATATTATTTTACACTTTTTTCTGATCTCGAGACAACTTTACGAAAAAGTACTTATGGAGTTTTCTCGTCCTCTTTTTCAAACTATCTAAATATGAAAAAAAGATCAGGCTATCATTTTCATTAAGCTCGTTAAAACATAAAATAGCTTTGCGCAAGTTTGTAGATCATGAAAGAATCGAGTTTCATTCATCGCTAGGCTCGTTAAATTATTAAATAGTGATAATTTATTTCGAAGGGTTGAATTATAGATCAAGAAAATGTTATCCTCTCAAGCTTCCTAAAAATAAAGAGGTACCGATCAACAAATGACCGAGGAAAATTTGGGAAAAAGTGAGTTTTCTAAATATTTACTTGCATAGGTCGCTCTTGAACATGACACTTCACTTCATCACCATGAATATTTGGGTGATCTCTTGACTACCATTCATACCTATGGTTCATCATACCTTCACTTCGGTTTTGGGTTAATTTGGCCGCCAACTCATCTCAAATGTCATCAATATGTTCAAGAGAAGTCATCCAAGAATACCATCCTTTTGAAATACTCATAAACCTTCATTCTCATGATCGCTATCCCTAAAAAATTGCTATATCAAGTCATACCTTTGTCTCCAAAATCGTAACTCCCATTTCGAAATAAGGTGGCTTCCTATCGATGACAAATCATTAACCAGGGAGTTCACTTAGAAACATCCGATTCCAAAGACCATGAGGCTTATTACATAAAGATCGATAAGATCCTCGCTTCTAGACTTTTGACTAAATATTTTGTTGGAAGTTCGACATCAAATCATCTATTCACGCCACAAAATGTACTCATAGCACCTTGAGGGCCATCGACATCAATGGTAGTTCTCTCGCGTTTGTTACCCACCACATCATTGGTCGGTAATCAAATGATGTCTTTCCATGTTCGACTACAAATCATATATCCACATGGCTAGACTTGTACCTAAATGATCGAGTGAATGAGATAAGAAGACCCCAGATCAGTTTCATCCATCCGGCTACTTAGATTGTTTTACACATCATCCGTATAGTGACCTTACATATAGATCATCATCCGAACATGGGCCTATTTCTGGTAGGCATGTCCGTATTGGGCAACATTCCAATGTAGACGAATTTCGAATTATGTACATGTAATTAGATTGTTTATGTGTTGAACATGGAATGCCTACCCTCGAAATTATGATCAAGAGGATATATCATGATGTAATGTATTGTAATATTGATGCGTGCTGCCACTCCGTCTATCTTGTTCTCCAACATATGTACATCTCAATCAAAATATTGCTATTATTATTTTGACTTCATGCTTTAGGGGGAAATTACATAGAATTCGACACCATTCCCAATGACCTAGTTAATCGGGCATCATCTCCAAGAAAAATGAATAAAGGGTCTATCATCCCCTTATCATTTAAGTTGTTATATGCCCTAAGAAAAAGAACAAGAAAAATCATTCAAGACTTTCATCCGCAAAAGGTTTCCAATATTTGAAGTTTATAATATATCATATGAGAGCTCATCAAAGTCGCCTAAAGGACTAAGTGCTACAGTGCAGAGAAGAAACCACATAAGGCTACTCTACAAATCACTTCCCGACACTCATAGGTGCATTGGTCACATCGAGGAATTCTCATTTTTCCGAAATCTCCACTTGGCCGTTGCCTTCTAGAAGAGTTCACATGTGTCAAAATTCGAATCCATGTATCTATTTTGACATCTACAAGATTAAATATGTATTTCCTATTATTGGAAAGTCATTGATTGTAAAACTACCTTTAGCTCCTCTATAAATTGAGCACAAGATTTTAGTGTTTGATAAGGAATAATTTGAGTAGAGAAATGTTGGTGGAATTTCAATTGAGGAGTTTATTTGAGTAACATATTGCCGGAGATGTATGGTTGGGATGTTACCGGAGATGGTGACACTAAATCAATCATCAAGTTGTAACTTCCCTTCTATCATTAATAAATATTAATACGTTGGTTTTTCCCTATATGCATCCGTATGCTTTGATTTCCATATCATGATTTCTTATTTGATGTATATGGTTTATGCTTTATCGATTTAGCTAAATAAGTTGAATACATATGTATGATTGCTATATCTTGTTGTTTAGTGTTCATTCTTTATGTGAAATATTTTGCAATGCTCCTACTGAATTTGAAGCTATAGCAAAGCAACAGGTTAGCGACTTTGGAAGCGTCAGACTCCAAGTAAGCTTCTTGTTTCATTCCGTGTATTTTTTTATAGTTAGGAAATATAGTCTAAAGTCTTTGACTCCGTTGTTCTAGATAAGCACCTATCTAGGGAATAATGATTTATCCGTAATTCATAATTCTACATAACGAATCAGACGACCGGGGAATTTACTCTTTATCCTGTGTGTTTTAGCCTCCGAATTTCTATGTTTATTCACTCGTAGTTTTTACTCACAAATATTAGGATTTTTGAAATCCAAATTTGTATTAGAAGTGTAGCAGGGATACCGTGTTTTTCTATCAGACACTACACCCAACACACTCTTGACAGACACAATGCTTTGCATATCACCGTTCTCCCTTCGTGCCCGCGTTGTAAAGCATCGGTTTCAGAGATCGCATTGCCTCCCGAAAACCATCCAAATTCCATTGAATTTTTCATTGCAATTTGTTTCGCCTTTGTTCTCCGTTTATGTTTTGAAAAGCCCGAGCCCGATATCGACTAATGATCTTATCTACCTCTTCCTCCTTTGAAATAAAATTTGTTCAATGGCTTTAAAGTGTTTTTCTTTATCATCGACGACCGTATTTCAGCATTTTCATCGTCTCATTAGATCCATTTTCTTTTGAAAAAGGAAATTTTTTGTAAATTCTTCGTTTCCCGATAGAGAAATCGTTGTTTAATTCCTCATTTTTCCTTCAAAAGAGAAATTTTTTGTTTATATTCCTCATTTCTCAAAAGTAAAAGGAATTTGCTTTATTGATTTAGGGGTGAACTTAGTTTCTTTTCCACATTCATAACATTAAATGAAAAGAAAAAAACCCGCATTTTCATGCGGGTTCTCAGGCGTTTTTCAAAAGGAACAATTAGGAAATCGTACTTGGTTTGTGCTCATCGATTTGTTTTTCGCAAATTGATTTCTCTTTCCTCTAGTAGGTAGGATTTTCATTGAAAAACTAAAAGTGAAAGATTGTTTATCATTCTTAGTTTGCAATTTTGGAATTTCCAATACATCATCGGCGTGAACCTTTGAAAGGAAAATTGATAAACAAGATCAACTTTAAAATTTATCTCAATTTACCTAACAAAGCATTAGAACCATAACGATAACATTTAGAAGGTCTAGGCTAGAGACGTGTTCTATGTTCTAAAACATAGCAAACTCGTGGTTAACTTGTCTACGATACATTCGAGTGTGATAATTCCCCACTCTACCTATGTAAGTATATCGAGTTCGTCCACATACTTATATCGTATGGTGTTACATTAAAAAAAGTATAAAGGGGTGCTCTACTCCAGGCGGCCAGACAGATGCGGTTGGCCACTGTGACTTGGGCCTCCACATACCTTCCTCGTGCATATTTGGAAGGACAACGTTTAGGTGCTATCCATCCATGCGTGGAATCGAGTCTACTTTCCTCAGAATCAGGATACACCGAAATAACACAACATTCTAGGAGAATTCCCGCCCATACTTCGTCGCCAGAGGTATTCTCGTATCTACGCTCTTGCAACCCTTTTTCCTAGCATTAGCATTTTATTTTGTTTATTTGTTTTTGGTTAAAATAAATCGCACCGTGGAAGAACAAAATCCTTTCCCCCATTGTTCGCATACACTAGCATTAAAACCACCTTTACCACCGTGGGGTTACTCGGTAGGCGAAGGCAATCACACTTTGTCGAATCATACAATTCGTACCTCTAGTGAAACATCATATTCCCATAAACTAGAGTTAGCTCAAGTTGTTTCTACACATCCTGGCTCATCGACTCGTCGTCTAAATGGAGTCTTCACAACTACCCGTGGTCATGATCCATCCAATCAAGTGGAGAGACCATACCTCCCGACCCATCGTTGTTCAACCAAAAATTGATCTAGATCCTGCCTCTTATTTTCCAAAACATCCGAATCCCGAATTCGAACAACCGAAAGTTGTTCCCGCCTCGGTCATCCCACAAATAACCGTAGAAATACTGAAGCCCCCCATATCACACAAATAACCACCCGAAATATACTTTGGGTCCGACGTGAAATACTTCCACCTAGTTTAATCATGATTGAAGAAATCCCACAAGACGAGACACCTTTTAACTCCAACTTATTTTGGAGAGGACTTTACCGTACAAGTCTTTCTTGAATTGTTGCCATCTCGCTTTTGTTGATCCCTTACCATTCAAACTCCCGTCAATCTAAAAACGTATACATTTGGTCAAGTAACCATGCCCGAACTAACATCTCTAGTTGGGCCATCTATTCCACCAGGTCGCACCTATGCTTGCTACCCCGTTGATGTTTACAACTTCACCAAAGTCATATTTTCATGGTGGCCCTATGGTCCCATCAGTTTATAAATCATTATCCGGAATTTACCTGTGCATCTTCAAACTATAGTCTTTATCAATGTCATCGTCCGGGTATTCTAACTGCAATCCTATAGTAATTACTCGAATCCACTCGATTCTTTATATACATAATCGGTAATATCGTCGACCTTCTAGGTCTATTCCTTTAAGTACCATATCAACTGACTTTAATTTGGAGAGGAAATATTTTCCGTCTTATTATCCTCCTCATGATGGGGGAAATATTTGGCCACCAAATATGATAGTACTCCGTCACTTTGGTCAACTCATTGTCTAAATGAACGTTTGTCAATGGCACCACTCCGCCTATCCAACCACACAAACAACATTGTACACTTGTATTAACTGGGGCTTCAACTTGTTACACCCACGTCATTACCACTTGTTAATAAATCTTTACCCCCTGCTACGTAATCAAAATGTTGTACAAAAACATTATCAAGGTGTCCTTCAACTCAATACTCAAAATATCAAGGTCCACGTAATTACAAATCCTTCGTTTAATTTACAACAACTCCGTATCCGAATCATTTATTCACAAGTTGGTTTACCATTTTATGGGATGTCAACCGCAACTTAGTTATACTTATCAAGCGAATCCAAGCATTCTACTTTGGGTTATAACATTGGTGGACTGTGCCCATTGGAAGCCTTAGGGCCAAATGCCTCAAACTTCATTTCAACAAGTATCATATCCAGGTTTTGGTCAACAAACTTAATCCTCAAGCGTTTTCAAACTAACCCCTATTTGGGTTACCAAAGAGATTCCTTATGCTAGTGCTCAAAGGTCTCGTTTCTCAAGAAATTCCATCTTACCTTGGCTATGCTCAACTCCGACCTTACTGCATAATTTCCTTTGGTTGAAACTTTAGAGTTACCATATTTAAATCGATAACTAATGATCCAATTAATTATGCTCCTTGGTGGTTGGTGATACCTCACAAATTACCTCGTATATTCCTAAGTTCAATGGACTTCGGAGAAGATCCGTCAAATCATGTCATGACTTCATTTATGGTGTTCATCAAATCCCTTAATGATGATTCTCTTTTTCGATCGTATTTTCCACAAATGGGTGACGCTCTGGGCTGTGTCCGATCGTTAAAATGGTATATTGAGTTACCAGAGATTCTTTTGATAATTTCACCGCCTCAACCTACTATCTTTTTGACTCATTTCTCAATTACCCATATGATATGAAACTGAACTAACTCTTGACCACCAGACTAATGCTACTCACATTTCTAATCATATTCATGAGTGGCATTGTCGTCGTAGAATGGTTAAGACATTTGTTCCCGCATCAGCTCCTTGATGAATGGTTCATTAAGTCCCCGCACATCTATAACCGAGGATGTGGCTAAGGGTGGCATCATCACGAAGAGCAAGAGCCGCCGTGCCCAATATTTAGACTTGATTTACACTCGGGCCAAGCATGCTCTATGAAAAAATTCCTAACACGCCGAGATATAATTTTACCGTTCCTCCTCAATTAAAAGGACTCTCATGTCAAAGATGGATTGATTGGTACTGCAAGCACACATCATACTACTAAATATGATCCTACAACTTCTTCTGAAATTAATTTCGTGTCGTTTGACAAAGGCAAAAGTGACAAGCAACCCGAAAGTAAGAGAAAGGGGAAATCTAAGAAGAAGAAAACTTCTAACCCGCTGGAAAGATCATCTGATCAATCGTTTGGACCTAGGAAACCACATTATCCATGCATAATCTGTAATGAGGAACACTTTTTTAGGGATTGTCCTCACCACGTTGAAGTCTAAAAAATCATCAAGACTTCCCATGCGTTAGCTGTGTTGACAGACCCATTTCCAAATCGGGACACAAACATGGTTGCTACGGATCCAACTCCTAGTTCCCAAGTTTTAATGTTATCTGTCACAAAACCTTCAATAGATATTTTGGTGTCAACGTGTAATAAAGATTATGGTAGTCAAGCCACTGATCAACCTACTACCTCGACTATAAATCCGTCTACGGAATCAGTACCACCTACTGCTATTCTTGAATTGACAATCAAGCCACCAAAGGGAGTATTTCATAAATCGACATATAATCCTCGAGCAAGAGTTGAACAAAATTATAACATAGTTGAAGAGTTGACTCAATCCCCTTCAGCTATGTCTACTCTTGAGGTATTACAAAATTGTCCCTCCCAAAAATAGGCTTTATTTTAAGCTATTGGTGGAATTGATCTGACCAATTCTAATCTTGTTGTCTTTAATCATACGAGTTATGTGATGCAACTACCAGCACAATTGGCATTCTCCATACAAGTAAATGTTCTCAATCACCTTGTCCATCGCACTATTATTGATGAGGAAGCATATACATGCATTATGTCTCTAAATTGTTGTAAATCACTTGGCTCATCGCGCTTATCACAATCATCAACGACATTGAAGGCTTTTGATGGACGTACATATAAACCTTGTGCTATTATTAATAACCTGCATGTTGAACTAGGGGGAAAAACAGTAAATGTTGATGTTGAGGTTGTTGACGGACCGCTTGACTATAATATTCTACTTGGAAGGCCATGGGTATATGCAATGACTGCAATTATTTCTACATATTTTAGAATGATTTCCTTTCCATATAAAGGTTCTATCACAGTCATTAATAAATTATCCTTCTTTGCCTCCGCTTCATAGGTAACTGGAAGCATTCTGTTCATTCACATACCCCAACTAGAACTTTAGAACATTGGTGTATGAATATTAAGTGATTCCACTCTCATGGGAACCTTTGCATTACCGCCACCTGCAACGTCAGCAGAAATTGCAAGTATCGAGACCTGCTACATGGTCTCTTCCACTCTATCTGGCTTAAGGGAGAGTACGGGTGATTCTGAAATTACTACGTTGGATGAGTTTCTTCCACCTAGCCCTATTGAGTTGGCATAGCAATCAATTTGTCTGGCTTGGGCAAAAAATCCGAAATCAGCGTCGCCAAGTGTTTGGGTTGATCTTTCCTTATATTTTGGTACTCCCTCTAATCCTTTTTCCTCAATTTTCTTGACAGATAAGAATATTTTGGAAGCCAAGATGTCAGAAGGAGAACCATGGGAATATTATCATCATCGTTCTCATCTTCATGATTATGAAGAAAACTATCTTAGTGAACTATATCACCCATCAATCAAAAATTTATTTTTGAATTCTTTACTTATTAATGCAATCGATTCCAAGCGAAATATGTCAAATATTGAAGAAACCATTTCTATCGATATTTCAACCAAACCTGGCGTTGTAGAAAATATTCATGTCGGTGTATCTTGTTCTCCATCAGAACTCAAATCATATCGCTCTCTATTTCGTGAATTCCGTGATGTATTTGCTTGGTCGTACGAGAAAATGCTAGGCATAGATACTAGTATTGTTTAACACACTATTAATATGTATCCAGATGTTAAATCGGTGTGTCAACGGCTTCATCATGTTCATCCGAAGAAATCCATTTCCATCAAAGCAGAAGTTGAAAAACTTTTGTGTGTTGGTTTCATATACCCTGTTCTGCTGACTGAGTGGGTTTCCAATATTGTTCCTGCCATGAAAAAGCAAGGAACTATTAAAGTGTGCGTAGATTATAGGGATGTCAATATTTATTGTCCAAAAGACAACTATCCTACTCCCTTTATCGACCAGATTATTGACGATTGTGCTAGATGCAAAACATTTTCGTTCATGGATGGATTTTCCGGCTACAATCAAATCAATATCCGCCCAGAGGATCAACATAAGACAACATTCATCTGTCCCTGGGCACATTTGATTATAAGAAACTACCGTTTGGTTTAAAGAACACTGGGGCAACTTTTCAGAGAGCAATGGACTATGCTTTCAATGACATCAAGCACATTGTTCAACCTTATCTAGCTGATTTATCAGCACATTCACGAAATCGAACTGATCACCCGATGCACTCGAGAGCCATTTTATTACGCTGCCGACACTACAAAATATGCCTCAATCCACATAAATGTGTGTTTTGTGTTGGTTCTGGTCGTTTTCTTGGATTCATATTCTCAAAAGAAGGAATTTGAATTGACCCATTGAAGGTTCAGTCCATTCTTGATTTGCTTGCACCATCAAATTTACTTTAGATATAGAAACTTCAAGGAAATGTTAACTTCCTAAGAAGGTTCATTCCAAACTATGCCAAAATAGCTAAAGGATTTACTTGACTCTTGAAAAATGGGGTTCCCTTCCATTGGGACCAAGTTGCGCAAGCTTCTTTTGATGCTGTCAAGGATACTCTTGTCTGAGCATCATTAATTTACCCCCCTAATTATCAAAATGATTATTTCCTATATATCGTCGCGGCTGATTGCTATGGTATTGTTCCAAGTAGAAGATGGAATTGAACATTCGATCTATTATTTGAGTTGTAATCTCAATGATATTAAATTTAAGTATTCATATGTAGAAAATCTTGCCTTGGCAGCTGTTCAAGTTGTCCAAATATTTTTCCATTATATTCTACTCTGAAAAACCACTATCATTTCGAATTGCAACTCCATGACGTATATCTTATCACGTCAATTGATGGGGGGGGAAATATTCAAAATGGATTGTCATGTTGCAGGAATTTGATTTGGAATTCATCAAATTAAATTCAAAGAAGTGCTAAGTTTTGGATGAGCTTCTGTGTGACCTTCCCTCTAATAGTACTACAACTACGTCAAAACCATCAATTCCTGATGAATATTTGTTTCTAATTGGATCATCTGATCCTTGGTATGGGTATTTCATCATTTATCTCCAAACTCAAGCTTTTCGACCTGATACCTATCGCTCTAAATAGCGACATATTCGATACCAAGCCAAATATTATCTAATCGTCGATGACACACTTTATCGTCGTGGTGTCGATACCATTTTAAGGAGGTCCCTCACTCATGAGGAGGCCGAAAATGTTTTAAATGATTGTCATGTTGGGGCTTATGGTGGACACTTATCTGGATACGCTACCGCGCAGAAGATACTTTGCATTGGTTACTTTTGACCTCCCATTTTTCGAGACTGCATCCTCACGGTCAGAAGTTGTCATGCATACCAATTTTTTTATCGTCAAATATGCAAACTGCCAGTGCCAATGCATCCTGTTGTCTCTGTGGGACCATTTTAAAAATGGGGTATTGACTTCATGACCTGTAACCCTCGTTATATTATTTCGCAGTCGACTATTTTACCAAATGGGCCGAAGCGATGCCTACATTCAACAACATAGGACAAACAGCTGCATTTTTTTTCTTTAATCATGTTATTGCATGGTTTGGAGTCCCACAGGCTATAGTTACAGATCATGGGAAGCATTTTCGCAATCACATGATGACTGAATTAACTGCCAAGTTTGGATTATCGCATGATAATTTTACTCCTTATCATCCACAATCAAATGGAAAATTTGAAGCTATCAACAAGATTCTTAAACATATGCTTCAACAAATGATAGGAGTTCGTAAAAGAAATTGGAATTTGATCCCGTACTTTGCCTTGTGGGCGTATCGAACCTCAGTGAGACATGCAACTGGATTTACTCCTTTTCAATTGGTGTATGATCTGGAAAATATCTTAGCAATCCAATGTGAAATACCGTCGTTAAAACTCGCAATCAACTTGTTACCTAACACCTAAGAAGAAGAAGCGTGTCTCCTTAACCTCATCCATCTTGATGAAACGCATCGTGAAGCCCAATTGGCCAACGAAGCGCATAAGAGACATAGAAAGGTGCAATACGACAAAAATGTCCAGCCTCTCATTTTCTCAGAGGTCGACTTGGTCCTTCTTTATGATCAATAAGCTGATGTAATAGGTACAGGAAAGTTTGAGCCATTATGGCATGACCCCTATATTGTCAAAATAATTCTTGCTAAGGGTGCCTATGAGTTGGTTGATTACGATGGAATTCTGTTGGCGCAACCTAGAAATGGGTTGTATTTGAAACATTACTATGCTTAATCATGAGCGTAGTAATTTTTTGTATTATATTGTATATATATGTTGTTGATTTTCATTCACTATCTTAATTTTTTTTTAGAGTTTTCTTGACGTTAGTAATCCGCTTTACATTTCATCGCAGATGTCTGAATCTTCGAGACCCTTTGTTGGATATGTTGATGGTGCTAGTCGCAGTACGCAGAATTTATCCTCTGTAGTCTGGGCCATTTTCGTTTTGAACGGCGAGTTACTGAGTTTTCAAGGGATTTGTATTGGTAGATCGACGAACAATATCGCTGAGTATAGCGTGTTGATCTAACTTCTCTTTGATGCCATTTCATTTGGTATTAACCGTATCATCATAAGGTTAGACTCACAACTTGTGTTATTACAACTTACTAGTGTTTATACTGTTAAAAATCCAACATTGCATAGATTGTTCCTAAGAGTTCGACCTTTGGAAAGACACTTTGATTTTATTCAATATCAACATATTTCCAGAAATTTGAACACATTGACTGATTCTTTAGCTAATCAAGTTTTAGACAGACATTTGCAGCATATGTAAAGAAAACATTCACATCATTGAATATGATTACACAATAAACATAGGAAAACGCTAAAAACATAGAGATAGATAGTCATAGGCTTTTAACAAAATTTGTGCCCAAGACACATTGGTCATCAGACCTCAAAATGTATGCAAAATTTCAAAATTAAACTAGTGGTGCTCATGGTAACATGCTATAGATCTAGCTATCCTACGCAGTAACCGTATCTAGTGGTTAGGAATCCCAATAGTCTGTCGCTGCAGTCACATGGGTAACTATTCGATTCGGCAATCTGGAATCCCAAAGGTTAAACCCTCTATGTGCTGCCAAAGCTTAGCTAAAGTCTCAGCCATATCAATATCCTGAAGGACTGCTCTCCTGACATCCCTCTCTGCTGGCACATTTACTTCACGCTCCGGTTCCTCTGTTGGTTGAACACGACCAACATCTGCATTACATTAAACATTTAGTTTAGTCTTGGGAAAACATAAAAAATACAAAAACATTGTATAAACCTTAGGAAAATAAAAAACATGATCAAAACATTCTTACCCATTGCACCCCACTGAGCACCTTCTAGTAATGCTAAATTTGGATCTCCTCATAAATCAACGCCTATGTATGAATACTCATCGATGGCAACAATATGTCACCGGAACCAGGCAAAGAATGTAGTCGAGAACACAATAGTAGATTGGCCTGCATGCCTACCCATGAGTTCTACCCATCTTTGCATCCATGGATCTCTAGGATTAGACACATCCAGTGTCACATGTTGTGGCTACATCAGTGGAATCCGTTCTAAAGCGAAGCATATAAGGATCAAACCATAACTGAAATTCTCTTCCTTCCTCCCTTTTATTTGTTCATTTGTTCCTTTATCTGAGAAAGAACAGCTTCAGACCAGTTGAAGACTGTTGACTCCAAGCACTCTAGCACGTACTACATATACGATATATTTGCTACATGTAGTGTAAAGGTGCCGACAAGTTTTGCAATCGTGAAAAGGATAGTTCTCAAAGGAAAATATCTAACATCCCGGATGTTTATCTTTCCATATTTTCTTGGCTCTTCCCCTGGATAACAATGTTGTAAAACATAATCTCTCACTGTCTCTCCTCCAACAATAGAACCTGAGAGTGAAATAGGCAAGCCTCTCCTTGACAAAACTATGAGAAAATATACATCCTTGACTGTTATAGGAACCACTTGGTTCTTAATATTAAATTCCTCGATAGCTAGATCCCATGCTCGAACTAAGAACTCCAAGAGTTCTATTTGTTGCCTCATCCCTGACAACCTGAAGTACTTAAGCAGTCTACAATCTCTTGGGGCTCTTTCTGTACCCGCATCATTTAGGGAAATCATATACTGTTCTTCATGTTCTCTTTCTCTCCATGTAATCGTCATTGTAATCCAATGGAAACATGAAATACAACCATAAGAACCATTAGATTCCATTCAATGCAAAAAATTAGGCAGATTTTGGGCATAATGAAAAAAACAAAAATCTAGATTGCACCCAACACACTCCCTAACAAGAGACAGTGCATTGTATATGCAAGTAGCCTTCAATTTACTTGATATATAACGCAGGTTTCGACATCCAGGGGTGCATTGCCCTCTTTTTGGGTAGAATTTACCCTAGGGACCTTAAAACCCTGAAAATTTGTAGAATTTGGAAATGAATTGATTACTGAAGGAAAGAGGAGGTTCATATCACTAACCTGGATCAAACGGCAATGAAATATGTCCATAGAAATTATCACAATCAGCAGCTGAAGTTCAGGGGAAAAACTAGGTTCAGAGCTCCAAAATGCAAATGGTAACTATGGAATGGTAAAAATGAATAGTAAAACTACTTTTAATAGTCATTTAATTGTTTTCAATGAATATGTATTGCTATGACTATGGTTTTATTATATTTTTATCATGAAACATGTATTTTTAATCCATTTGATGTTGTTCTAAACAGGTCTTACAACTGATGAACAGATTAGTCGTGTAGATTTATTTCAAGAATGATTTGACCACAAAGCATACTTTTTCTCCTTATTGTTCGAGCTTTGTTAAAAACAAAAAATGATTTGAAGCACACTTTTTTCTTTTTCAAGCTTCAATAACAGCGAAAAAGGAACCCCTAGATTCTTCTTTCAGCTCTTTTCAGACTCTGATAATATGAAAATATTTCCAAGCACTTGTCTTTTCAAGCTCGTAAAAGTAAATAAATTTATATCTACTCAGTATAAGCTTAACCCTTTTCTGGACTGAAATAGATTATTTACGAAAAAGGAATACCTTGGTCGAACATGACTAAAGAGGTTGTCTCAGATATTATTTTACACTTTTTCGGATCTGAACGACAAATTTTTGGAAAAGTACTTATGGAGTTTTCTTTCGTCCTCTTTTTCAAACTCTCTAAATATGAAAAAGGACTGGGCTATCACTGTCGTTAAGCTCATTAAAACATAAAATAGCGACAGGCTTGTCGATCATGCAAGAATCGAGTTTCATTCATCGCTAGACTCGTTAAATTATTAAATAACGATACTTTATTCACCTGAAGAGTTTAATTATAGATCAATCAAATGTTATCCTCCTTAATCTTGTTAAAAAATAAAGAGGTACTGATCGAAAAATGACCGGGGAAAATTTGGGAAAAGTGAGTAGAATTATTTATGGTAGCAGGTCACTCTTGAACATGACACTTCACTTCATCACAGTGACTATTTGGGTTGGGTAATATTCTTGACGGTTCATTCATACCTATGGTTCATCATACCTTCACTTCAGTTTTGGGTTAATGCTGCCAACTCATCTTAGTGTCGCTGATATGTTCAAGAGAATTCATCCAGTGAATACTCATCCTTCTGCAATACTCATAAACCTTCATTCTCATGACCGTCACCCCTAGAAATTACTATATCAAGTCATAAATTTGTCTCTGAAATCAGTAACTCTCGTTTCGCAATAAGGTGGCTTCCTGTCGACGACAAATCATTATCCAAGAAGTTCACTTAGAAACATCTGATTCTAGTACCATGAGGCTTTTTACAGCATCGAAAAGATCCTCACTTCTAGACTTTTGATCGAAAGATTTTGTTTGGAATTAGACATAAAATCATCTATTCACGCATTAAAAAATGTACTGTAGTACCTTGAGGGCCATTGACATCAATGGTGGTTCTCTCGTGTTTGTTAACAGTTCACATCTTGGCTGGTAATCAAACAATGTCTTTCCATGTTCGACTACAAATCATTTATTCACATGGCTAGACTTGTACCCGAATGATCAAGTGAATGAGATAAGAAGACCCTGGATCTAGTTTCATCCATCCAGGCTGTGATTTCAGGATTGTTGTACACATCATCTATACGGTGACCTTACATACAGATCGTCATCTGAACATGGGCCTATATCTGTAGGCATGTCTGTATTGGGCAACATTCCAATGTAAACGACTTTCTGAATTATGTACATGTTAGTAGATTGTTTATGCGCTGAACATGGGAATGCCTAGCCTTAGCAATTATGATCAAAAGGATATATCATGATGTAATTTATTGTAATATTGATGTAGGTCGCCACTCCGCTTCATCTCCAGCCCATCATAGTGGAAAGCATCTATATCAAAATATTGCTATTATTATTCTGACTTCATGCTTTAGGAGGAAATTGTTAAAGGTCAATTTGGGCACCATTCCCATGACCTGGTTAACTAGGCATTATCTCCAGGACCAATGAATAGGGTTTATCATCCCCTATCATTTTATTTGTTATATGGCCTAAGACAAAGAACAAGACAAATCATTCAAGACTTTCATCTGCAAAGGTTTCCAAGATTTGAAGTTTATAATATATCATATGAGAGCTCATCAACGTTGCCTCTAAAGGGACTAAGTGCATTGCATATGCAGGTAGTCCCATGCAAGGCTGCTCTACAAAGCACTTCCCGACACTCACAGGTGTGTTGGTCACACTGGGAGAAAAATTGTCATTTTTCTGGAATCTCCACTTGGCCAGTGCCATCTAGAAGAGTTCACATGTGTCAAACTTCGAATCCATGTGTCCATTTCAAATCTACAAGATTGGGAATATGTCTTGCCTATTATTGGAAATTCATTGATCGTAAAAATACCTTCAGCTCCTTGATAAGGAATAATTTGAGTAGAGAAATGCTAGTGGAATCTCAATTAAGGAGTTGATTTGAGTAACATATTGCTAGAGATATATGCATTTTGATGAGGCTGGGATGCTGCTAGAGATGGTGACACTAAATCAATCACTGGGTTGTAACCTCCCCTTCTATCATTAATAAATATTATTGCTTGTTTTTCCCTATATGCATATGTATAAGATTTGATTTTCCACATCATGATTTCTTATTTGATGTATATGGTTTATGCTTTATTGATTTAGCTAAATAACTTGAATAGACATCTGTATTATTGCTATCTCTTGTTGTTTAGTGTTCATTCTTGCAGGAAATATTTTGCACAGCCGGCTGGAATTTGAAGCTACAGCAAAAGCGACAGAAGGAGACTTTTGAAGCACTTGGACTCCAAGTAAGCTTCTTATTTCATTTTGTGTGTCTGTTTATAGTTAGGAAAGATAGTCGTAAATTCTTTGACTTGTTGTTATATATAAGCACCTGTCTAGGGAAGAATGATTTATCCGTAATTCATAATTCCACATAAAAATAACTGTGCCAACTCTTAGGAATTCCCAAGAGAGCCAGGCTCACCAAATCATCATCAGCAACCATTATTCCCACACTCCCCAGTTCATGTCAACATTGGAAAAAAAATTGTGAGATACTTTGGAATGGTGTCGCATTTTTCCATCTTGATATTTTTGAGTTTATCTTTGAGCACCAATTTCCTATGGTCATTGCTACTTTGGAAAAGATCCGTCAAATCCTTCCACATAGCATATGGTGTGGCTTTCCCATGAAGGCTTGAGACAATTTGGTCTCGTACTCCTTCCAACAGAATCCTCCTCACCTTTTCCACTTTCTTTTTCCATGCATCAAGTAATGCAACATCTGTCGAAGTAGGCTTAGGAACATCATTGTCAATGAATTCCTTCAAGCCATTGTCTTCAAGTACTGCCTCCATCCTGTCCTTACAAGTAATGTAGTTTGAGCTACCCTCAAGTGCATACTCTAGCTGCAATTCATTGAAAGCCATTTCGATGTTAAATCAGTTGTAGCACCAAGAAAGTATTTCTGCAAATTCGAATTCTTTCCACCAACAAACTCAGCTACTGCTTCAAAATTGCAATTTTCTGTGCTCCGATACCATGTATAAATTTAATACAAAATATGTATTTCCTGGATTCTCCCAATCTAAAAATAATATGATGTTGTTAAATATAGAATCTCTTCTACAAAATCTTTACAGAATTTGAACAAAAATCGCCAATCACAATCTCATGAAGAAAGATCAATCACACATAACACAGATAATTTTACCGGGAAATCATAAAGCTAAAAACCCCACTTTCTTCTATTATGTATATAGCATGGATCATGAAACAATTACATACAGAGCTCCAATCCAAGAGATCTTAGTACAAATGTTAACTGTCTCACACTGTCATATAAAAATTGGCAAGTTCCTTAGCCAATTCACTGCCTCCAGACATCCTACCTCCACTGCACAATCCCTGCTGATAGCCATCCCTGAAAGAATGGAATATTGCTTGCCTTGACTGTGCAATCCTCATGGGCACATCCAATGTGTGTGTGGTAGCATGTGTGAAACCACTGATGCCACAACTGATAGTCAATCTGTCCCTTTCACCTACATCTCAACCGGGTATCCACTGGATCTGACATGCATGTAGTTAACAATAGTAAATATTCAGTTGCACGTAAGACCACTGATTGTGAATTAATTAATAATTAATTCACTTGATCTCTCACTAGTGTATCTTCAGTTACAACTAGCACAACTGATTTTAACTCACTTAACTGAGTTAAACTACTTTACAACTTTCATAACTACACTTCCAACTATGTTACAACTTTGAATCACTCAGTTACAACTAATTCCACTTGCATGTTCCACCAACCAACCTCTTAACTCGAAATTCCTATAGCTAACTGATTTTCCACTTCAGTTAACTATTTCCAAGTCAGTGCTCATTGGGAATATATTATTGTTATTGTTCAACTATTATTAAGGGATAATAATAGTCGACATGCATCTATAAATAGACATGCAATCTATAAATAGAACTTGCACATACATCTATAAATAGAATTTTCTCATGAAACTATAAATAGACATACACCTAAAAATAGCCTGAGGCTCCTTCCTAGTGTAGGTGCATAATTTTCATTAGGACCTTCTTGTTGAATCTCAACACTTGGAAAACTAATTGATGGCCTTCCCACTGAGAATCATGTTCATCATTTGCACACACATCCATACGATGCAAGCTTCCCCTCGGAAACCACTTTTCCAAGTTAAGCCCATATGAGGGAACTACAACAATGAGTTTCAACATCAGTAATAATCAAGAAAATAAATGACCATTATTTTACATCCACAGTTCCAAATTCCACATCTAGAAGAATGCATTCGCCACCTCTTTCGCTTCTTCACATCAACACATCAAATGGTCTACAATGGCTGCAAACGTTTTGGCTGCAAATTATTTGACATCTTGTCACAACACAACCATCAATTTGAAAAACAATTCATGCAAGAAATACAACTTGACTACCTATCCATTTTCTCCTTCAAAGCAACAAATTTCACATCATGTGAACATCATCATGTACTCTCACATCTCGGTGTACAAACCATCGACCAAACAAAAGTCGACAAAACATGCCTCTTCATACAACTGACTCTCAAGTCAAAAAAAAGCATGCATGAAAGCTCTCAACTCTCTCGCAAGTACAGTTACAAGTACAAGAATCCCATTTACATGTAAAAGTACTTAAAGAGTTGTAATGATAAATTTTGCTGCAAAAAAGTGAGTCAAAATACTCCCCTTTTCCAACACCTTCCTAGCATAAACATGCAACATGCATTCAAATGGCAAAGAAATGCATAAATCATCAAAGACATGCAAGGCCTAAATTGGATAAGAAATCTAACCATCTCATACCAAACCATTTCAATGGCGCTTCTTTTAGCTGCACATCATCATGCAAATCATCCTGACCCACATCGATTATGGAATCCTCTTTTCCATTCTTGTCAAGATACCTCTCCACCTTCTTCAAATGTCATGGATGACTTGTTGGATACAAATTCCAACACTTGTCTACAAGATGACCTTGCTTATTGCAATGAGTGCAAAACAATTGCATCTTCTTTTCAACATGGATTTCCTTGTCCAATGAACCTTTGGCTTTCTGCCTCTTTTGTTTTGAAATTTTCCTATGCTTGGCTATATTCATACAACACCTTGAAACATTATGGTTATCCAAACCAAAAAATGAACATGAAACTTTTCTCCAAATCTTATGTGAGAATTTTCCATGTTTAACATAATCAAAAGAAACTTGATTAAAAGCAGATTTATACCTTGAGCATTCACCTTTCTCGCCTTCTTGAGGAGGTGAATTTGATGAGGTAGTGGCTCTCTTCGGAATACCAACAATGCATTCAATGGATTTATAGCTTTCAACATCCTCTTGTTTTCCATTCTCATTAGCTGCATGCTTATGAGCATATTATTGCAAAGTGGGTGTAAAACTTTTGCATTCCTCATGAACACAAAATTCACAATATTGAGGTAATAAACATGATGAAATTCCTTCTTAGAACACCTTCAAGTGCCTCCTTGGCTTTGGAGTATTCTCCATCATGTTTTCCATAACCAAGACCCAAATAGCTTGGCCTTTCCTCAACAATAATTGGCTCAACAATGCCTTGTGCATGTTTTCCCAATCCTTTACCTTCATATCCCATCTTCATCGATAATTTTGACCCTATTCCTCTAGTGTGTCTTTTAAAATCACCTACACATTCATCTTTAGAAGAATTAGAAGATAAAATTTATTTGCATACTTATTTTTCATGCACATACTTGGCTAAAGTTTCCTTGGCATCATGGAGTTGAGTCTCCATCTCATGCATATTTTCAAGGGTTTCATTTGCAATATGGAGCTGAGTCTCCATCTCATGCATCTTTTCAAGAAACTCTTGCTTCTCCTCTTTCATGGAAATCAACTTCTCTTGAAGTATAATGCTATCCCTCTTATCTTCATACATCTCTTGCACCATATCATTCATGATGTAGAGCTTCTGCAACATATCTTTATCAAAGAGTTTTACTAAGGAATATTGATTAGAAACAATACTTAATGAAGCTTCCATCACACCTGCAATGCATACAAAGCTTCTTTGTTGTGATTTGAGAACTGAGCTCTCAATATTGACTTTCTCTTCACACATAAAATTGCACACAGTTAAATTCTCCTTGCACAAATACAAAACCGACAGATAATTCTTCTAGCTAACCTTGGCTAAAATGACCTTGTCAGGCTAGGAGGTAAATCCACAAAAATAGAATATGAATTTGATGGAGGGTGTGCATGAATTTATACATTGAGGTGAGACTGTTGGGATTCATTTCTCAATGTCTCTTAGAATTCCTTATTTCCTAATTTACACTATTATAAAATTTCACCCAATCCCTTAGGATTAGGTGTCAACACTCCCCCCCTTAATCTGAAGGGATGTTGGTGAGTCGAAGCATCGTTCTGAACTTTTCAAACATTTCTCTTCCGAGCGCTTTGGTGAAGATGTCTGCAATATGCTCATTTGTGGAACAATGGCATAGATGGATAGTTTTTGCCTTAACATGATGTCGAATCAGATGGTATTTTGTATTGATGTGCTTCGTTCGATCATGGAACTTTGGGTTCTGGGCCAAATTTATTGTAGAAGTGTTGTCGATCATGAGTGGATTTGAATGCATTTGTTTCATCTCCAAATATTCTAGGATTTTCCTGAGCCACACAATTTCATTTGTTGATTCAATTTTTGCCACATATTTTGCCTCAGTTGTGGAATCTGCTGGAACTGGTTGTTTTTGTGATCTCTAGGATACATCGCCTAATCCAAGAATCATGGTATAACCTAAAGAAGATACTTCAGTTTCTTTGTCCCCATAAAAGTCTGAATCGTAGTATCTAATCAAGCTAAAGTCACCCTCCTGTGTATATTTGAGTCCAAAGTCTTGAGTCCCCTTCAAGTACTTTAGAACTCTTTTTGTAGCAAACCAATGTCCTTCACAAGGTTGGAGCATAAACCTAGAGAGGATTCCAACAACAAATGAGATGTATGGTATAGTAGTAGTCAGGTAGATGATACTTCCTACAATTTGTATATACTTCATTGCATCCTTGAATTCCTTCCCTTCAATGGATGTGAGCTTCAAGTTTTGTTCCATTGGAGTAGTCAAAGTGTTGCATTCATCCATGCCAAACTTGTTCCAAATATCTTTAATGTACTTCTTTTGAGAAACAAATATAAATTTAGGATGTTGAGTTACTTCAATACCAAGATAGTAGTGAACATAGCTCCATCAACCGTGTTAGTAAATTCTTCAAAAACATATTTTCTACAATTTGTGTGACATGTTTCTCTTAAATATAACAACCAATAATTTCTCCAATAAGTAAATGAAAAATCAAACAAGTATTTAGTTACTCCATTGTTACAATGTGATACAACATAATGAGTGGATTCAGGTGCTTTACCTTTGTCTCTGTCATGAGTTTTACCTTTTTTTTTATTTCTTTGCTGCTCAATTTTATCCCAAGGAAACTTACATGTAGATGCATCATGTGAATCTTTATTGCAGCGTATACAATGAAGATCATATTTTTCAGTTTGAGTTTGTCTTCCCCCCCTTCCTCTGAAATTCCTTCTTCCTCTTCGTCTTTGGCCACATCTTTCTCTGGAATAATATTGAGTATGATTATTCTCTCTATGTGAAAAACATACAACCTCTTCAGAAGACAGAGGGGTTGTCATCTTTCCAAAAGCCTTCTCTCTTTCTGCAAACTTTTTCTCAAGGGAATCAAAGGTGATTTTCATGAGGTTTCCACTTACTTGCAATGACTCAAGGTAATGTGAGTAAGTGGGATACAATGCCTTAGCATAATCTATGAGAGGTATGTCAACTTCTACACTAGTATTCTTAATGTCATGCATGATAGATCTTACTTTTTATGCTAAATCAAGAGGGTCATCATTTTTCAATTCAAGGTTGAAAAACTTAATCATCAATTAAACAATTTCGAGTTTTGAATGTGAGTCATAGATTTCTTTTAATTTGGTCAAGGCTTCATAGGCATTTGAAAACGATGTAATATGGTGACTCACCTCTTCATTTACGGAAGCTGCAATCAAGGCATAGGCCTTGCAATTCATGTTTTCTCAAATGGAAATATCCTTGTATGAGGTGGGCTTTGTCGGTGGATTGTCTTCTTCTCCTTCACAAATTCCTCTCCACAAGTCATTAAAAATGACAGTGTTCTTGATTTTTTGAGACCATTCAAGATAGTTATCCTTTCCGGAGAGAAAAATTCCCACAATATATATGAGAGAGTGCATTGTGATTGTTGGAAAAAAAAAAATTCTGGAGGGAAAAAAAAAACTCACTTCTGGTGTAAAATGTACTATGCTGCAAAAAACTCAATTCTGGAGTGAAAATGCACTATACTATAAAAATGTATAATTTTCTATAAAAAAAACCAGTTCTGGAAAAAGTGGTGGTTAGACCTGGGGAAGGTTAACCTCAGGAAGGTTGGACCTGGGAGAGGTGGGTTAGGGGGAGGTGAAAGTGGGGAGGGGAGCTCGGTGAACGATGAACATGATGGTGAGGGGAGGGGCTATGGTGAGGGGGAGTGAGAGGGGAGGGAAAGCAGTGAGGGGGGGTGGGGAGAGTGGGGATGGGAGAGAAGTGAGGGGGGAAGGGGGGAGGGGGTGCAAGCGGGGACGTGAGAGTGATGAGGGGGTATGGGGAGCGAGCGGGGATGGGAGAGGCGGGATTGCGCAGAGACGGGGAATGAGCGGGAGTGAAAGAGGAAGGTGAGGGGGATGGGGGAGCTATAGGTGAGGGGGACAGGGAATGAGCAGGAGGGTGAGGGTCTGTGGGAACATGGAGATGCGGGAGAGTCGAGGGGAAGGGGAAGGTGAGGGGGATGGGGGAGTGAGAGGTGAGGGGGTGGGTCTGTGGGAACGGTGAGATGTGGGACTGCGCAGAGAGGTGAAGCGAAGTGTGGGAGTGAGCGTGCAGAGAGATGGAGCAGAGTGTGGGATCAGAATATAGTAAATCAGCAGGTAGCCCAGCTATAGAAAAAAAACAAAAAATTAGCTAATTAGTAATTCTAGCAGGATTCTGGCAGAATGACAGAGGTGACAGTATGCAGAGCCAATTTTTTAGAATGGAGGATGGAGTTACAAAAGCAAGGAAGCAAAAAATGGACTTGGCTCTGATACCATGTCAGCTTAGGAGGTAACTCCACAAAAATAGAATATGAATTTGATGGAGGGTGTGCATGAATTTATACATGGAGGTGAGACTGTTGGGATTCATTTCCCAATGTCTCTTAGAGTTCCTTATTTCCTAATTTACACTATTATACAATTTCACCAAATCCCTTAGGATTAGGTGTCAACAGAGCTAAAATGTGCTATGATACCAACTTGATCTGAATATGGGAAAACTAGTTTTGATGTGCTAGCTCCCTCATCAGTTAAATAAATATGTGTTTGGGATTGTCTCAAGCTAGCCAATTGTGAAGGGGTTTATGCGTCAATTTTTTAAGTGTCTTTGATGAGAAAAATATGAGTTAATTAGCTTTTAAAAAATCATGTACAATAAATAAAATGTAGATAAATAACACACAACAAACACATTACACAATATCTAATAACAGAGTTCACCCCTCCTGGGCTACATCTCCATGGACCTGCTTCAACTGGTTAGGCCCTCTTTGGATTAATGGTCAACTATTTGATTACATGGACCTACAGTTCTCCAATGGATTTTCAACCTACTCCATTAGCTTCAAAAGACCAAAAAACCTCAAAATAGACTATTCAATCTCTGAAAATGGTCTCCAGCTAATCTAGGCATGACCTCCTATCTTGGTGGCCCTAGGCTTATTTAATCTTAAAAGTGGCAAAAAAAAACTTTCAAGAGTGCTCCAATTCCTCTGTAACCTATTCCATCATGCTCAGAGCATAAAAAACATCAAATAATGACTCTTATTTTTTCAAAATTGGTCGAAATTAGCCAAATATATGGCCAAAATAGTTTTTCCTAGTAAATTGCCTCCAAAACTAGAGAAAACTCCAGTTTTTTTAATTTATTTTCATGTTCTCACATCTACAAAAAAATAAATAAGGAAGAATATTTCCTCTCCAAAGGACTGCTAATGGAAAAAGGGCCTTGGGATATCATGGAACAACTTGAGGGTATTACTACTAAAGCTTCCTTCCAGAGGCCCTACAAGGATTTAGCTATAAGAGCTGAAAGGATTTAACATTGTGCAACAACTTCAAATCAGTTTTGATCAATTTTATTATGTTCACAATGTTTAGACAACACATACTTGCAGTAAGGACTGTTGTTTTTTCTTTCCCCAATATTTTTGCTAAAAGTATGGTTTTTTTTTTTTTTTTAAATCATCTAAACAACTCTTTATTCAAATGCACCCATATTATGCATCTGCTGAATGTGATTGTATCATTTTTGTGAATGATTGAAATTAGGTTTTTTTTGTTTGGAAACCAACATATATATATATATATATATATATATATATATATATATATATATATAATTTGAAGTATATTTTTTATATAATTTTTATAGTATATATTTCAATTATTTTTATTTAATAATTTATCAAAATTATAAGTTTTTAAGTTATATAATTTGTTTAAAAGTTTTTGTCAGACCATGAGGGTAATTCCACGAATAACTTGTTTTTTTCATTAACCAGATCATGAATATATACATGAGTAGAGAGACACTTGAGATTCCAATTCCAAGGTCTCTTGGTTTTCTCTAATGCATAACTGAAACTAATTACAATATTTACAATAAACCCAATTTTTTTGGATTAGGTGTCAACATTTCCCCCCTTAATCTGAAGGGATGTTGGTGAGTACAAGCATCATTCTAAAACTTTCAAACTTTTCCCTTCTAAGCACTTTGGTGAAGATGCCTGCAATCTGCTCATTTGTGGAACAATATCGTAGGTAGATTGTCTTGGCCTCAACATGATGTTGAATCAAATGATATTGTGAATTAATGTGTTTGTTTCAATCATGGAACTTTGGTTATTGGCCAACTTTATTGTAGAAACATTGGCAATCAAAAGAGGAGTTGAATGCACATGTTTCTCGTTTGTGTGACCTAGAGGATGTTGGAAAGTGTAACTAGGTTCAGTCTTCATAATGACTATGTAATTATGTATTTATGTAATGAAGAAGACAAAGATAATAAAATACATTCCCTGTTAAGCTTGCTTCATGGGTTTCATGAGCAAGGAATTTTATTATAGGTTAAAGACCTCTTCTTGATGTCTTTTAGGATTTTTCATCTTGTCATAAATGCACAAATTAGATTCATGTACATGAAGCAATGTTACACTTATAAAGTGTCAAAGAAACAATGTAAAAATGTTCAACGCCCTTGTCACCTTGCTGAAAGAATACTCCTTGAAGTCGGCCTCACAACATTTGGTCAAGTCGGCTTGAAAACACTGCTAGTGAACTGTCACACTCCTTCATGGTTAGATCATCTTAATTACAAGTTGAGACAACTATATATACCCAACTATGTTGCGCAGAACGGAAACAGAGCTGAGCTCAAATCATCTAAATTTTTTGGGTATATGCATCAGTGAATATTCCAATATTGCAATGTGGAATAATATGATTTTGTGGTGCAAATATATTTGTCTTTTGGTGCAGAAGAATACAACCTAATGAAGAAGTCTATCTATCGTACGTAAATAAAAGAAGGATCAATCTGCAGGAGACCGAAGGTAATCACAGTAGACTGAGGGTAATTACAATAGCTCTCACACATCGAAGGTGATCTCAGGAAGCATCAGATCTACAGTAAGTACAAGGGGAAGGTAAGTCTGCACAACAAAGGGAAAAGGCATTGCAAGGAGAGCAAGAAGTCTAGACTGCCCAATGAAGGAAGATAGGAAGAAAGGAGAAGGCTATCTCAGACAAGAAACAAATGATCTCTACTAATTGTTTTAAGGGTGCATAAAGAGGTCTCTAGGAGACCGTGATTAGACCAAGGAAAGAAGGAGTTCATATTTTAGAAATAGGAACCGAGTTTCCTTGTATTGGTGCAGTGCAGTGCAAGAAAGAAGGATCGACAATAAGGAGACAAGAAAAGTAGGTGATAAGGGTGTTGGAGGTACATTAATGTCAAGGGTTTGTGTCATGGTCATGGTACTTGTCAACTGAAAGTCTATAAGAAGAATTACTTGCCATGGATGGAAGAGCCTAAATTTGTTTCTCTTGTGGCCACTAGCCTCCATGAAGACTACGTTGTCTCTCCATGATCTCCATCATGTCTGCATTTAATTCCCATTCTCTCCATCATGTGTGCATTAGATGCACCGCTTCCTCCATTATCTTGTCATATGTGCTTTATAATCTTACTTTTAATGCACTATGATCTTATTTGACCTCCTCCAAGATCCTCATGATTTTACATTTAAGATCCATGATCTCCACTCTTCCTTCATTTAAGAAGCAGCTCCACTACTCCCTAATGTAGATCTAGATCCGAAATATCCACATACACACATCAAAAGTGGATTTTATTCATATATGGGTTTTGTGGGTCCCTCCACCCTCTTATTTACTTAATTAATTATGAAAATGAAGAACTCTAATAGTCCAATTATCTTGTACAAAATTGGGAATATTACAGTCCTCCCCGCCAAAATTGTGCTTGTCCTCAAGCAACTGCAAAATTAGATGCTACAGAAAGCATCCTCCCTCCAAATGGCATCCTAAAATGGAAGGCCTTCCCATCTGTCACAATGTGTCATGCATGTCTAGCTCCAAAGTTTCCTCTCTAGAATGTCTATAATGGCCTCCAAATGAAAAGTTAGATACCCATCCTCACCAATGAATCTCCAAGTGGCAACCATATGATGTCTAAAGATCTTCTCTATACATGAGATACATGAAATGAAGTGGTTTATTCCCAAAGTGGAAAGTCCCAACTCATGAACTATCTCTCCAACCCATGATATATAGAGTATATTGCATCTATCAACGCTCTCATCATTAGCCTGGTTGGCCATGTAGGATCCAAACATAACATCAACATAGTGAAAAACAAGAAGTAGAGACATATGGATAAACATGAATAATGTCAAACCATATTCTCCCAATAACAACCACCATAGCAAAGCCTTCTGCTACCATGCTAGATCGTCATGAAAATAAGTAAGATAGTCATAGAAGCCACCACAAAAATGCTTCTTGTTGCCATGCCAAATCAGCATCAATATAGATATGAGAGTCATACTCTCTCAATAGAAGAAATTGTAACAAAGCCTCTTGTTGCCACACCACATCATCATTGTACCAAATGTAGTGGCCATATTCTCTCAAGAGAAGCCACCATAGTAAGGCATCTTGTTGCCCCGTCACATCATCATCATACCAAGTACAATGAACATAATCCCCCAACAAAAGCCCACGTTGTAAGGCCTCTTGTTTCCATCCTCTATCATCATCATGTAATGTATGGGAAGAAATCAGCCCGTACTCTCCCAAGAGTAACCAAAGAAACACATATTCTTTCTGCCTCCTTACATCATCATGATGCAAGTCATGGAGAAACAACATACTAATGGACATGTGTAGTGTCCCATCAGAACAATATAAATAAGCTCCCTTATGCCACATCATGTGAGAGTTATACAATGTCCCAAACCCAAATACATACATGAACATGAGATATATCCCAAAAAGAAATACATGTAAATACATGAGACATATCCCTACAAACAAGAGAAAATATATGGACATAAGATACATCATGAGTTGTCCAAACTCTCTCATCAACAACCAACGCAACCATGCCTCGTGCTGTTGCATGACATCAATGATATACTTGGCATGGACCACACAAGTGTGAGTTGTTGGGTAGCATCCATATGGCACCCAAGAGAAACTAGCACAACCATGCTTCTTGTTGCCTGGTATCATAGATCTGCAGGAAGGTAGGCAACCTCCTGCTCCTCATCCAGATCCATTCATCCCAATATGGATGATGAATCATGCCAAGCTCAATCTTGGTATCTTCCCAATGTAGAATACCAACATCCTCCATGTGAATAAATTTGCATTCCAAGAAATATTGAAGTGCACCTCCATTGAGGACTCTCCATGAGATCCTCTCATGAATGGCCCATTGGAACCCATAAGGCTCCATACATTTTGTAGGTAGAGATTCCTCTTTGAGTTGTGAGATGTTCATCAAGGAAAATTCATCTTGAAAATGGAAAATTCTCTCCATCACAAGATGTCCACCATCTACCATTTTTCCCTCCAATGATTCATGAGTGAAGCTACCTTTATAATGCTCCAAGAATAATGGGGCCCTCTCATCATCACTGCTACTAGGTGACAGTGTTGTAGATCTGCATGGTGACACATGTGCTGTCTCATGGCCACATAGAATACTAAACTCATAGTTTGGCATTGTACTGAGTAGGATTGTGCTCCTCCCATCTTCTACAACTCCACACTTCAACACAAAGTGTTGGATGTTGCTTAACCATGATAAACTGGGATAGAAATACATCTTCTCCTTGATCAAATAAACGGTCCTCTATGCCGTAATAATTTGCTGCTCCAAATCAGCAAGGTGCTCTAATCCTTGGTTATGCACTTGCCCTGATGGCACGGTCTCAAATATCTCAATATGAGGTACTTAAATAATATGAGAAGAAAGTATGTGCAAACCTTGGATAAGTTGAATCTCTGAAACATCTTGCACATCCACAAGAGTTCCTCTAACTGGTGCAATGGTCTCTCCAACTTCTGGTAATGATGATGGTTGCATCTCTTAAACTGTACCAACGTTGGTATCTGTCTCCTCCTCATGCATCTAATGAATCATGCACGGGGCTCCAAATGTAAGGAACTCAATACCATCTTGCAAAGATGCAAGTGATCATGCTCCTGATGTAAGTACATCTACAGCTAGTGGTGGTGGTAGAGGCTCCTCCTCCTGAGTGATAATGAGGACATCTTCCTTGGGCTCTTCATGTACTATCTCCTCAATGATGGGATATTTCTCTATGTAATATGTCTCTAGTTTCCTCCTACCAAACTTCTTCTTCAGTCTTTGAATAAAGTCTGCATAAACAAACACTTTCATATGGGACAAGTGACTGAACCACCAATCTCTTGCTTCACCTTCTAGGTGCAGCGCTGCAAACTCCACAACCTCTCTTTATGTTATAGGATATTTCAGAAAGAATGTAGCCAATTATTCCCTCAAATCCCTCAATGTGCTTGTGGAATATCCATCATATGTAGACAAGAAAAATATTTTCCATTTTCTTCTATTGCTACTTCAGGATCTTCTTTCTTCTTTGAGTTGCAAGAACTGTTGGAGAGAGAGATTCTTTTTCAAAGCTCTAGGTTGTGCTTTGTATTCAGACATATATTTACTTAGGGTCTCATGCCCCAAGTCTCCTTCATATTCAAACCAGTCCTCTTTCTTATCAAAGAAAGTGGATCTAGTGGAATAATGTGAAGCTCTTTGCTTCTCCAATTGTTTCTCATGCTGATAGGAAGTTTTGGGACCTTGCTCATCCATTCTTCTTCTTGGATCTTTCCTTTGCATTTCTCTCTTCATTTGATTGACCTCTCTGGAGAGATATTGTAAAGATCTAAAGAGAAGAGTGGAAAAATTGCAATCCTCCTTCATGATAGATATCTACTAGCTGCTTCTTCTTTTGATGCAAAATATGAAGTGTACACAAGCTGAGACAAATATCATGCTCTAATACCACTGTAATATCCCAAAAGGGAGAATGTAGTAATACTAAAACACAATATATGAACAGTATCAAAGTAAACAATAAATATAAATACACATCAAAATACACAAAAATAGCAGAGCCATTTTATTATATAGGAGGTGGATATCAAGTACAACAATGCTCAAAATATGGGACACTCAAGCCAAAGAGATGGCCTAGAATGACCCTGAAATGCTCCCACAAGAGGGACTGCGTAACTACTGGACTGCTGGAAGGAAAACTGCGTTTTCCTTGCTGCAACTGTTGGGACAACAACTACCGCAAAAATATAAATGTAGATCTAGGTAGTTTGGGAGCTCTGATGATACTGAAAATGTAGATCTGGGCTCTATGATGGATACCCAAGGTAACCCAGAAAGGATTTTCCAGATCTTTCAATCTAAGAAAATCACCCTCTTAGGTGTTGCACATATAACTGCTAGGTATGCAGATTTGAAGCTAGATCTAACAAAAGGATGGTTGCAATATGATACAAAATCAGATTTATGCAAGAAGAGATGATTCCTTCACTAGATCCTTGGGCTAAAATCTCAAGATATAGCTCCTCCAATACCCTCCATTGAATATGGTTTTTGATCACTCAATAGGTTCATAAAACTATGCTATCAAGAGGGAGGCTCAATAGCCTGTTTCTGGATATGTCAAATCAGCTCCAGAATGATGGAAACAATGAATACAAAGTGAGGAGATGGTCCCTCATAGGATTTCCAACTGAAATAATGGAAAATTCCTTCCTCTAATGGATCTACAAGACTGAACTACGCAATCCTTGAGGGGATTGCTACTGCATGGAGGTAAAATAAAATGGCTTGAATGTCGGATATAGATCTGTTGCTCCTGGAAGACTGTACATGAAGCACAAGGTGAAAGGATTAATCCTCCACCGGTTTACTAACTGAGATGCTAGAAACAACCTCTTGAAGATGGCACCAATGCCTGATGAGAATAAAGCTCAATAGAAACCTTTCCAAAGTAGGCACTCAAAGTCCCCCGTGGGTAAGGGTGGGATTTTCAATCGAAAACACATCATGTTAAACAACACTGTATACTTAGCCAAAAAACATAAGCGTGCATAGAAATGTCAACCGACAAATCTAGATCTAAACATATCAGAAATAATTATCTAAATCATGCCTTCTATTGTGCCTCTATCTTCATTATATAGATTGTGAGCCTTCCATAGCTAAGGCCCACCACATAACTCGCTACCTATGTGGCCACTATCCTCCATGAAGACTTCTTTGTCTCTCCATGATCTCCATCATGTCTGTATTCTATTCCCATTTTCTCCATCATGTGTGCATTAGATGCACCACTTCCTCCACTATCTTATCATAAGTGCTTTATGATCTTACTTTGAATGCACTATGATCTTAGTTGACCTCCACCAAGATCCTCATGATTTTACATTTAGGATCCATGATCTTCACTCTTCCTTCATTTAAGAAGCTACTCCACTACTCCCTAATGTAGATCTAGATCTAAAATATCCACATACACACATCAAAAGTGGATTTTATTCATCTATGGGGTTTTTGGATCCCTCCACCCTCTTATTTGCTTAATTAATTATGAAAATTAATAACTCTAATATTCCAATTATCTTGTGTAAAATTTGGAATATTACATAAAATCTTGATGGAAAAATTGCAGAAGGATGAATTAGGTGAATTAAAAATACTATCAATCCAATATGAGTTTCTTTTTTGAATTTTCATTAATAATATACTTCAAATTATTAGATAACATGTTTCAAAAAATCTATTAATTCATATATGTTTAATTTTCTACAAGAACCAACAATGAAGGAAATGAATGTTGTTCTAAGAAAAGAAAAAAAATAGAACATGCAAATGAAAATGAATTTCTCCTTTAGCTCATCTGGAGTAGTGTTGGAGGTTAGCGAAAGAGGGGAGAACTTTTGCAAAACTTTGATGGATCTAGTAGAACAAATGTACAAAATTTCTTTCCACTTACAATACAAAAATCAATCCAATGATTCCAAGAACCAAATTTTATTTAAACTACAGGAAGACTTTCCATAGAATTGGTTAATGAGACATGTCATACTTTTAATTGCAGAAACGTACAACAACAAAAAAGAAGGTTTGAAAAAGTGATATTCCTTTAAATGTTTTTCTAGAATTATATGTATATATTACTGCAAATCAATCATTTATAAATATCACTTTTGTTATATTTAGTTTTCATATATCTATATAAAAATTAAATAGTTTATTGTCATGTTACTTTTTTCAGGAAGATTATGAAAATATCAAAGGATGAACGAGCTGATATCCGAAATATGCCAGAAGGAATGTCCAAAAAGGTGTACAAGGAGATGGTCAAAGAAATGGATATAATTGCATCACACGAGGAGCCATCTCAACAACAACATGCTTCAAATGTAATATGTAAACATTGAATTTTTTGATTAGGTACAAAAAATAAATAACTTAGCATTAAATATTAATTTTCAAGTATTTTCTTGCAGAAAAGCAAAGGAAATGGAACCCATTGAGCACATAAAACAGGACGACAAGGAAGAAAAGGGTTGATATCTAAGTTTGTGAGTAATTGTTACTTCCTTATAAAAACTTAACTAGATTTCATTTTTGTAAATTTTAAGTTGTTTTACAGCAATCATCATTGAATGTCTTCAAACAGGTGCTAACATACAAAGAAGAACCATCGGAAGAATTGATTGACATTGGATTAAAAATTGGTTGTCATTATATGTTGGCATATCATAAATTAATTGTGGAATTTGTAAGTATCTATCTTGTTTTACTTAGCTCCATCTATAATTAATAGAACAAAAAATCTTTTATATTAAATCTATGATTTTTTATGGGGTATAAAACTTGCAGGAAACAAAGTATGGAACTACGCCAACAAAAGAATTGTTGAAAGAAGGCATGATATTTTGTTTTGAAAGAATGTGTATAGTTCACGAGTCAATTCTTTCTATGGTATATTTCTTTTCGATTTACATTGATGCATATTATTTAATATTGCAATTTTCATTATTCTCACCAATGTAGATACACTCATTACACTTTATTTTTATGTTTTTAGATGGGACTTGAAGAAGAATAAAACAATCAACACAAAGAACAAAACATTCCTCCAAATAACCCAAGTCATGGAAGTAGCTCGAGCAGTGACAACAGTTCCAGCAAATAATGATGATCAATATGTTTGGATATCAAATCAAGGTGTTGTATTTTTTGAAATATTTATCAGTGAAAACAGACTTTTTGTTTAATGTAATGGACATGGCGTCCAAATTGAAAGACAAAGGGTTACCAATAACTATCCCATTTTGTATGACAAAGATTCTCCTATTCATATATATATAATAAAATACATTTTAATTTATTCTATTGTGTTCTCCATTGTCGTTGTGAAATGTTACAACACTGATTAAATATATGGATGATTAAATATTATAATGAAGAGATGGGAAATCTGATGATATGAAAAATTCATCCAAACATCACATTCAAATGCATTAATAAAAATTTAATTGATATGAATATTGTTATAAGATATGTGTCGGCTTTTGATGAATAATAAATTTTTAAAAATCACAATAATTTCACTGTCACAAGTCGATGTTTCTAAAAAATAGAAAATGAACACCAGTGCGTGTGTATGATACTGCGCACCAATGCGTTGCTATGACCTATGAGCACAGCACCAAATACCAATACCAATTAGACTGCTCGGTGCACTTTATTGATGACTATGACCCGGGAAGATAGGTGTTACATGCACCGGTATGGTTTGCCTTTAATGTGCTGGTTCGTTTTTACACCTTAACGGCCCAGGGCGTGTACACAACCCATACGCACCGGGAGGATAGAAGGTGCATGCACCAGTGCATTTGTATTTGTAATGAACTGATATTGTTTGCATTAAATGCCTTGATGCTTTACAACTATAATCCAAATAACACCGGTGCATGCACCTTCTATCAGCCCGGTGCGTATTTGTTGCTGACATGCACCGAGATGTTGCGTATGTAAATGCCCCACGGCTTCATAAATTTTTTTTCCATATCGGTGCTTGGTATGTTTACAGCACCGGTGCGTATGGTTTAAAACGCACCGATGCGTTCACACATGAAGCGCGTACCAAAAACAAAAACAATAGTTTCTACTGATTTCTATGAGCATGTTATGACTAGTATGATGGTTTTGAGGCAGGTATATGCATTGGTTGTTTGACCTTTAGCTGCAAGTAAGCCTTGCAAAGGGATGGACTACCTGGGATGGGGGTGCCAGTGGAACTTGGCAAGTGAGTGACTACATGGAATTGGTGACTGGATTTCTTGAGGGACTGCGTAGCAGAGAAGGGAAGGTCAGGGATGGATTGTTTTGTTCATTAGCATTTCCAGATGGAAACATATGCACATTGGGAGTGTGCCTTGGAAAAATGAGTCAGTAATCGTTCATTGAGGGTATAGTAGCGCAGGATTGTAGCGCTAAACATTGGATATCGATTTGACTTAGTAGTGGATTCTAGACTTCCTGGGAAGGAGGTGAATCTTGCTATTACTTTGAGGGTGGAGGTTTGAGCCTCTGGATTCCTTGTTGCGGATGTGGACATTGTATCCTTTTATTTGTCAGTTGGGAAAATGTGCATATGTATATATGTGGTTGCTATTGTAAATACTGTAATGAGTTATGTTATAAAGCTCCAGTACACAATATGATTGTCAAGATGGTTTTTTCTTTTGAGTAGGTTATTCATTGTAAATACTGCAAAGAGTTGTGTTATAAACCTCCATAGGTAGTATTTTTTATTTTCAGTGGTTTTGCTAAGGTATATGTGTGATTGAACACTGAGCACTATGTTCCTCCATGGGGGAGGTTCTGTAACATCCTTGGTGAAAATTCCATGTAAAATGCAATAAAGTTAAAAATAATAACCACGGTTGATGGGACACTTGTTCCAAGCTGAATGTTGAGAAAAACATCGTAGTGGGTGTTCATTTTGGTTATTATGGCTAAAGTAAAATGGAAAAGGCAATGGATAAGGATTTGGAAAGGAAAAGAGGAATTAATGGCATTTTATTTACGAAAATAATGGAAAATAAGAGAAAAAGAAGGTGAAAGGTCATAGGTTTCCTATGAGAAGGAAATTGAAGCAAAATAATTGAAAATGAATAAAATAGAGGCCTCATTGATAAAAAGGCTCCTGCAGATCAGTTGGCAAGCATTTTCTCACACTTATAGCTCTCATTCCATTCTCTCTCTCTCATACTCTTGGATACTTAGAGTTTTCTTGGAGCACTTTGGCATTAGATCAAGAAAGGAAAAGAAAGTGGGAAGAAGGAGGAATCAAGCAAGGAGGAGCAAGAATAAGGCAGCTACGTAGAATTCTTGGTAAGTATAGAATTGCATGTGTGTTTTTCTTGCTAGATATGGCATGCATGGTATTGCATGTCATTTTTTTCTATCTTGGCATGGGTTTTTTCCAAGTGTGACAGTGTTTTCAACCTAGCCTTTCCATATCCGAATAGCCATTGTGTTGTGGATTTATCATGTTTTGGTTTAGCTGGATGGTTAGATGGATTCTAAGTTGAGTGAGGTAGATATTTAAATTATTATGGAACCAGTTCATGTGTTGCCTCGGTTTAGGGCCTAGTAAACTGGGTTTGGACTGCGGTAAAGCCTTAGAGGTGGCTTGGTCTTCATTCAAGCCTAGGAATCCCTTATTTGGGATATATGGTAAATCCTGGAGTGTACGTCTCATTTTAGGGCTTAGTGACCCCTGATTCGTACTGTGGGTTGAGGTAAATCTCGAGAGACTAGGAGACAGGAAAATTCCTCACGATTTAGGCAAAGATAATCCAGTGATATCCATGCTTGTGTTGTCCTAGTAATTGGGTGTAGATTGGGGTAAAGTCAACTATGACATGTTTACTTTGTTGGCCTAGTGGTATGGGATGGATCATGGTAAAGCTTGATTTCTATTGATGAGGGTGAGGTGGTTTAGCCTCAGGATGCCCTGGTTGGTTATTTCGGTTTGAGTCCCACATTCATGCTTGGAATATGGCATGGGAGTGATTGGATGAAGAGAGATTTGGCTCAACCAATCTATGGTTGGGTGGAATGTGGAAGTCCCATCTCTGGTTGGTTTTTACATTCAGTAATGAAGAGCTCATTCCTTTGGTATTTGGTATGAAAATGTATTGGTTTATGTATGGATTTTATTGTTGTTGTATCCATTTTATTTCAGTGATTATTGGGTTGGTTACAAGCATGTATTTGATCGATGATTATATATGGTTCTATCCATTTTTTTACTTTTAAATGAATGCACAATGTATCTATGGTCAAATATACTTTATTTTAGCTAATGATGTAAGGGAGCAATACTTCTTACTGATCCTCAGATAAGTATGAGACCCATATGCTTAAATCTATTTTTTACACCCGTAGATTCAATGTTTGTGACATGTTTTACAAAATGTTTGTCATGGCTAGGAGGGGTCCAGACGATTTCTTATTGATGTGATTGATCTCGTATCATTTTCCTATTTTTATTTATAATCCCTTAATTTTTCATGAAGTTCTAGGCAGTGAACTGGGCTATGGGTCTGAAAAGGTAGCTCAAATTCCAGAGTCGCAGGCACAGAACTTAGCATTTGGGGCCCTAGCCGCAAGCATGTAGTGTTAATGTTTCAGTTATAACTTCCTATCCCATGAATGCAGTGTTATGCCTAAAACTATGGCTCGAAGGAGGTCAAAATGACAGTGTGACCCAGGGTTAATAGGCCTAGATGGTTGGGTTACCTCATGGGGGTGTTGTTTTTGTTGTACAAGGTTTGTATGTTGTTTTTCCGCTGGTTCCACTTCCTTAAGGTTACCTAGGAGGTAGAATCCAATATAGTAGCCTCTTGTCACATATTTACCCTAGTTGGCTGGTTACTTGGGTATATGTGGGAAGAGGGTGTTACCTGATATCAAACTCAAACTCGCTAATTGTGTCCAACCATCTAGCTTGTTTGGAATTCAGATTCAGTTAGGCAAAGAAATATCTCAGCCCATTTTGATCACTCATCAGTACAAACCCTCTTCCAAGAAGATAGTTCCTCCACATATTCAATGCATGAATGATCTTTGCAAACTGAAGGTCATGTCTCAGATAGTTCTATTGGTGCTCATTCAATTTTTGTGACTCATATTATACTACTTGTACCTCTTGCATAAGAACTCCACCAAGCCCTACCTTGCAAGCATATTCAAACACTACAAACTCTTTTTCTGTATTTGCAATATTTAACACTGGAGCATTTGTCAACAACTGCTTCAACTGTTCAAAACTTTTTTCACATTCCTCTATCCATTCAAATTTCTTACCTTTCCTCTGCAATGACATAATAGTATGCAATATGAGAGAAGTTCTTGATGAACCACCTATAATAGATTGTTAACCACATAAGTGATCTTACCTCATTCGCGTTTCTAGGAGCTTTGCACTCCATGATAGCCCTTATCTTCTTTGGATCCATTTCTATGACTTCCTTGGGGAACACATTCCCCAAGTAATGAACCTCTATCTGAAATAAATTGCATTTACTAAGCTTAGCATACAATTGATGCTCTTTTTAAAATATCAACACTGCTGCTAAATGCTTACATTAGGGGAATTTTTAGGTCTAAAATGGGCCTCCTAAGGAAATTATAAAATAATAGTGGAAATAATAAAATAATATTTGATTGCATCATCAAATTTTAGAGGGAAAAAAGAAAAAACTATTTTTTCAACTTGTATCTTGATTACTCAATTTTTGATCGGGAGTACTCGTTTGATGCAAAATTTAATTCCTCATCCAAGGAGTACCCATGTTGAATACTTTTGATGGACCCTGCTACATAAAAAATGAGAAATACATGAAAAATGTGATTGCATCGATGTTTTCATCTGTTCTCATCTTTAGAAGGTCCATCAAAAGTATGCAACATGGGTACTCCTTGGATGAGGAATTAAATTTTGCATCCAACGAGTACTCCCACTTGAAATTTGAGTAAAAATTTTGGGAGATAAGTTCAAAATACGAGTTGAAAAAGTAGTTTTATTATTTTATTATTTTTTAATATTTTTACCCTTTTATTTAAAAAATGGTAAATCATCCCCCATGGTTGACATCATCATCTTGAATCCTATTGGTTGTTATAAAGTTTATTTTTGTTGTACATTTTTCTTAGTAGGCCCATTTTAGACCTCAAAATTCCCTAATGACATGTTCTTCCTCATTCTTAGAATATATCAAGATGTCATCAATGAATACAATAAATTTTTTTTATAGATAAGGGCGCAACATACTATTCATCAAGCACATAAAGGTAGTTGGAGAATTATTCAAACCGAATGGGACTACAACAAACTCATAATGCCCATACCTAGTCCGGAAAGTTGTCTTGTATATTTCCTCTTCCTTAATGCATGCAGATAATATTTGGATCTCAAATCAATATTCGCAAATTATATAACTGATATGTTATACATCCGAGATTCTCCTGATCACACACTATTTGACTTCATGCACAATATAGAATCTCTTCTACCATTGATCATTAATTGCGGAAATAAAATCAATTGCATGCACACATTAAAAACATAAAAATTCACACATATGAACACAGTAATTTATGGGAAAGATTAAAGCTGAAAACCCCCAACTATCTATATATTATATTTAATAGAGATCATGTAACAATCATCATACAAAGCTCCTCACAAGCTCTCAGTACAATCTCCAATTGCTGCACACTAATCAGGTTTGATCTAGCAATTCACATGCATCAATCTCTGCCACCTGCTAGCCTGCCTCTACTGCGCAATCCCTATTGAAGAATGGCTCTGAATGAACTTGAATCCACCAAGCTTGCACTGCACAATCCTCGTTGGCATCTCCACTGAGTGTTGGATGCAATCAATGCATCACTATAGTCACAACTGATAGTCACACTTGCTCTTTCACCTATCTCTCCACTGGTCTCCACTGAAACTGCCATGCATTGTAGTTAACTGATGTATTCTTCAATTGATTAACGAGTTATTATTTGTAAATTAATTCACACCACTCTCACTAATGTATCAATCAGTTAGACTAGATACAACTAGCTCAACTTTGTCTAACTGAGTTAAACTGAACACCACTCCACCAACTACTTCTACAACTCCACCAAACTCTGTCACATGAGTTCTAACTGAAGTGTCCATGCAATAGCTCCACTTAACCCTCAGGAATAGCTTAATTCCTTCTGTTAGCTCCTGTGCCACATCTGTGCACTTAACTGAAGTGCTCTAAGAGAATAAGTCAATGTTTAGAGTCCAAATAAGAGCTAATAATATTCGACATATCTATTTTTAGATTGGCAATCTAAAAATAGATTCTGCCCAATATGTCTAAAAATAGAAGTCCATCTATTTTTCCAACTTGACCAACCATCCACAAATAGCATCTTGTAACTCATAGAATATGATCGACATGTCTAAAAATAGACTTTGCACCAAAAATAGCCTGATGGCCCACTTAGTGAAGGCGACTTCTTTCCACTAAGCTCATCATCTTGTTGCAATCTCAATACTCCCTCTCAACAAGATAGGTATTATCTGCCACCCCGATCCTACCTCTATGGTATTCGAATTTTCTCCTGGTGAGCGCCTTCGCCAAGATATCAGCATCCTGATCCTCCGTAGGAATGTAAGAAAGTAACATGATCTTCTGCTGCACACAATCTCTGATATGATGATATCGGTCCGTGAAGCCATGCAACCTCAACTCCTCCTCCTGTCTGTACCAAGATCCATATCCTGATGTGCCTCTGAGATATCTCAATACATGCTTCCCCACCTTCCAAAAGAGCTTGGTAGGCTTAACCATAGCTTGTGAAAGCTGGTTAACAACATAGCATATGTCCGGTCGTGTATTGACTAGATACATGAGCGAACCAACCAACTGTCGATAAACAGTGGCATCCACGACCTCGGCCGATGTAGCATCCTCTTTCATCCAACCACTAGGAAGAGGAGTGTCGATAGGCTTGCAACCTTGCATTTTGAACTTCTCCAGTATCTCCCGAGCATACTTGACTTGAGACACAAACAATCCATCACCACACTGCCAAATTTCCAATCCCAGGAAATAATGAAGGAGGCCCAAGTTCTTCATCTCAAACTCCTTTGCAAGATCAGCCTTGCATGAGAGTATCAACTGTTCATCACCGGTCAGTATCAAATCATCTACATAAAGTACACTGAGATCAGCAACTTACCCTCAACCACTATCTGGTACAGGTTAGGATCCGCCTCACTCTTGGTAAAACCAAGTCAAGTGAAATAACTGTCTATCTGTGTGTACCAAGCACGAGGTGCTTGTTTCACCACAGCCTCCTTTGTTTCCGTAGGTTACGCATCATTAAGGATTGAAAACCGTTGCTCACAGAATTCCTCCGGTTTGGTCCCCTGAAATGGCCTCACATCCATCTGATGAATGTGCCAACCCATCTGCACTGAGAGAGCAAGGATGCTCCGTATGGAATAATACCTTGTGACAGATGCAAAGGTTTCTTCATAGTCAATCCCCTCGATCTATGAGAAGCCCCGGGCAACAAATATTTTTTTGTACTTCTCGACGCTCCCATTAGCAGATTGCTTCACTTTGTAGATCCATCTCAAACCCACCACTGATTTCTCTTCTGGCCTTGGGATAATCTCCCATGCACTGTTTCTGACAATCGAATCATACTCTTCCACCATGGCATCTACCCATGCAGGGTCCTCCACAGCTTCCTCAAAAGAGGATGGCTCTGTCACGATACACTTGCTCATCAGAGCCATGTATCCATTATATCGGTCAGGTGACTGTCTTTGTCTGCGTTGTGATGTAGGTGCTCCTACAATATTTTCAGCATCAAGATTCAATCGCTCAGCTTCTGTAGTGCGCTTCCGCCCTTTGATGTTTGGCATTGCATGAGTGGTTTCTTCCACTCCATGAACCTCCTATTGTGGCTCATCCTTAGGAACTAATAGCTCCTCATCTGCATGCAAGTGTGGCTTCCTCTCAAGCAAACACTTCATGGCTTTCTCCTCATGAAATTTGATGTCCCGTCGCACAACAGTCTTTCGATTGTCTGGAAAATACACACGATAGTTGTGGGGTGTATCTGTGTACCCCACAAATATCCCAACCTCTGAAGTCAACTCCAGCTTCTTCCTAGCATCCTTTGTCACATGAATGTAAACATGTGAGCCAAAAATCTTCAAATGAGAAATCTCAGGATTCTTACCAGAAAACGCCTCTTCGGGTGTACTCATGCCAAGTACTCTATGAGGAAAACGGTTTTTCACATAAACCATAGTGTTGCATGCCTCAGCCCACAAGTGTATGGGAAGGCCCTGATCATGCAATATTTCCTGTGCAGCACCCACGATAGTTCTGTTCTTTCACTCCACGACCCCATTCTGTTGTGGGTTATGAGGCGCTATGAGCTCTCTTCGAATTCCTTCTGCGCTGCAAAATTCCTTGAATTTTCCAGAGATGAATTCACCACCATTATCTCTCCTAATAGCCTTCACCTGCTTCCCTGACTCTTTCTCCACTAGTGCCTTGAACTCACAGAACTTAGAGAATGTCTCGCTCTTCTTCTGCATGAAGAAGATCCAGCACTTACGAGAAAAGTCATCAACAAATATCACATAATACATGTGCTTTGTTGTCGAAGCTACTGAGAAAGGTCCACACACGTCTGTGTGAATTCTCTCAAGGATCGTCGTGGCGCAACTATCCTTCTCATGAAAAGTGTCTTTCACAAATTTTCCCAAAGTACATCCCTTGCACTGATCTGACTGCGCAAGTGTACCCTTGGGAAGCCTGGTAGAAATCTGCTGCAAAATTTTCAAAGCGCCATGGTGAATATGGCCCAATCTCCTGTGCCACAATTTTCCCTCATCCCGGCTCACCACTCCCTTTGCTTTTCCTTCCATTGTTGTGCAACCATCTACCTGCAATTGATAAAGGTTCTTAACTCGAACCCCTATCCTCCAGGTTTCACCAGTTGCCTTACTGCGCAGGAAAGCCTTTCCCTCGCTAAAGACAACATCATATCCCTTTTCTTCCAACATAGCCACAGAGATCAGATTCTTCTTCAATCCTGGAACATGCATGACATCCTTCAATATGAAAGGTTTACCAGACTCCCTTTAAAAGGAAATGGTCCCGATACCAGTCGCACTGTATCTACCATCATCGCCCATCTCAATGTGCACTCCAAGATCCTTCTCATTCAGATCACTAAACAAATATTTGTCTCCAGTCATATGGAAAGAAGCACCACTATCAAGAAACCACACTAATCCCATCACACTTTAGACCAAGCATGCGATCAGCGAAAAATCCAGCTCAAACTGCGAGGCTAAGGCCTCTCCCGCTTCAGATCCAGTAGCCTGCTTATTTTTCTTCTTCTGTGGACAATTAGTGGCGTAATGTCCGTGTTGGTGACAGTGAAAGCACTTCACCTTGGACACGTCCTGCTTCTTGCCTTTCGCACCAGATTGAGAAGGATTTTTCTTTCACTTCCCTTTCCTTGCTTTGGTAGCCAAAGTGCAATTTTCTTCATCTTCATTCTTTGATGAAGATCCATCCCTGGTACTCTGCCTTATCTCCTCCTACACAAGATCTGACCAAAGTCGCTCCCATCCCGACGCTCGACCATTGACAAGAGTCCGCAGGTATGCCAACTCTTCTAAGCCCAAGGAGAGCCAAGCTCACCAAGTCCTCTTCAACAACAAGTATCCCCACACTTCCTACCATCCCTATTAATCGAAAAATGTGTCCTTACAGGTACTTGGGTATACTCTCGCCCTTCTCCATTTTTATTTTTTTGAGCTTGTCTTTGAGTGCCAACTTCCTCTGGTCGCTCTTGCATTGGAACAAGTCTATCAAAGCTTTCCACATCAAGAATGAAGAAGCCTTACCATGAAGGCTGGACACTATGTGATCCTTCACACCTTCCAACAGAATCCTTCAACATTTTTTTGTCTTCTTTTGCCATGCATCAAGTGCGGCAACATCGCTAGAAGCAGGTTTAGGAATTTCTGCATCTATGAAATCCTTCAACCCATTATCCTCCAGCACTGCCTCCATCCTGTCCTTCCATAAAATATAATTCGAGCTTCCCCCAAGGGAATACTACAATCACAATCCGTTGAAAGACATCTCAACTTCGACACCAAGAAAACACTACTGCAAATTCGAATTCCACCAGCACAAAACTCCACCGCTTCAATGATTTGCAATTGCTCCAATGATCAATATAGCTCTGATACCATGTAGAAATTATATAACTAATGCATTATACATCCAAGATTCTCCTGATCACACACTATTTGACTTCATGCACAATACAAAATCTCTTATACTATTGATCATTACTTGCGGAAATTAAATCACTGTATGCATGTTTTTTTTTTTTTTTTTTTTTTTTCATAAAAACTACACATATGAACATGTTGTTTTAAAGGAAAGCTAAAGCTGAACTCAACATATGTAGGTAATATTTTGCAGATATCATGTAACACCTTTATACAAAGCTTCTCACAAGCTCTCAGTACAATACAATCGCTACACACTAATCAGGTCCTGATCTAGCAAATCCATGCACCGATCCTCTGCCACCTGCTAGCTTGCCTCTACTGCGCAATCCTTGCTGAAGAATGGCTCTGAATGAAATATAATTCACCTGGCTTGCACTGTGAAATCCCTACTAAGAATGGCTCTGAATGAAGTCGAATTCACCTGGCTTGCACTGCGCAATCCTCATTGGCATCTCCATCAATGTGTGGTGCAAATTCATGCAACACTATAGTCACAACTGATAGTCACACTTGCTCTTTCACCTACCTCTCCACTGGTCTCCACTGAAACTATCCATGAACTGTATTTAACTGATGTATTCTTCAGTTGATTAATGAGTTATTAATTAGTGAATTAATTATTAATTAATTCACACCACCTTCACTAGTGTATCAATCAGTTAGACTAGATACAACTAGCCCAAATGTGTCTAACTGAGTTAAACTGAACACAACTCCACCAAACTATGTCACATGAGTTCTAACTAAAGTCTCCATGCAATAGCTCCACTTAACCCTCAGGAATAGTGTAATTCCTTCTATCAGTTCCTATGCCACATCTGTGCACTTAACTGAAATGCTCCAAGAGAATAAGTCAATGTTTAGAGTCCAAATATTATTAAGAGCTAATAATATCTGACATATCTATTTTTAGACTGGCACCCAAAAATAGATTTCGCCAATATGTCTAAAAATAGAAGTCCATCTATTTTTCCAACTTGACCAACCATCCACAAATAGACCTTAAACTGAGAATATGATCTGTTTATAAGTCTTTAAAAATAGACATAGTCTTTAAAACTACCTTTAAGCTGTGGGCTTCACAATTCACTTAGTGAAGGCGACTTCTTTCCACTAAGCTCATCATCTTGTTGCAATCTCAACACTCCCTCTCAACAAGATAGGGATTATCTGCCACCTCGATCCTGCCTCTATGGTATTTGAATTTGCTCCTGGTGAGTGCCTTCGTCAAGATATCAGCATCATGATCCTCCGTAGGAATGTAAGAAAGTAACATGATCTTCCACTGCACACAATATCTGATATGATGATACCGGTCCGTGAAGCCATGCAGCCTCAACTCATCCTCCTGTCTGTACCAAGATCCATATCCCGATGTGCCTATGAGATATCTCAATACATGCTTCCCCGCCTTCCAAAAGAGCTTGGTAGGCTTAACCATAGCTTGTGAAAGATGGTTAACAACATAGCATATGTCTGGTCATGTATTGACTAGATACATGAGCGAACCAACCAACTGTCGATAAACACTGGCATCCACTACCTCTGCCGATGTAGCATCCTCTTTCTTCCAACCACCAGGAAGAGGAGTGTCGATAGGCTTGCAGCCTTGCATTTTGAACTTCTCTAGTATCTCCCGGGCATACTTGCCTTGAGACACAAATAGTCCATCATCACACTGCCAAATTTCCAATCCCAGGAAATAATGAGGGAGGCCCAAGTCCTTCATCTCAAACTCCTTTGCAAGATCAACCTTGCATGAGAGTATCATCTGTTCATCACCGGTCAGTATCAAATCATCTACATAAAGTACAATGATCAGCAACTTACCATCAACCACTATCTGGTACAGGCTAGGATCTACCTCACTCTTGGTAAAACCAAGTCCGGTGAAATAAATGTCTATCCGTGTGTACCAAGCACGAGGTGCTTGTTTCAGCCCATACAGCGCTCTTTTGAGCCTGCACACATGCGACTCGTTCCTGAAGATTTCGAAACCTTCAGGCTGCTCTATGTACACCTGCTCCTCAATGACTCCATTGAGGAACACAGTCTTCACATCCATCTGATGAATGTGCCAACCCATCTGCGCTGAGAGAACCAGGATGCTCCGTATGGAAGAATACCTCGCGACAGGTGCAAAGGTTTCTTCATAGTCGATCCCCTCAATCTGTGAGAAGCGCAGGGCAACAAATATTTCCTTTTACTTCTCGATGCTCCTGTCAGCAGCTTGCTTCACTTTGTAGATCCATCTCGAACCTACCACTGATTTCTCTTCCAGCCTTGGGACAATCTCCCATGCACTGTTTCTGACAATTGAATCATACTCTTCCACCATGGCATCTACCCATGTAGGGTCCTCCACAGCTTCCTTGAAAGAGGATGGCTTTGTCACGATACACTTCCTCATCAGAGCCATGTATCCAGTATATCGGTCAGGTGACTGTCTCTGTCTGCGCTGTGATGTAGGTGCTCCTACAATCTTCTCTGCATCAAGATTCAGCTGCTCAACTTCTGTAGTGCGCTTCTGACCTCTGATGTTTGGCCCTGCATGAGTGGTTTCTTCCACTCCATGAACCTCCTCTTATGGTTGATCCACATCCTGAGGCTCATCCTTAGGAACTAATAGCTCCTCATCTGCATGCAAGTGTGGCTCCCCCTCAAGCGAACACTTCATGGCTTTCTCCTCATGAAATTTGATATCCCGTCGCACAACAGTCTTCCGACTGTCTGGAAAATACACACGATAATTGTGGGGTGTATCTGTGTACCCCAAAAATATCCCAACCTCTGCGGTTGGCTACAGCTTCTTCCTAGAATATTTCGTCACATGAAATATCAGGCTTCTTACCAGAAAACGCCTCTTCAGTTGTACTCATGCCAAGTACTCTATGAGGACAACGGTTTTGCACATAAATCGTAGTGTTGCATGCCTCAGCCCACAAATGTATGGGAAGGCCCTGATCATGCAACATCGCCCGTGCAGCACCCACGATCGTTCTGTTCTTTCGCTCCACGACCCCATTCTGCTGTGGGTTATGAGGTGCTATGCTCTATTCGAATTCCTTCTGTGTTGCAAAAGTCCTTGAATTCTCCAAAGATGAATTCACCACCATTATCACTCCTAAGAGCCTTCACCTACTTCCCCGAATCTTTCTCCACTAGTGCCTTGAACTCACAGAACTTAGAGAATGTCTCGCTCTTCTTCTGCATGAAGAAGATTCAAGATGACAGAAAAGTCATTTACAAATATCACATAATACTTGTGCTTTGTCATTGGGCTACCGAGAAAGGTCCACACGTTCGTGTGAATTATCTCCATCAAGGATCGTCGTGGTATGACTATCCTTCTCATGAAAGGTGGCTTTCACAAATTTTCCCAAAGTACATCCCTTGCACTGATCTGACTGCGCAAGTGTACCCTTGGGAAGCCTGGTAGAAATCTGCTGCAAAATTTTCAAAGCGCCATGGTGAAGATGGCCCAATCTCCTGTGACACAATTCGCCCTCATCTCGGCTCACCACTCCTTCTTCTTTGCCTGCCATTGCTGCACAGTCATCTGCCTGTAATTGATAAAGGTTCTTAACTCGAACCCCTATCCTTCGGGTTTCACTAGTTGCCTTACTGCGCAGGAAATCCTTTCCCTCGCTAAAGACAACATCATATCCCTTGTCTTCCAACATAGCCACAGAGATCAGATTCTTCTTCAATGCTAGAAAATGCATGACATCCTTCAATATGAAAGGTTTACCAGACTCCCTCTCAAAGGAAATGGTCTCGATACTAGTCGCATTATATCTACCATCAACGCCCATCTCGATGTGCACTCCAAGATCCTTCTCATCCAGATCACTAAATAAATATTTGTCTTCGGTCATATGGAAAGACGCACCACTATCAAGAAACCACACTGATCCCATCACACTTGAGACCAAGCATGCGATCAGCGAAAAATCTAGCTCAAACTGCAAGGTTAAGGCCTCTCCCGCTGCAGATCCAGCAGCTTGCTTATTTTTCTTCTTATGTGGACAATTAGTGGCGTAATGTCTGTGTTGGTGACAGTGAAAGCACTTCACCTTGGACATGTCCTACTTCTTGCCTTTCGCACCGGATTGAGAAGGATTTTTCTTTCCCTTCCATTTCCTTGCTTTGTTAGCCAAAACGCAATTTTCTTCATCTTCATTCTTCGATGAAGATCCATCCCTGGTACTCCACCTTATCTCCTCCTGCACAAGATCCAACCAAAGTCGCTCCCATCCCGGTAGTTTCTCCCGACCATTGACAGAGTCCTCGTAGGAATGCCAACTCTTCGGAAGCCCAAGGAGAGCCAAGCTCACCAATTCCTCTTCATCTACAGTAACCCCCACACTTCCCAGCTCATCCCTGCACTAGAAAAACTTCGTGAGGTACTTGGGTATACTCTCGCCCTTCTCCATTTTTATTTTTCTGAGCTTGTCTTTGAGCGCCAACTTCCTCTGGTCGCTCTTGCTTTGGAACAAGTCTGTCAAAGCTTTCCACATCAAGAATGGAGAAGCCTTACCATGAAGGTTGGACACTATGTGATCCTTCACACCTTCCAACAGAATCCTTCGACATTTTTCTGTCTTCTTTTGCCACGTGTCAAGTGCGGCAACATCGCTAGAAGCAGGTTTAGGAATTTCTACATCTATGAACTCCTTCAACCCATTATCCTCCAACACCGCCTCCATCATGTCCTTCCATGAAATATAATTCGAGCTGCCCTCAAGGGCATACTACAATCGCAATCCATTGAAAGACATCTCAACTTCGACACTAAGAAAACACTACTGCAAATTCAAATTCCACCAACACCAAACTCAACCGCTTCAATGATTTGAAATTTCTCCAATGATTAATATAGATCTGATACCATGTAGAAATTATATAACTAATTCTTTATACATCCAAGATTCTCCTGATCACACACTCTTTTAACTTTATTCACAATACAGAATCTCTTCTACCATTGATCATCATATGTGGAAATTAAATCAATTGCATGCACACATTGAAACCATAAAAATTCACACATATGAACACATTGTTTTAACGGGAAAGCTTAAAGCTAAAAACCCCAACTAAATTTATATAATATATGTCATAGAGATCATGAAACAATCCTCATACAAAGCTTACAAGCTCTCAGTACAATACAATCGCTACACACTAATCATGTCCTGATCTAGCAAATCCATGCACCGATCCTCTGCCACTTGCTAGCTTGCCTCTACTACGCAATCCCTGATGAAGAATGGCTCCGAATGAACTCAAATTCACCTGGCTTGCACTGCACAATCCTCATTGGCATCTCCATCAATGTGTGGTGCAAAATCATGCAACACTATAGTCACAACTGATAGTCACACTTGCTCTTTCACCTACCTCTCCACTGGTCTCCATCAAATCCAGTTCTATGGTTCAGTTAATCTGATGGCCTTTTCTGCATGAATGACAAGATAATTTAAAGAATTAATTACACATCTACACCACTCACTATGGAATAATCGCTAGACTAGATACACCAGCTCAATCATGTCTAGGAAAAAGCAACCGAACAGACTCTCCACCAACTACTCTACAATCCCACCAAACTTTGTCACATGAGTCTGAATCAAGTCTCCAATATTTCACTTAACTCTGAATAATGTTGAAATCTTTCCTGCTACCAGTGAAATTACTCTAATCAAGTACCAAGAGAATAAGTCAATGTTTTGAGTCCAAATATTATTAAGAGCTAATAATATTCGACATATCTATTTTTAGACTGGCATTCTAAAAATAGATTCTACCCAATATGTCTAAAAATAGAAGTCCATCTATTTTTCCAACTTTACCAACCATCCACAAATAGAATCCTGCAACTCATAGAATATGATCGACATGTCTAAAAATAGACTTTGTGCCAAAAATAGCCTGTAGGCCCACTTAGTGAAGGCGAATTCTTTCCACTAAGCTCATCATCTTGTTGCAATCTGAACATCTTTGAGAAAAATACTTCTCCCTATAGTTGATCAAATAAGTCATCAATCCTCGGAAACAGATACTTGTTCTTGATGGTCACCTTGTTCAACTACCTATAATCAATGCATAACTTAAGAGTATCATCCTTCTTCTTCACAAACAATACCGGTGCACCCCATGGTTATACAATTGGCCTAATGTATCCCTTGTCAAGAATTTCCTTCAATTGCAACGTCAGCTCTAGTAACTTTGGTGTGCTCATCTTATACGGTTCCTTTGATGTTTGTGTTGCCCCTGGTACCAACTCAATAAAAAATTCCACTTCTATGTGAAGCAACAACTCTGAGATATCTGTTGGAAACACATCCTTAAACTATTGTAATATCAGGTACCTGCTCAATATCTCTACATCCTCATCCTCCTTACCTTTATCACTAGAAATGTGCACTGCAAAAAACACACACCCTTTTCTGTGACTGTGCTTTGCTTGCATAGTTTTCACCATCCTGATTGATGTTGATTTCTTCTTACCTTGTAATATTCTCTGCTCTCCATTGTCATCCAAGCACTCAATGGATTTTTCATAACATTCCACCTTATTCCTATGAATATATAACCAATCCATACCCAAGAGCATACTATATGACCCCAACGGTAATACATTCAAGTGTGCTTACGTATACATACCATTGAACTCAAATGCACAAGCTCTTACCCAATGATGAACTCTCTTCTTTCATGCACTTCTTTATTAAAACCACATTTATCCACCAATTCAGGGTTAACATAATTATAATTAGATCAAGGTTCAATCAAAATAGAAACAACTTGATCACAAATATTACCATCCATATCAATGATAAATTTATGATGATCTACTTGCATGTTATCCCGCATTGCATAGATACGAGGAATTCTCTTCCCAACATCCCCAATAGTTTGTGCTTCTTGTGTGCTATATATATATGAGGCCTACCACCCTGATTCCACTGACAATACCTTTTAATATTCTCCTTACCACATGTCCAACACTCCAACTGTATTGTACCATCACCTCTATTATGTTGTTGTGACCCATGTCCCTGCCTATATGCATTGAAATTCTTATATGGTGCAACATTCTCTTTCTCTTTTATATTCTTAGGCCTTATTCTTTTTGGTTGTCATTTACCTTTACCCTTATCTTTCCTTTTCCATCCTTACTAAGATTCATTCTTACGCTTTGACTGCTCATAATAGTGCTTCAATTTCCCAATAACTTCCTCAAGTGACTGAGTCTCATCATACTCAATCCGATCTCTAAATGCTAATGGAAATCCACTAACAAATCTCTGAATTTTATCCATTTCATCTTTGAGATACGATACATACTCAATAACTCCAGGAACTTGGTCGTATATTTGTCATCTATCATCGAACCCATTTTAATCTCATAGAATTACTTGGATTTGTTGTCGTTGTAACTTTCTAACAAGTACTTATTCCTTAATAGTTTTTTCAATTCATGACAACTCAACTCCTTGGTCCTGATGTCTTTAACCCATTTTACATCTTCCCACTAGATTTTTTCTTCCCCTTTAAGGATGAAGATAGTTATTATGGCCTTCATATTCTTTGTGTACTCATGCAGTTGAAAAAACTTCTTCATGCCAAGTAACCAAGCCTATGCATCCTACAACTTATTCAACTCTCCATCAAAATTAGGTGGCTTCACTTTCTTAAACTCATTCAAAAAGTATCCCTTGTCACTCCTCCTGTAAGGGTGATAACGATGATGATCATAATGCCTGTTAGAACAAGAACTAGAATAGTACATGTGTACATCACCTCGCCTATCTGGAGTATCCAATAATCTACCACCTTTGATCATGTCATATCTATCTAACCTATGACCACCATGAGACCTACTTCCATATGCCCCATTAGTCCCATCCTCCTATCCATAGTTGATCTGGAGTGGTGCCTGTCTCTGTAATTCTGACAAACTCTGAAGAATTATTGCATTGACTTTTGCTTGTTTCTCATGTGCCTGCATGATTCTTTCATTATCTCATTTGCAACTCCTTATCTCTTCCTTAAAACTCCTTAATGTGTTTGTTAAGTCATAAGAGTTCCCAACACCACATTGCTCATCTGATTCACAAGGATAATATTTGTAGTCTACCATCTTGCTAGTCATCTTGATTTCTTCTTGCAAGGCATACTATGTCAACTAAACCAAATCATAAACAAACCAACGTACCTCAGTATAATTCGGAGAGGATATCTCATCTTCAAGACCAACTAGATTATATATATATATATAATCAAGTCAACATAAAATCATCATTTAAACCATTGTCCAGTTAACATGCATGATGTCATGACCATAACACCAACTAGACACAATGCATGCATAACAACATATGTTTGACATGCACGCATACACATTACATAGAAACATTGACATGCATAACCAACATACATTCACAAAAATTACCTTCAGCAATGACACTATCCAATTAGACATGGTGACACAATTAAAACCATAACCAACACCATGCATACACAACTAGTACATAGACCAAAAGCATAAGAACACATATGAAACTGACATGAATGCAAGACCAACAAACCTCCCATCTAGTCTAAGGGGTGAACCTGGCTCTGATACCACTTTGTAACACCCTTCTCCCACATCTACCCAATTAATCGGCCAACCAGGGTAAAAATGTGAAGAGAGGCTGCTATGATCTGATTCAACTCCCCATGTACAATTAAGGAAGTGGAACCAACAAAACACAACCAATTTGACCTTCTACACATCCTACAAAACCTCTAGAAGCTAACCCACCCTTACAAGTTACCAACCCTTGAGGAAACTCAACATTTCAATGAATTAAACCCCCAGTCACTCCCTTGACAATGCCTCCATGCGACTGAGAGCCCCAGTTGCTCCCATGAGCCTACCCGAGTGCGACTGTAGCCTTTTTCTTCCAGTTCTATAATAGAAATTGTGAGATTTAAGGTTAATTTCTAGGGCTAGGACCCAATCGTTGGCCTAAAATCCATGAAACTTCCAGAAATGAAAAGTAACATAAAAAAAATGATACAAATGTAAACACTTGAACAAATACTTGACTGGACCCCTAATATCTTTGACAGACATTCTGTCAAACATATCACAAATATGCATTTTACAGGTCATAATAACAAATATGAACATAGGGGTCTCATACTTAACTGAGAATCGCTAAGAATCGTTGATGCCTTATCACATCAATTGCATTATCATCTATTAGGTCATATGTTCACTTTTGATTCATTTATAAATAAAAACTTTGATGAGAGCCATACATCATCATTATCATAAAACATACTCATAACCAACATATAAACTAAATAAATAATAAGGAAAAAAACATAATGACCACATATGAACCAACACATTTGCACATAAAATACCAAGGAAATGAACTCTTATTAATGAATGCAAAAGAAAACCAGGTTTGGGAGTTCCACATTCCACCCAACCATAGATTGGCAGAACCCAATATCTCTTGAGCCAATCACCCCCATGCCATATTCCAAGCATGAATGTGGAACTCAAAACCAAAATAAATCAACTAGGGCTTCTCGAGGCTAAACCACCTCACCCTCATCAATAGAACCAAGATTTATCGCAATCCTCACCAGATCACTAGGCCATAAATAAGTGTGAATGCCACCAGATTTCTCCACCTACACCATGAGGAATTTTCATGTCTCCTAGTCTCTAGGCTTTACTGCAATCCACAGTCTGATCCAGGGATCACTAGGCCATAATTGAGACACCACCCTCCAGGCTTTACCGTATATCCCATCACTCACCAGCTAAGGGTTCCTAGGCTTTATCAAGGTAAACCACCTCTAGAATTTACCGTATATCTTTCCATTCATTAGTCAAGGATTCCTAGGCCCATTAAGGCACACGATACCTAGCATTACCAAAACCCACATTCTAGTTCAGGGTTTACTAGGTCAGTGGCTTTACCACAATCCATAGTTTGGTTCAAGGATCACTAGGCAATGTGTTCTTTCATTCAGAGATCCACCTCACTCAGTTTCAAATCCATCCGGCAATCCAACTCAACCAAAACATGAGAACCCCATCACACAATGGCTATGTGGAAGGGGAAAGGCAAGGTTGAAGAACATTGTTACACTTGGAAAAAACCATGCCAATGATAGCAATAGAACCAAGAACACACATGCATAACCATGCATTCCAAATCTAGCAAGGAAATCACACATGCAAATAATTACCTGCAAGTAGACTCGTTGTACCTGCTTGATCATGCTCTTCCTTGCTTGATCTTTTCTTTGTCTTTTCCTTCTTTTCCTTTTTTGATCTAATGCTGAAGTGATCTAAGAAAAATCTAAGTGTCCAAGAGTGAGAGAGAGAGAGAGAATAGACAGAGAGCTCCAAAAATGAACTGACAAAAGGTTACCAACTGATCCTCATAAGAATTTTTATTATTGTGGCCTCTATTTTCTTCATTTTCCTCCTCACATGCAGCCTATGACCTTTCACCTTCCTCCTAATTTTCATTATTTTCATAAATAAATTTCCAAAAATGCCATTTTTCCTTTCCAAATTCTTGTCAATTTCCTTTGCCAATTTCCATAGCCATAATAACCGAAATTAACACCCACACTAGGATATTTTTCCCAACATTTATCTTGGAATAAGTGCCCCATAACTGTGGTTATTATTTTTCCCTTATTAACTTTTATTACATGGAATTTTCACTAGGGTTGTTACAGACACCCACCCAAGGTTGTCACATAAATAAAATGAAACAAATACATTCCTTTCTTGATGATTCGATCATGAAATTTTTTCTTATTTCCAAAAATATGCACAGATCATGGTGGAGGAGGAGTGGGAAAATAACCTTTTATCAAATCTGCTTCATTCCAAATTCTTAGAATGGCTTTGTGAGCCTCATCAATGAAGGGCCAAAGAGGAAACCTCGCAATTGGTTCATAGGATAGCATGGCACCTCCTTTTCTCGCAATTTCCATGGGTGCAAAATGAGCTGACCTAGTTGTCTCTGAAATTATACTTATTGATCCATAGTGAAATTACTGATGCCATCACACAAGGACAACAACAAAAAATTGTCACAAGCATTGTAGAGACCAACCTCGTATATACCAAAACAATTGCAAAATACAAAACTAACCTCTCATATCAACTTTGCATCAAGATCAGATTCCTTGAGAAGTAAGTCAGTGTTGGGATTATGATGGAACGTGAATTCCATCTCCCCATTCATCTTTAACATTATGAATGACAGTGCAGTTATGGAATCAACATCAAATCTAATTCCTCGGTCCATCACATTTTTTCCCTTAGAATGTCAGCAATCATGTGCCCAAACTCATCATCCCCAACCTGTACGTCACATTGCATATCGATATACCCAGGAATGGGAAAATGCAGACAAATTCAAAAGAGGAGGCAAAAATCACGTTTATCATATCCGCTTCATCCCAAATGATGAGAATTCCTTTGTGAGCCTCAACGAAAAAGAGCTAAATAAGCAATCTCTTAATCATGTCATAGGATAGCAGCGCACCTCTGTTTCTCGCAATTTCCATGCGTGTAAGATGAGATGACCTAGTTGGATTTGCAATTAGGCTTATTGATCCATAGTGAAATTATTGATGCCAACAAATAAGGACAAAAAAAAAATTGTCACGAGCATTGTAGATACCAACCTCATATATATCAAAACAATTGAAAAATACAAAAATAAGCTCTTAGATCAGCTCTGCATCAAGCTAAGATTCCTCGAGAAGAATATAGGTGTTGAGATTATGATAGAACATGAATTCCTTCTCCCTATTCATCTTTAAAGTAACGAATTCTAGCACAACTATGGAATCGACATCAAATCTAATTCCTCAGTCCTTCACATATTTTTCCATCAGAATGTCAACAAGCATGTACCCAAAATCATCATCCCCGACCTGTAGATAAAATTTCATATTTATATGCCCAGGAATGGGAAAATGCAGTGAATTACACAAGATCTGAAAAGTTACTAACACAAATCCTTTTAAACTTAGTTTGATCTAACCTCTATATGTAAACATCCTCAATCTCAATAACCTCCAGGTGCATATCAAATTTAAACAAATTTTAAATGTTACAATGCACCAAATGATTTATCTACATCCAACATACATTTTTTTCAAAGAAACCACCTATTATATGGCTAGAGCACCACTTCATCCAAAATGTTGAGAATGCCTTTGTGAGTCAGATTAGCAGAGGGCTAAAGAGGAAATATCACAATCAGGTCATAATATAGCAGGCACCTCCTTTTCTTGCAATTTCCATGGGTGCAGGATGACCTGACCTAGTTGTATTTGCAATCAGAATTATTGATCCATATTGAAATTATTGATGCTAGCACACAAGGACAACAACAAAAAATTGTTGCAGATATTGAGAGACCAACCTAGTATATATCAAAAAAATTGAAAAAACAAAACTAACCTCTCTGATCAAATCTGCATGAAGCTCATATTCCTTAAGAATCATATCAGTGTTGGGATTACGATAGAACATGGATTCCCTCTCCCCATTCACCTTTAAAGTAGCGAATTCCAACGCGGTTATGGCATTGACATCAGATCTAATTCCTTGGTCCATCACATTGTTTTCCCTTGATATGTCAACAAGCATGCGTTCGAATGCATCATCCACAACCTGTAGATCACATTACATATCAATATACCTAGGAATGGAAAAATGCAATCAACGACACAAGATATGAAAAGTTACTAGCACAAATCCATTTAAACTCAATTCGATCTCACCGCTATATGTACAATCCTCAACCTTAATAACCTCTGGGTGCATATCAAAGTCAAACAAAATTTAAATGTTGCAATGCACCAAATTCTTTATCTACATCCAACGTACATTTTCTTCACAAAAACCACCTATCATATGGCCAAATCCCAAATGCTGAGAATGCCTTTGCGAGCCTCATCGATAGAGGGCCAAAGATGCAATATCACAACCGGGTCATAGGATAGCAGGGAGCCTTCTTTTCTTGCAATTTTCACGAGTGAAATATGATATCGCCTAGTTGGATTTGCAATCATACTTATTGATCCATACTGAAATTATCGATGTTAGCACAGAAGGAAAACAACGAAAAATTGTCACAGGAATTGTAGAGACCAACCTTGTATATATCAAAACAATTGAAAAATATAGAACTAACCTCTCAGATCAGATCTTCATCAAGCTTAGATTCCTTGAGAATCATATCAGTTTTTGGATTACAATAGAACATGAATTCCTTCTCCCCATTCATCTTTCAAGTAAAAAATTCCAATGCAGTTATGGCATCGACATCAAATCTAATTCCTCGATCCATCACATTTTTTTCCCTCGGAATTTCAGCAAACATATGCCCAAACTCATCATCCCCAACTTGTAGATCACATTACATATCGAATACCCAGGAATGGGAAAATGCAGACAACTACACAAGATCTAAAAAGTTACTAGCAAAAATACATTTAAACTTTGTTTGACCTGAACTCTATCTGAATACATCCTCAAGATTAATAACTTATAGGTGCATATAAAATTCAAACAGATTCTAAATGTTAAAATCCATCAAATTCTGTATCTACATCCAACATACATTGTTTTCAAATAAACGACCTATTATATGTCCAAAACCTGGAATTAACTCTGAGAAACTTCCACCGATTCACTATTAAGCCACAACCTATAAAAAATTCAACATGTCATCACACCCAATGGGGATTGCACTCCCTAGAACATCTCAAAGAAGAAAGGTAAAGCACCAGGGCCAAACTAGCTTCTCAATAGACTTCTCTCATAAGATATGGGATATGCAATGTCGAATTATTATGGGAGAAGAATCTAAAAAATCAAGAAGAATTTTATAGTTCTAAGATCAACATTCACCTCTTCTTAGAAGAGTTCAAGAATTTTTCAAATAAAATTATAACCAAAACCTCTACTTCCATTGGGCTTGGTTCTCTTTTTTTTATTGTGGTTCCTTCCCCTTGGCTCAAAAAGGTTTACTCCCAAATAATTTCATGTTGATTGCAAAGTTGTTGCCTCAAATTTGGATTTGACTATGATGTGATGATAAGGGAAATTTTTAATCTTAAAAAAAAAACCAAACTCATAGATCAAATTCCAAAAACTAGAAAAAAAATGCTTACCCATCTAGACAATAGTTACATTTTACAACCATATTTTCCATTTCAAAAAATAAATCAACCATAATTTACTTTAGTTGAACTATTGAAATAATACAATTTGATTCAGTCATCATGTTATGTACCGAAAAAAATCAAATTTATACAATTCAATTAGGCATCCATTCAACATAAATTTTTCAGCAATGGGGATCCAAAAACACCCTCAAGATTAAGGGAAAACCAAATATTATACAATTTTTTTTCCCTGGCCCATCGCACTCAGTTTTTTTTGGCTTTCTCAAACCATTAACTCACCTAATGCAACATACATCCAATCTTAAAATCACATACAACAGATGAGCTCCAACTCTATGACATGGAAGTACCCCTACTCTCATTATGAAAGCATGCCAGCACATAGGACAAATTCACTCAGAGGAAAATTTAACTCCCTTGCGAAGAGATTGTAGCCCCTATAGAATGGAATGAAAGGGAAGCTTACAACATCACATAAATAGTAGCAGTTGTTGCCCATGAACACAGATCCATTAAAAACCCTCGTTCACTCTGGAAAACAAAATGGTTACAAACCATGAAAATACTATGTCATGGTCGTAGGCTTCACAATAGCCAAAGTGGGCATTTGAGAATTCGATCGTGAATCCCCAGACCCTGCGGCCTTAACCATTATAGTGTGTGTGTTACTTATTCAAGATGAGTAAATAACCTAAACGATTAGTTACCAGTAAGAAAAATGACAAAAATAGGTTTCAAACTCGAGTTGGCCATGTTGTCAATATTCGGGCATTAGATGTGTGATCTTCCCCTCTTCCATAGTGTATCCTTGCTTCGTCACACGTAACCAATGCAAACCATAGTAAAAATGACAACCACACTGAGCATACCGCTTGCTAATATGATCCCTACAATGGCCATCACAGAGATCCCATGGCTCTTGGGCATCAACAACGGGTATCCATTCAATTATGTGTTTCCTGCGAAGGAACTCACATTGAAGCATGAAAAAAACCCACTTTTATTGACCAGAATTGGCAGTTTCATACCTTGTATCTTGTTCTTTGAAACATCAAACGCACTCAACCTCGTCAGTAGGCCTATTGTTGTAGGGGTTTTGATCTTGTCTCCATTCCATTGCGTGACCCAACATTGGCAAGATCCAACTATCTCAGAAACCCTAGGAGCATAGTTTTCCTCGAAAAAATTAAAATGAAAATGCGAAAGTGAAGCTCACCATATGGAGAGGGTTATATGCCATCATTCAGTTGAAACTTCATCAATCTGAGGGCATATGATTGTTCAATCGTCTAACAATGGATCTGACAGTGCAAAGTGGTGCAGAGTGAAATCTAGGGGAGTTCTTCCCAAAGGGAATGCCTTACATCATACAAAATTTTACTACATTGAATTGTAATATCAAAAACCAATTGAGTGACCATAATGAGGTTGGTATTATTGATGTTGAGATCATTTTTTTTAATTATTATAGATGTCATTGCTTTTTTTTTTAAAGAAAATTTTATTTTTAGTTTAAGATGAACACGTTTCCTTGATACTACTATAGAATGCACCTCTGAGCACCATAAACCAAAGGATGATATTTATTTAGGTAGTTATGCTCCTTTTGTTTTTTAACTAAATCGATTAATTAAAAAATGTCAAATGGACAAATATAACATGAACCCAGTTGTGGCTTTTAGGTAATGTGGTATTCATAAGTCATGGTGTTGGCCCATAGAAGTGTAATAAAGTTACAAATTAAGAATTTTCATGTTAAAATTATTCTTCAAAGTAATTATATTTTTAATAAAAATTTTGATTTTCTAAGACTTCTTTTGATAAAAACTTTTAAGTCAAATTTATCCTAAATTTAACAAAAAAAATATGAAAATCATACATTTATATATAATCTCAACAACTCAAACATCCAAAAAAATCTAAACATTAAATTCAATTACATATCTAAAAATATATTTAAAACATAAAATTACAATTTCTTCAAATGTCAACAAAATCTAATTTGAAAAAATAAATATTTATAAACACAAGTGCCAAATGGATATATATATCATTATAGATCCATCTTAAGCAAATATATTTAGGGGCAAACCTTTTTCTAGAGTGAAAATATATATAGAAGGGCCATTTTTTTTCAAATTTTGAACTCTAAAAACATTCCCCTATAAACCCAATGGAAAAGTACATAAAGTTGGAATTTTTTTACAAAATTACCAACATATAACTTTCCAAATTACCATTCCATAAGAAATAGTGGTAGGTGGTAACTTAGTAAGTAGGATTTCCTTAATGGTTGATAAAGACATGAAAACCAAATACTTGATTTGGTTGATAAAGCCATGAAAACCAAATACTTGATTTGGTAGGAAGGACTTTCATCATAAAATTTATAGGTCAAAGGGTGACTTTGGAAGAGTTTGTAAGTTGGATTCAATATATGTGAGTTCTTGTTCTTATTTACCATCTATCCTTTCACATTCTCTCTTGTCGATGGTTAGGGTTCTTATTCATTTCAATGACAAAATTATATGCATTCTTAAAGGATCATGGTTAGTTTTCTTATCAATGAAGCCATGGCATCCTTTATATGATGTTAAAGATGATTTTATGGAGAAAATTATAATCTAGGTGAAGCTGCTCACTTTACCTATGGAGCTCTAAATAGTATAGGCCCTTATATCTATTGGAAACATGTAATACCCTAGAAATTTCATCCACTCGAAGATGATACGCCCTTATAGTTATCGGGAACATGTAATACCCAATAAATTTCATCGACTAGAAGTTGATACGCTATCCAAAATCAACTGGGGGTAGCTAAAATCCCGGTGGAAATGGACACAGCGGAAGTTGAAACTTAGTCTAAGAAGTTGAAGGGTCAAGGGTGCTCTGGGGCTAAGAATAATACCTATTGGCTTTCCAGGCCAATTGTGTTCTAGGGCTGAAAATCAAACCCAAGTTGCTTCCAAGGCCAATTGCACACCAGAGCCTAAGAGCAGCTTCATTGGTTCTCCACATATAATCCCCACACTGATGCCCAAAATGTTAGGCACTGGAAACACCGAAATCTGCTCTGAAGATGTTAATTGTGGCGAGGTTGATCAAGGACTAGATGTGGCTCAAGGCTTGGGGCCTTGTGAAGCAGTTTATCCAAACCCAAATTCTTTCTCTGGTTCTAAGGAGAATGTGGGCATGAAGCCAAGTTCTGATTCAGAGTTCATGGGTGGAGACTTGAGGGAGTTAATCAAGGTTCAAGACAGGGGCCATCTTGAGAATCAGAGCCCAGAAGAGACTTCTTTATCATCTATGTTACAAGGTGCTCTTATTCGTTCTCGTATTATACAATATTCTCCCCATCAACAACTACATGATTTCAATTCACATTCTATACCCACAGCTACCCTTATTCCACAGATGCAAATCATCATGCAATCTGCCAAGAAACTGTATGACGACGTGTCGAATCTGGTGAACACCATAGTAGTAGATCAACTAGGTTCCCCCTCAAGCCAGGCCATGCGACATAAATCAGCACAGGAGATAGACTCAAAGTTTAAGTAGTATCAAAGGGCTTTGCAAAGGAAGTTCTCCATCCTCACTAATGAATTGAAAATAGAAAGGCGCAAGGTCAAAGAATTAGAGAAGAAGTTGAAAGCTTTTGACCATAAGGAATAAAAAGATAGGAGAATTGAGGAAGAAAACCAGAGTCAAAATTAGATAGATCATATTTAATTATCATGAGTCAAACATTGCTTGAAGAAAGTAGTAGTATTTCAATTTGGTTAGCTTGAATTCTAAGTAGATATTATTCTAATGATGCGATACTCCAAGCATGAATGTGGAACTAAAAACCTAAAAAATAAACTAGGGCTTCTCGAGTCTAAACCACCTCACCCTCATCAATAGAACCAAGATTTACTGCAATCCTCACTAGATCACTAGGCCATAAATAAGCATGAATGCCACCGGATTTCTCCACCTACACCATGAGTAATTTTCATGTATCCTAGTCTCTAGTCTTTACTGCAATCCACAGTCTGATCCAGGGATCACTAGGCCATAATATAGACACCACCCTCCATGGTTTACCCTATATCCCTCCATTTACTAGCTAAGGATTCCTAGGCCTTATCAAGGGAAAATACCTCTATGATTTACTATATATCCCGCCATTCAGTGGTCGAGGATTCCTAGGCACACTGAGGCACACAATACCTGGAATTACCGCAACCCACATTTCAGTTCATATTTTACTAGGCCAATGGATTTACCACAATCCACGGTCTGGTTCAGGGATCACTAGGCAATGTGTTCTTTCATTCAGAGATCCACCTCACTAAGTTTCGAATCCATCCGGAAATCCAAATCAACCAAAACATGACAACCCCATCACACCATGGCTATGTGGAAAGGGAAAGGAAAGGTTGAAGAACATTGTCACACCTAGAAAAACCCATGCCAATGATAGCAATATAACCAAGAAAACACATGCATAAGCATGCATGCCAAATCTAGCAAGGAATCACACATGCAAATCAGTACCTACAAGTAGACTCGTTGTACCTGCTTGATCATGCTCTTCCTTGCATGATATTTGCTTCCTCTTTTCGTTCTTTTCCTTTCTTGATCCAATGTTGAAGTGCTCCAAGAAAACTTTGTGTCTCCAAGAGTGTGAGAGAGAGAGAATAGAGAGAGAGCTCTGAAACTGAACTGACAAAAGGTTACCAACTGATCCTCATAAGAATTTTTATTATTGTGGCCTCTATTTTCTTCATTTTCCTCCTCACGTGCAATCTATGATCTTTCACCTTCCTCCCTCCTAATTTTCATTATTTTCATAAATAAATTTCCAAAAATTCCATTTTTCCTTTCCAAATTATTTTCCATTTCCTTTGCCAATTTCCATAGCCATAATAACCGAAATGAACACCCACACTAGGATATTTTTCCCAACATTCATCTTCAAATAAGTGTCCCATAACTGTGGTTATCATGTTAGGTTCATATAATACTAGTATATCCCCTTATTTTTATTACTGTATCCCCCTTATTGTTATTTTTGTACCCATGTAGCGCTCATATGTTTATTATTGTGCCCTTACATTGTTATTGTTAGGTCGGCTAGGATTATATTGTGACCCCATGTACTCCTATATATAGAAAGGAGGTTTTTTCATTTGTATCATCCAAGAACTGTTCATTTATGTAATTTAAAGGAGGTTTCCCTGGAAGTGGCTAATTTATAAGGCGTTGATATCTCTTTTCTTCTATTTTTGGAGTTGGTTTCATAACATTTGGTATCAGAGCTTTGGATTCTAGGGTTTCGCTGCTCCAAACAGGCCATCATGGAGTTTTTGCTATAACATTTTTTTCTACGAAGGTTCAGAAGTTGAAATTTTTACCACGCTAAGGAGAAATCCTGAGAAACTTCGTGTAAAAATTTTAGATCTTGGTTCGCAATTTTTTCGGAAATATGATCTGTGGAAGTTAGGGTTTTTTCAGGCTCACGAATTTCATCTAAAAGAGGTGACCTTGAGAAAATCATCATAACTCTCTCTCTAAGCATCGGATTGGAATTCTATAAAAAGTGGTTGAAATTACACGGACTATAGTTTCCTGTGTATAATTTCAGAGCTGAAGGAGGAAAGAATAACACGTGGCACATCGTACAAGTTTGATCTACTGAACCAGTCCATAATTAGGTAATTGTGGGATATTGGGCATAACTTTTCCTTGAAGCATCCAAATCAAGTCAGACCTATGGCATTCGAAAGAGGATTCATATTTCTACTACAGGGCCGAATTTCAGATATTGAAGATCCGAAATCATAGCGATAATTTAGTTTCAATATCAAGCTCCTCAAAGGCAAGAAAAAGGTGCGTATTTTTTTTTTCAAATTGCATAAGTCTTGTTTGAAAAATCAGTTAGAAGTGATTCCAAGGGCATATTGAAGCATAGATATCAGTATTGGGTTCTATAATCCCCCCTAAAAATAATTCAACACCAATTAAGCCTTCAGAAGGCTCTACTATGATTCATGAAGAGGAAGAAGTGAAACATGATATATCAAAATTACAAGAGCAAGTGCACCAAATTTCTCTCTCGCAAAGAGCAACAAAAAATGAAATGGAAGTTTTGAAGAAAGGCATTGAAGCTAATATGGATGGTTTGAATAAAGGATTGGAAGCTAAGTTGGACGGTTTGAAGGATCAAGTGAAAGATAACATGTATGATAAAGTAGTGGAATATCACATCGAGCATGAACAACAAGTTCTCCAACTCTCAAAGTATAGCCTAACTTTGGTGCAGAATCGAATGAAACAACAGGAAGATCAACATCACAGCAAAAGAATTCTCAAGAAATCACTGAAACAAGAAATCGAAAACTACCAAACCGATAAATTTAAGAGTATCTCAGCAAGTGGAAGAAATTACCCGTTGAAGATTCCACATGGGAGGATGAGAATTTTATACAGAAGCATCCAGAAATAATCAAGCATTGAGGGAAACACTTGTTTGAAGGAGTGGGGAATGTTAGGTCCCTATAATACTAGTGTATCCCCTTATTTATATTAGTGTAGCCCCCTTATTATTATTTTTGTACCCCTGTAGCCCCCTTATTGTTATTGTGCCCTTACATTATTATTGTTAGGTTGGATAGGATTATATTGTGACCCCATGAACTCCTATATATAGAAAGGATGTTTTTTCATTTGTATCATCCCAGAATTGTTCATTTATGTAATGTAAAGGAGGTTTCCCCCTCGAAGTGGCTTATTTCTAAGGCGTTGATCTCTCTTTTCTTCTATTTTTGTTGCTGGTTTCATAGAACTTGATCTTTGCTTCCTCTTTTCCTTCTCTTCCTTTCTTGATCCAATGTTGAAGTGCTCCAAGAAAACTCTAAGTGTCCAAGAGTGTGAGAGAGAGAGAATAGAGAGAGAGCTCCAAAACTGAACTAAAAATATATTACCAACCGATCCGCATAAGACTTTTTATTATTGTGGCCTCTATTTTATTCATTTCCTCCTCACATGCAATCTTATGACCTTTCACCTTCCTCCCTCCTAATTTTCATTATTTTCATAAATAATTTTCCAAAAATTCCATTTTTCCTTTCCAAATTCTTTTCCATTTCCTTTTCCAATTTCCATAGCCATAATAATCGAAATGAACACCCGCACTAGGATATTTTTCCCAAAATTCATATTCGAATAAGTGTCCCATAAATGTGGTTATTATTTTTTCTTTATTAACTTTTACCACATGGAATTTTCACCAAGGTTGTTACAAACACCCACCCAAGGTGTCACATAAATACAATGAAACAAATACATTCCTTTCTTGATGATTCAATCATGAAATTGTTTCTTAGTTCCAAAAATATGCACAGATCATGGTGGAGGAGGAGTGGTAAAATCACCTTTATCAAATCCGCTTCATTCCAAATTATTAGAATGCCTTTGCGACCCTCATCAAAGAAGGGCCAAAGAGGCAACCTCACAGTCGGTTCATAGGATATCATGGCACCTCCTTTTCTCACAATTTCCATGGGTGCAAGATGAGATGACCTAGTTGGCTCTGCAATTATACTTATTGATCCATAGTGAAATTACCGATGCCAACACACAAGGAGAACTACAAAAAAATTTCACATGCATTGTAGAGACCAACCTCTTATATGTCAAAAAAATTTAAAAATACAAAACTAACCTCTCATATCAACTCTGCATCAAGATCATATTTCTTGAGAAGCAAGTTAGTGTTGGGATTACAATGGAACATGAAATCCCTCTTCCCATTCATATTTAACATAACGAATGTCAACGTAGTTATGGCATCAACATCAAATCTAATTCCTCGATCCATCATATTTTTTTCCCTTAGAATGTCAGCAATCATGTGCCCAAACTCATCATCCCCAACCTGTACGTCACATTGCATATCGATATACCCAGGAATCGAAAAATGCAGACAACCTCACAAGAGGAGGGGAAAATCACATTTATCAAATCTGCTTCATCCCAAATGATGAGAATTCCTTTGAGAGCCTCATCGACAAAGGGCTAAATAGGAAATCTCATATTTGTGTCATAGGATAGTAGGGCACCTCCGTTTCTCACAATTTCCATGGGTGTAAGATGAGATGATCTAGTTGGATTTGTAATCAGGCTTATTGATCCATAGTGAAATTACTGATGCCAAAACACAAGGAAAAAAACAAAAAATTTTCACGGGCTTTGTAGAGACCAATCTCATATATATCAAAACAATTGCAAAATACAAATCTAAACACTAAGATCATCTCTGCATCAAGCTAAGATTCATTGAGAAAGTGTTGAGATTACGATAGAACATTAATTCCCTTGCCCTATTCATCTTTAAAGTAACGAATTCCAGCGCAACTATGGAATCGACATCAAACATAATCCCTCAATCCTTCACATTTTTTTCCATCAGAATGTCAGCAAGCATGCGCCCAAACTAATCATCCCTGACCTGTAGGTAACATTACATATTTATATACCTAGGAATGGGAAAATGTAGACAACTACACAAGATCTGAAAAGTTACTAACACAATTCCATTTAAACTCAGTTTGATCTAACCTCTATATGTATACATCCTCAAGCTCAATAACCACGAGGTGCACATCAAAGTCAAACAAATTTTAAATGTTACAATGCACCAAATGCTTTATCTACATCCAACATACATTTTTTTCACAAAAACCACCTATTATATGGCTAGAACACTGCTTCATCCAAAATGTTGAGAATGCCTTTGTAAGCCTCATTGGTAGAGGGCTAAAGAGGAAATCTCACAATCATGTCATAAGATAGCAGGGCACCTCCTTTTCTCGCAATTTCCATGGGTGCAAGATGAACTGAGCTAGTTGTATTTGCAATCATACTTATTGATCCATATTGAAATTATCGATGCTAGCACACAAGGACAACAACAAAAAATTGTTGTAGACATTGTAGAGACCAACCTCGTATATATATAAAAAAATGCAAAATACAAAACTAACCTCTCTGATCAGATCTGAATGAAGCTCATATTCCTTAAGAACCATATAAGTGTTTGGATTATGATAGAACATGAATTCCCTCTCCCCACTGACCTTTAAAGTAATGAATTCCAACGCGGTTATGGAATTGACATAAAATTTAATTCCTTGGTCCATCACTTTGTTTTCCCTCGAGATATCAGCAAGCTTTCGCTCGAACGCATCATCCACAACCTATAGATCACATTACATATCGATATACTCAGGAATGGAAAAATGTAGACAATGACACAAGATATGAAAAGTTACTAGCGCAAATCCATTTAAACTCAATTTTATCTGACCTCTATATGTATAAATCCTCAACCTTAATAACCTCTAGGTGCATATCAAAGTCAAACAAAATTTAAATGTTGCAATGAACCAAATTCTTTATCTACATCCAACATACATTTTTTTCACAGAAACCACCTATTATATTGCCATATCCCAAATGATGAGAATGCCTTTGCAAGCCTCATCAATAGAGGGCCAAAGAGGCAATCTCACAATTGGGTCATAGGATAGCAGGGACCCTTCTTTTCTTGCAATTTTCATGAGTGAAATATGATATGGCCTAGTTGTATTTGCAATCATACTTATTGATCCATAGTGAAATTATCGATGTCAGCACAGAAGGACAACAATGAAAAATTGTCACAGGATTTGTAGAGACCAACCTTGTATATATCAAAACATTTGAAAATACAGAACTAACCTCTCAGATCAGCTCTTCATCAAGCTTATATTCCTTAAGAATCAAATCAGTTTTGGGATTATGAAAGAACAAGAATTCCCTCTCCCCATTCATCTTTCAAGTAAAAAATTCCAACGCAATTATGGCATCGACATAAAATCTAATTCCTCGATTTTTTTCCCTTGAAATTTCAGCAAACATGTGCCCAAACTCATCATCCCCAACTTGTAGATCACATTACATATCGAATACCTAGGAATGGGAAAATGCAGACAACTACACAAGATCTAAAAAGTTACTAGCACAAATACATTTAAACTTGGTTTGATCTTACCTCTATATGTATACATCCTCAAGCTTAATAACTTATAGGTGCATATCAAATTCAAACAAATTTTAAATGTTACAATCCACCAAATGCTTTATCGACATCAAACAATATACATTGTTTTCACATAAACCACCTATTATATGTCCAGAGCCTAGAATTAACTCTGAGAAACTTCCACTGATCCACTATTAAACCACATCCTAAAACAAATTCAACATGCCATCACACCCAACGTGGATTGCACTCCCTAGAACATCTCAAAGAATAAAGGTAAAGCACTAGGGACAAAATGGCTTCTCAGTAGAATTCTCTCATAAGATATGGGATATGAAATGTCGGATTATTATGGGAGAAGAATATAGGAAATCAAGAGGAAGTTTATAGTTCTAAGATCAACATTCACCTCTTCTTAGAAAATTTCAAGAAATTTTCAAATAAAATTATAACCAAAACCTCTTTTCCATTGGGCTTGGGTTCTCTTTTTTTTATTGTGGTTCCTTCCCCTTGGCTCAAAAGCGTTTACTCCCAAATGATTTCATGTTGATTGCAAAGTTGTTGCCTCAAATTTGGATTTGACTATGATGTGATGATAAGGGAAATTTTTAATCTTAAAAAAAAATAACCAAACCCATAGATCAAAATCCCAAAACCAGGAAAAAAAATGCTTGCCCATCTAGACAATAGTTACAGATTACAACTATATTTTCCATTTCAAAAAATAAATCAACCATAATTTACTTTAGTTGAACTATTGGAATAATACAATTTGATTCTGTCATCATGTTGTGTACCGAAAAAAATCAAATTTATACAATTCAATTAGACATCCAGTCAACATAAATGTGTCAGCAATGGGGATCCAAAAAACACCCTCAAGGTTAAGGGAAAGCCAAATATTATACATTTTTTTCCCTGGCCCATCACACTCAATTGTTGTTGGTTTTCTCAAACCATTAACTCACCTAATACAACAGACATTCAGTCTTAAAATCACATACAACAGATGAGCTCCAAATCTATGACATCGAAGTACGCTTACTCTCATTATGAAAGCATGCCAGCACAGAGGACAAATTCACTCAAAGGAAAATATATCTCCCTTGCGAAGAGCTTGTAGACCCTGTAGAATGGAATGAAAGGGAAGCTTAAACCATCACACAAATAGTAGAAGTTGTTGCTCATGAACACATATCCATTAAAAACCCTGGTTCACTTTGGAAAACAAAATGGTTACAAACCATGAAAACATTATGCCATGGCCATAGGCTTCACAATAGCCAAAGTGGGCGTTTGAGATTTCGATCATGAATCCCCAAACCCTGCGACCTTCACCATTATAATGTGTGTGTTAATTATTCAAGATGAGTAAATAACCTAAACGATTAGTTACCAGCAATAAAATTGACAACGATAGGCTTCGAACTTGGGTTGGCCATGTTGTCAATATTCGGGCATTAAATGTGTGATCTTCCCCTCTTCTGTAGTGTATCCCTGCTTTGTCACACGTAACCAAATGAAAACCACAGTAAATCTGACAACCACGATGAGCATACCGCTTGCTAATTTGATCCCTAAAATGACCATCACAGAGAGCCCACGGCTTTTGAGTATTAGCAACAGTATCCATACAATTATGTGTTTCCTGCAAAGGAACTCGCATTGATGTGTGACAAAACCCCACTTTTATTGACAAGAATTTGCAGTATCATACCTTGTAGCTTGCTCTTTAAAAAATAAAACGCACTCAGCCTCATCAGTAGGCATGTTGTTGCAGGGGTTTTGATCTTGTCTCCTTTCCATTGCGTGATCCAACATTAGCGGGATACAACTGTCTCAGAAACCCTAGGAGCAGAGTTTTCCTCGACAAAAAGAAAACAAAAATGCGAAAGTGAAGCTCACCATGTGGAGAGGGTTATATGCCATCGTTCAGTTGAACATGTATCAATCTGAGGGTATATGATTCTTCAATCGTCTAACAATGGATCTGACAATGCAAAGTGGTGCAGAGTGGCATCTAGGGGATATCTTCCCAAAGGGAACACCTTACATCATAAATTTTTTTACTACATTGAATTTTAATATCAACAACCAATCGAGTGACCATAATGAAGTTGGGATTATTGAAGTTGAGATCATTTTTTTTAATTATTATAGATGGCATTGCTTTGCTTTTAAAAGAAAATTGTATTTTCAGTTTAAGATGAACACATTTCCTTGATACTAGACTATAGAATGCACCTCTGAGCACAATAAACCAAAGGATGATATTTATTTAGGAAGTAGTTATGCTCCTTTTGTTTTTTTAATTAAATTGATTAATTAAAAAATGTGAAAAAAGTATAACATGAACCTAGTTGTGGCTTTTAGGTAATGTGGTATTCATAAGTCATGGTGTTGGCCCATAGTAATGTAATAAAGTTACAAATTAAGAATCTTCATGGTAAAATTATACTTCAAATTAATTATATTTTTAATAAAAAAATTATTTATCTAAGACTTTTTTTTGATAAAAACTTTTAAGTCAAATTTATCCTAAATATAACAAAACAAATTATGAAAATCATAAATTTAAAATTCATATATAATTTCAACAACTCAAACATCCTAAAAAATTCCAAACATTAAATTCAATTACATATCTAAAATTATATTTAAAACAACATAAAATCACGATTTCTTCAAATATTATATCACCAAAATCTAATTTGAAAAAATAAATATTTATAAAAGCAAGTGCCCAATATATATATATATATATTGGTATAGTTCCATCTTAAGTAAATCTATTAAGGGGAAAACATTTTTTAAAGTGTTATCTTAATCAAATTTATTAAGGGGCAAACCTTTTCTAGAATATATATATATATATATATATATATATATATATATATATCAAGTTTTGAGCTCTAAAAACATTTTTAGAAATATGATTTCTCTCATCCATATAAATATATATATAAAATTTGGTGCATAAAATTTTTTTGGTGTTAATCACATCTAATCAAATTATGTCCATGCTTTTCTAACCACGTAGTGTGGTTCATCATTAGGACAAGATGAAAAATCTGATCTAGGAACCAATTTAAATAGATAAAGGATGCTCCAACTAGCCATTATGAATAACGACTAGTTTGACTGAAATAAGGAAAATAAGAAATTTAATAATCTAATTTTTTTTTAATAGTAGTATATTATATAATTTTAATTATTATTATTATTATTATTTATTATTATATTATTATTTATAATAATTTAAAAATAAAATTAGAATGAATAAATTTTAATCTATGAAAAAACTAAAAGGGAGAAAGAAATCAAGAGCAAGAGGATAAAAAAAAGGGGGGAGCTGGGGTGGGCAAAGAAGAGGAGAACGAACAAGAAGGAGAAGGGCAGGAAGAAAAAACATCACCTAAGAGTGAAGGGCAGGAATCAACATCCACTAACACTCCACCTTACATCGGTGAAACTGGTCAATCCATTAATCAAAGAATTATTGAACATGTCGCTGACATTAAACATAGTAGATCACGCTCCTCTGCCTTAGCAAAGCAAGCTGTAAAGACGAAGCATCATATTTGCATTGAAGATGCTAAGGTTATTGCGAGGATTGACCATTTCCACCACCGCAAGTTAAGGGAAGCCTTGGAAATCAAGAAAAGATCGGTTAACCTGAACAGGGATGATGGGTGGAGTGTTAACCGATGTTGGATTCCTACCCTAATGGCTAGTTTGACTTTAAAAATTCAAATTATTTAATAATGAGTAATTTCATTTAATTAATAAATTATTTAATTATTTAATAATAGTGATAATATATAGATATTTTTATTTTATTTAATCTAATTAATTAATTCATTTATTATAATCATGGCATCCTTTATACGATGTTAAAGATGATTTTATGGAGAAAATTATAATCTAGGTGAAGCTGCTCACTTTACCTATGGAGCTCTAAATAGTACAGGCCCTTATAGTATTGGTAACATGTAATAACCTAGAAATTTCATCGACTGGAAGTTGATACGCTGCCCAAAATCAACCTGAGGGTAGCTAAAATCCCGGTGGAAATGGATACGCGACTCGCAGCGGAAGTTCAAACTTAGTCTAAGAAGTTGAAAGGTCAAGGGTGCTCCGGGGCTAAGAAGAAACAATTTTGCTGAAAAATATTTTAGTTTCTTTTCATGTTCTCATATCTACAGAGAGAAATAAAGAAATAAATGCCTCTCCAAAGGACTGCTAATGGAAAAAAGGCCTTGAGAGATTATGGAACAGCTTGAGGATATTACTACTAAAACTTTGTTCCAAAGGTCCTACAAGGATTTGGCTATAAGAGCTGAGAGGATTTAACATTATGCAACAACTTCAAATCAGTTTTGATCAATTTTATTATGTTCAGTGTTTAGACAACACAAACTTGTAGAAAGGACTCTTGTTTTTTCTTTCCCCACAAATAGTGTATTTTTGTTAAAGGTATAATTTTTTGTTTATGTGTTTTAAGATGGTTACAATCATCTAAACAACTCTTTATTCGAATGCACCCATATTATGCATCTGCTGAATGCGATTGTATAATTTTTGTGAATGATTGAAATTAAGGTTTTTTTTGTTTAGAAACAAAATAAATTAATATAATTAAAATGTGAAGTATATTTTTTCTTCTAATTTATATGGTATGTATTTACATAATTTGTTTAAAATTTTTTGTCCAGCCATGAGGGTAATAATTCGATTGTTTTTTCCATTACCCAGATCATGAATAGATATATATGAGTAGAGAGACATTTGAGATTCCAATTCTAACGTCTCTTGATTTTCTCTAATGCATAACTTAAACTAGTTACAATATTTACAATAATCCCAATTGTTTCAGATTAGGTGTCAACATTTCCCTCCTTAATCTGAAGGGATGTTGGTGAGTCCAAGCATCATTCATAAACTTTCAAACTTTTCCCTTCCAAACACTTTGGTGAAGATGTCAATCTGCTCATTTATGGAACAATATCATAGGTAGATTGTCTTGGCCTCAACATGATGTTGAATCAGATGATATTATGCATTAATGTGCTTGGTTCGATCATGGAACTTTGGGTTCTTGGCCAACTTTATTGTAGAAATACTGGCAATCAAAAGAGGAGTTGAATGCACTTGTTTCTCCTGCAAATCTTCCTGAATTTTCATGAGTCACACAATTTCCTTCAATGATTCAGCTACTGCCACATATTTTTCCTTAGTTGTGGAATATGCATGTGTTTCATGAGCAAGGGATTTTATTATATGCAAAGACTTCTTCTTGATGTCTTTTAGGATTTGTCATCTTGTCATAAATGTACAAATTAGAGTCATGTACATGAAGCAATGTTACACTTATAAAGTGCCAAAGAAACAATGTAAAAATGTTCAACACCCTTGTCACCTGTTTTCAAATCGGCTTGAAAACACTGCCAATGAACCATCACACTACTTCATGTTAAGGTCATCTTAATTACAGGTTGAGACAACTATATATACCCAACTACGCTGCGTAGAACAAAGACAAAACCGAGCTTGGATCATCTGAACTTTTCAGGTATATGCATCAGCGAATAGTCCGAGATTGGAGTGCGGAATATTCTGAGTGTGTGGTGCAAAGCTATTTGTCTTTTGGTGTGGAAGAATACAACCTAATGAAGAAGTCTCTCTCTGGTACATAAATAAAATAAGGATCAATCTACAGGAGACCGAGGGTAATCACAATAGACTGAGGGTAATTACAGTAGCTCTCACATATCGAAGATGATCTCAAGAAGCATTAAATCTGCAGTAAGTACAAGGGAAAGGTAAGTCTACACAGCAAAGGGAAGACACATTGCAAGGAGTGCAAGAAGAAATCTTGACTGCCCAACGAAGGAAGATAGGATGCAAAGAGAAGGCTATCTCATACAAGAAACAAAGGATCTCTACTCAGTGTTTTAAGGGTGCAGAAAGAGGTCTCTAGGAGGCCGTGATTAGACCAAGGAAAGAAGGAGTTCACATTTTAGAAATAGGAACCGAGTTTCCTTGTATTGGTGCAATGCAGTACAAGAAATAAGGATCAACAATAAGGAGCCAAGAAGAGTAAGTGACAAGGGTTTTGGAGGTACATTGAGGTCAAGGGTCTATGTCATGGTCATGGTACTTGCCAACTGAAAGTCTATAAGAAGAATTACTTGCGGGTTTTCCTCTCCAAGAGGGAGAGGTTTTGGCCCTGGATGGAAGAGCCTAAATTTGTGGCTCTTGTGTTTTGATAATTGACTTGATGAAAGACTTAATAAGCTAAGAAGAGAAGACATAAGTAAGTAAAGTAAGCTCACAAGTAATTCTCAAATAGAGAATTTGAATTAAACTAAGCCCTACCAATTCTCAACATGGTATCAGCACTAAGGTGTTGAAGACAAGGGCTACTTGACAAGGAGACACTCGAGGATTAAAGAGCAAGAACCCATTTTCCTAGAAAGCATCAGAGTCAAGGTCAAAGTTTGCATTGGAAAGTCAAATTAGTTTGCAAATTAATTATCAAGCCATCTCAAAAGGACCTTTTGAATAAACCTCTGAACAAGGACATGATCTTTACCACAAAATATATATGATATTGAAGACATTGTTGAAAGACACATCATCAAGCATCATCCAACACTATTCAACACCTTTGAAGACATCATCATCATTAAAGGTCATTAAAGGAATCAATCTAAGAGGGAGTTCCTGCCATCATTTTCATCATCATCAAGGAAGCTGAAAGAAGGAAGAAATCAATACACTCAAGTAAGTATCTCTATGACCTCATCTAAATCTGTTAAAATGACTTATTGTAAAGAGAGCAACAAATTGGTTGGGTCATCAAACTCTAGTGCATGGAAGAAGAGGACAGATTTGAATCTAATCAAAGATGAAGTTATGGGCTACATCAAAGGATCTACAACTCAACCCCCAAAAGAAGATGCTCCAGCTCATGCCAAGTACATGAAAGGACTCACTCATACCATATGTATAAAAACTACAAACTGCAAAAGAAATATATGATAAATTGGTGGAGCTACTTTGCATGAGTACTGCAGGAGAAGTAATCCCTCTGAGACAAGAACTATACAAGATGAAATTGTCAAGAGAGAAAGGAATCACTTCATATTTTATGAGGATTTCTGAAATAAGAGACCATCTGCAAGAATTGGGAGATGTAATGTCTAATAGTGAAATTACTATAGTGGTGTTGAATGCTCTATCGGAAGAATGGGGAAACTTCACTTCAAGATTATACATGAAGAAAGAATCAACACCATTCCAAGATCTATGGTCTCTATGTAAAATAGAGGAAACAAAATTGAAATCGAAAGCTTCTACAGGATCAAGTGAAGGGAATCGAGCCTTTGCAGCCATGTGTAGGAAGAAAGGAATATTCGGTAAATTTGTTCCTCATAATAAAAGAAGAAATATAGAAATAGTATGATGCTTTGGATGTAATGAACTTGGGCATTATAAAATGGATTGTCCTAAATCTCGAAAGGAAAAAAGGAAAAAGGAAGAAGCACATGTCACAGATGAAAGGGAAGAACCTTATGCAAATAAATCTAAGAAAGAAGTGAAAGATCTCTATTATGATTGAGATCATCTTCCTCTTTAAGTGATTTATGTTGGTTGTAAAATAGTATGATAGGAAACATTGTATGTTAATAGCATCATGATAGAAGCATGGAATGAGCACTTGTCTTAGAAGAAGTGGCTCTTGGGAACCTCACTGAAAACAACATTGATGGAAGATAGTCATCTGGATCAAGGGTCATCTATGAAACTATAGAAATTATATAACTGATATGTTATATGTCTAAGATTCTCCTAATCACACACTATTTGACTTCATGCACAATACAGAATCTATTCCACCATTGATCATCATATGTGGAAATTAAATCAATTGCATGCACACATTAAAACCATAAAAATTCACACACATTAACACAGTGTTTTTACGCGAAAGCATGAAGCTAAAAACCCCAACTATCTGTATATAATATATTTCATAGAGATCATGTAACAATCCTCATACAAAGCTTCTCACAATCTCTCAGTACAATACAATCGCTACACACTAATAAGGTCCTGATCTAGAAAATCCATGCACCGATCTCTGCCACCTGCTAGCCTGCCTCTACTGCGCAATCCCTGCTAAATATGGGCTCTAAATGAACTCGAATCCACTTGCCTTGCACTGCGCAATCCTCATTGGCATCTACATCAATGTGTGGTGCAAACTCATGCAACACTATAGTCACAACTGATAGTCACACTTGCTCTTTCACCTACCTCTCCACTGGTCTCCATTGAAATTGTCCATGCACTGTAGTTAACTGATGTATTCTTCAGTTGATTAATGAGTTATTAATTAGTGAATTAATTATTAATTAATTCACACCACTCTCACTAGTGTATCAATCAATTAGACTAGATACAACCCAAACTCTCAAGCTTGTGTCTAGCGGGTTAAACTAAACACAACTCCACCAACTACTTCTACAACTCCACCAAAGTACATCACATGAGTTCTAGCGAGTCTCCATGCAATAGCTCTAGTTAACCCTCAGGAATAGCGTAATTCCTTCTGTCAGCTCTTGTGCCACATCTGTGCACTTAACTGAAGTGCTCCAAAAGAATAAGATAATGTTTAGAGTCCAAATATTATTAAGAACTAATAATATTCGACATATCTATTTTTAGATTGGCAATCTAAAAATAGATTCCGCCCAATATGTCTAAAAATAGAAGCCCATCTATTTTTACAACTTGACCAACCATCCACAAAAAGCATCCTGCAACTCATAGAATATGATTGACATAGTCTAAAAATAGACTTTGTGCCAAAAATAGCATGTGGGCCCACTTAGTGAAGGCGAATCTTTTCACTAAGCTCATCATCCTGTTGAATCTCAACACTTCATCTCAACAAGATAGAGATTATCTGCCACCCCAATCCTGTCTCTATGGTATTCGAATTTGCTCTTGGTGAGCGCCTTCGTCAGAATATCTACATCCTGATCCTCCGTAGGAATGTAAGAAAGCAACATGATCTTCCGATGCACACAATCTCTGATATGATGATGCGGATGTCAATATGTTTAGATCTATCATGCAATGTTTTGGATTAGCAGGAGTTTAATGAAACTTTGATTATCACCAATATATCACGGTAGGATCTAAGTGTGAACCGAACAACCCGACCAGAATCTTCCTCATCCATATAGCCTCGCATGCGGCTAAACTTGCTGCCATGTACTCGGCCTGTTGGGCGAGTGCCACAAATCTGCATTTCCTGTTGTACCAAGAAAGCATTGTCGACCGTCTGCGAAAATCCCTCCGGATGTGCTCTTTACGTCGTTGGGCTCCTGCCCAATGTTTGCATTCGTGAAGCCATGCAGCCTCACCTCATCCGACTGTCTGTACCAAAGTCCATATCCCGATGTGCCTTTGAGATATCTCAATACATGCTTCCCCGCCTTCCAAAAGAGCTTGGTAGGCTTAACCATAGCTTTTGAAAGCTGGTTAATAGCATAGCATATGTCCGGTCGTGTATTGACTAGATACATGAGCGAACCAACCAACTGTCGATAAACAGTGGCATCCATTACCTCTGCAGATGTAGCATCCTCTTTCCTCCAACCACCAGGAAGAGGAGTGTCGATAAGCTTGCAGCCTTGCATGTTGAACTTCTCCAGTATCTCTCGGGCATACTTTCCTTGAGACACAAACAGTCCATCATCATGCTGCCAAATTTCCAATCCCAGGAAATAATGAAGGAGGCCCAAGTCCTTCATCTCAAACTCCTTTGCAAGATTAGCCATGTATGAGAGTATCAATTGTTCATCACCGGTCAGTATCAAATCATCTACATAAAGTACAATGATCAGCGACTTACCCTCAACCACTATCTGGTACAGGTTGGGATCTGCATCGCTCTTGGTAAAACCAAGTCTGGTGAAATAATTGTCTATCCATGTGTACCAAGCACGAGGTGCTTGTTTCAGCCCATACAACGCTCTTTTGAGCCTGCACACATGCGACTTGCTGCTGAAGATTTCGAAACCTTCATGTTGCTCTATGTACACCTCCTCCTCAATAAATCCGTTGAGGAACGTAGTCTTCACATCCATCTAATGAATGTGCCAACCCATCTATGCTGAGAGAGCTAGGATGCTCCGTATGGAAGAATACCAAGTGCAAAGGTTTCTTCATAGTCGATCCCCTCAATCTGTGAGAAGCCCCAGGCAACAAATCTTTCCTTGTACTTCTTGATGCTCCCATCAGCAGCTTGCTTCACTTTGTACATCCATCTTGAACCTACCACTAATTTCCCTTCCGGCCTTGGGACAATCTCCCATGCATTGTTTCTAACAATCGAATCATACTCTTCCACCATGGCATCTACCCATGCAGGGTCCTCCACAGCTTCCTCGAAAGAGGATGGCCTCACCGTCACGATACACTTGCTCCTTGAGCCATGTATCTAGTATATCGGTCAAATGTTGTCTGCATGCCTTGCTTGTGATGTAGGTGCTCCTACAATCTTCCTACTGCATCAAGATTCGATCGCTCAAGGATTTTTGTAGTGTGCTTCCACTCTGCGATTTTTGGCTTGTTTTGCATGAGTGGTTTCTTCCACTCCATGAACCTCCTCTTGTGGTTGATCCAAAATCGAGAGGCTCATCTTTAGGAACAAGTAGCTCCTCCCCTGCATGCAAGTGTAGCTCCCTCTCAAGCGATGACTTCATGGCTTTCTCCTCATGAAATTTGATATCCCATCACACGACAGTCATTCGACTGTCTGGAAAATACACACGATAATTGTGGGGTGTTTCTGTGTACCCCACAAATATCCCAACCTATGCGGTCGGCTCTAGCTTCTTCTTGGCATCCTTCATCACATGAATGTAAACAAGTGAGCCAAAAATCTTCAAATGATAAATATTAGGCTTCTTACCAGAAAATGCCTCTTCGGGTGTACTCATGCCAAGTACTCTATGAGGACAACGGTTTTTCACATAAACCGCAGTGTTGCATGCCTCAGCCCACAAGTGTATGGGAAGGCCCTGATCATGCAACATCACCCGTGCGGCACCCACGATCGTTACGTTCTTCCGCTCAGTGACCCCATTATGCGTAGGTTGTGAGGCACTATGAGCTCTCTTCAAATTCCTTCTGCTTTGCTTGCTTTGCAAAGTCCTTGAATTCTCCATAGATGAATTCATTTTGAAATTGTAACGTTAGCCCTTCTCCCCGACTCTTTCTCCACTAGTGCCTTGAACTCACATAACTTTGAGTATATCTCGCTCTTCTTCTGCATGAAGAAGATCCAGCACTTACGAGAAAAGTCATCAACAAATATCACATAATACTTATGCTTTGTTGTCGAAGCTACTGAGAAAGGTCCACACACGTCTGTGTGAATTCTCTCAAGGATCGTCGTGGCGCGACTATCCTTCTCATGAAAAATGGTCTTCACAAATTTTCCCAAAGTACATCCCTTGCACTGATTTGACTGCACAAGTGTACCCTTGGGAAGCCCGGTAGAAATCTGCTACAAAATTTTCAAAGTGCCATGGTGAAGATGGCCCAATCTCCTATGCCACAATTCGCCCTCATCCCAGCGTACCATTCCTTCTGCTTTGCCTGCCATTGCTGCGCAGCCATCTACCTGCAATTGATAAAGATTCTTAACTCGAATCCCTATCCTCCGGATTTCACCAGTTGTTTTACTGCACAGGAAGGCTTTTCCCTCGCTAAAAACAACATCATAACCCTTGTCTTCCAACATCGCCACAGAGATCAGATTCTTCTTCAATCCTGGAACATGCATGACATCCTTCAATATGAAAGGTTTACCAGAATCCCTCTAAAAGGAAATGGCCCTGATACCAATCGTACTGTATCTACCATCATTGCCCATCTCAATGTGCACTCCAAGATCCTTTTCATCCAGATCACTAAACAAATATTTGTCTCCGGTCACATGGAAAGACGCACCATTGTCAAGAAACCACACTGGTCCCATCACACTTGAAACCAAGCATGCGATCAACGAAAAATCCAGCTCAAACTGCGAGACTAAGGCCTCTCCGGTACAGAGATCATTGGCCTAATTATTTTTCAACTATGCAGCCCAGACAATTAGTGGCGTAATGTCCATGTTGGTGACGGTGTAAGCACTTCACCTTGGACATATCTTTGCTTCTTGCCTTTCGCACGGGATTGAGAAGTATTTTTATTTCTCTTCCTTCTTTGATTTGGTAGCCAAGCGCGATTTTCTTCATCTTCATTATTGATGAAGATCCATCCTGATACTCGCCTTATCTCCTCTGCTGAGAATCAGGCCAGTCTACTCCCATCCGCGGTTCTCCCAACCATTGACGAGTCCTCATAGGAATTCCAACTCTTCGGAAGCCAACGGAGAGCCCCAAGCTCACCAAGTCCTCTTCATCTACGTACTTGCTTGACTCATCACGGAAGTGGAAAAACTTCGTGAGGTACTTGGGTATACTTTCGCCCTTCTCCATTTTTATTTTCTTGAGTTTGTCTTTGAGCGCCAACTTCATTTGGTCGCTCTTTCTTTGGAACAAGCCCGTCAAAGCTTTCCACATCAAGAATGGAGAAGGTTTACTATGAAGGCTGGACACTATGTGATCCTTCACACCATCCAACAGAATCCTTCAACAATTTTCTGTCTTCTTTTGCCATGCATCAAGTGCGGCAGCATCTCTAGAAGCAGGTTTTGGAATTTCTGTATCTATGAACTCCTTCAACCCATTATCCTCCAGCACTCCCTCCATATTGTCCTTCCATGCAATATAATTGGAGCTTCCATCAAGGGCATACTCAAATCGCAATCCGTTGAAATAAATCTCAACTTCGACACGAAGAAAACACTACTGCAAATTTGAATTCCACCAGCACAAAACTCAACCGCTTCAATGATTTGCAATTGCTCCAATGATCAATGCTTTGATACGATGTAGAAATTATGAGCAGTATATTGTATGTCTAATATTCCCCTGATCATACACTATTTGACTTCACGCACAATACAAAATCTATTCCACCATTGATCATCATATGCAGAAATTAAATCAATTGCATGCACACATTAAGACCATAAAAAATTCACACACATTAACACAGTGATTTATGGGAAAGCTTAAAGCTGAAAACCCCCAACTATTTGTATAATATATGTCATAGAGATCATGTAATAATCATCATACAAAGCTTATCACAAGCTCTCAGTACAATCCAATCGCTACACACTAATCAGGTCTGATCTAGCAAATCCCATGCCTGGAGTATACCTTCTCCTTCAGCCACTGCCTCTCTGGAACAAAAATACTTGAATATGGGCTTTGAATGAACTTGAATCCACACAGCTTTTCTTGTGCAATCCTCATTGGCATCTTCATCAATGTGTGGTGCAAACTCATGCACCAGTATAGTCACAACTGATAGTCACACTGCTCTTTCACCTACCTCTTCACTGGTCTCCACTGAAACTGTCCATGCACTGAAGTTAACTGATGTATTCTTTAGTTGATTAATGAGTTTATAATTAGTGAATTAATTAATAATTAATTCACACCACTCTCACTAGTGTATCAATCGGTTAGACTAGATACAACTAGCTCAACTATGTTTAACTGAGTTAAACTGAATACAACTCCACTAACTTCCTCAATCAACTCCACCAAACTCTGTCACATGAGTTCTAACTGAAGTATCCATGCAATAGCTCCACTTAACCCTCGGGAATAGCATAATTCCTTCTGTCAGCTCCTGTGCCACATCTGTGCACTTAACTGAAGTGCTCCAAGAGAATAAGATAATGTTTAGAGTCCAAATATTATTAAGAGCTAATAATATTCGACATATCTATTTTTAGACTGGCAATCTAAAAATAGATTCCGCCCAGTATTTCTAAAAATATAAGTCCATCTATTTTTCCAACTTGACCAACCATCCACAAATAGCATCCCGCAACTCATAGAATATGATCGACATGTCTAAAAATAGACTGTGCGCCAAAAATAGCCTGCGGGCCCACTTAGTGAAGGCGACTTATTTCCACTAAGCTCATCATCTTGTTGCAATCTCAACAGAAACAGATGTTGACACTTTCTAATGGAGTCCTCCTTGGATTCACTGGTTAGAAAGAAAACAAAAGGTTTCATCGGGACTTCTATCTTGCAGAATTTTGGGATTAGGATATGATGACATATTGATGAAGCGGGTCAAGGTAATGAATTCCTTCATTCTAAAGAAATTGATGCAAGATGACTCAAATGGATAAGATAAGGTACATATATGCTAGCATTGGATGTTGTGAATTCATGTCATATGGTTGCAGGTGAAGGACTTCTATCTTTAGAATTATGATCAAAGAAAGGAGGATCTCTTCCGGTTCACAGGTTGTCATTAACGTATGAAATCAAATATATCCTAATATGGAATATGAGGTGGTTGTATTCAAACAAGGAACTGTATGTTGGAAGTTCTTGGGAATAAATGAAATTGTGTGGAGAAATAAAGGAATAGATCATGAAGTGCAACCATGTCAAGAGGTGGTTATCATCCAGAAGCCAAGAAGATGTGACTAGGAGATCTCCTAGGAAGATATGTAGACTCTGATATAAGTATGGTAAAGAAGAAGACCCTCAACAATGCATATCTTTAGGAGGTGTGTCAATCTGAATAAAGGATGTCAATTCCTATAGGAATATTTCATGATGAAAGATCATCACTGAGGTAAGTTTTGATTTAAAAGTTCTTATGTATATGTTTATCTAAATAATTTTATCCAGGGTTGCCAACCATGTGAAAGGATGTAAGATCCTTGGGAGATGTTTCAAAGGAAATCTGCATGGCATAAAGGTACATCCACTACAAGGAAAAGACCCTCTAGCGGATGTTTTTTAGGAAGCCCTGATAAAAATAGCCCAGATGTATGTTTGTAGCGGAGGTCATTGGAGGAGGCTGGTGGGTGGATGTTTTTGCGGATGTTTTTTCTCGGTGCGTTTATAATCATAACACGCACCTGTGCGCTTGATATATATGTGACGCATCGGTTCATAGTAGAGGCTAAATAAGCATTGCAAAGTTATTTTTAAGTACTATGAAAACAATGGTGCACTTCATACATACAACGCACTGGTGCGTACTATCAAATGGCACATCGAGACACTCACTACATAACCATTATGGTGCTATTCTCTAACAACGACGCCCCAATGCATTTATGGTGATACGACGCCCCGAAATAGGGAGTTTATTTAATGAAAATATATGGTTCTTTTTATATAACACGTCCGATGTTGGTAGTATATTTCCAGCTTGGTGCGTTTTCAACATTTTGGTGCTATTTACTAATGCCGATAACCCAGTGCGGTTTAGGTACAAAGACACACCAGCATAGGGTTTTTATTCAAAGGAAGCACTGTGCACTCTGTACAAACCAACCGAATGCATCTTAGTAATCCAGCGCACCGTAAATAAATGTGGTGTGCCATTGATACAACTGCCCGATGCGTCTCATACTGGAGCGCAACGAAAAAGGGTTAATTTAAAAAAATATATATCGGCCATAAAAATTAATTTTTACTTGTTACAATGTTGTAGAGCACTCAAGCATTGGTGTGACATTTACTTCTCTAAGGTGCCTTTCCATCGGTGCTCCCATTTCCCGCATTACTTTTTTCCATTTCTGAGTGTGTGGACTTCGAATTTTTCAAAACGGTGGGAAATTTTGGTTTTTAGTATTTCATTGGAAAGATGCCTCGACGCGCAAATGTGTAGGAAATGAACTTTTTTCTCATCAACTTAAGATTTTAGAGGATTAATTTTGAAAATTAAGTTAGAATTCACTATTTTTTTATTTGAATATGGGAAAAATAGTTTTTCTGTGCTAGCTCCCTCATCAGTTAAATAAAAATGTGTTTAGGATCGTCTCAAGTTAGCCAATTGTGAAGGGGTTTATGTGTCAAGTTTTTAAGTGTCTTTGATGAGGAATTTATGAGTTAATTAGTTTTTAAAAACTCATGTACAACAAATAAAACACAGAGAAATAACAGACAACAAACACATTACACAATAGTTGATAATGTAGTTCACCCCTCCTCGGATACATCTCCATGGACCTGCTTTAACTGGCTAGGCCCTCTTTGGATTAATGGTAAGTTGTTTGATTACATTCACCTACAGTGCCCCAATGGCTTTGCAACTTACTCCATTGGCTTAAAAAGACCCAAAAACCTCAAAATAGACTATACAATCTCTGAAAATGGTTTCCAGCTGATCTAGGCATGACCTCCTCTCCTAGTGGCCCTGGGCTTCATTAATCTTCATAGTGGAAAAAACACTTTCAAAAGTGATCCAATGCCTCTGCAACCTATTCCATCGTGCTCGGAGCATCAAAATCATCTAAGAATGACTCTTCTTTTTTCAAAATTGGTCGAAATTATCCAAATATATGGCCAAAACAGTTTTGCCTAGTAAATTGCCTCCAAAACTGGAGAAAACTGTAGTTAGCCCCACCAATTATGGAGGTCCGCCGAATTTTGTGTGACTGCCGAATATTCCGCTAACCTAAATGTAGTTTAATTAAATTTAAAACTGGATAAACTGCGAGTTTAATGGTGTGTTTAGGGCGCATTTAGCGCGTTTAGTGGTGGTGCTGCGATGAGGTTATGTGGTAAGGACATATGGGGAGGGGGTTGGCCCCCTCCTTTCCGTCGTTGGAGCAAAATTTATAATTCATGTACAACTTCACGGCTATACATATTAACAACCACAGTGCAGCCTATTGGTAAGCCACAACGCTCACTTGGGGGAGGTTGTGGGGTTGAGCCTGGCCTCCGCCTGAACTCTATATAATTTTTTTCCAACAGAGTTTTAACCAAAGTATTCAGACTTTGGTTTAAAATTAATATTCACGCCCATATTAATATTTAATCCAACCAACAATACACAATATAATATATGATTCAGACTATTATAGTCCGGCCCCAATCCAACCTTAGGATATAAAAATATGCCCATTGAACCTTAGAATTTGGCCAACCTTTGAAACATATGGAAATTAGGATTCACACCATAGCATATGAATTCCTCCACACCTTGGTCCACTATAGGGGGCACATGGCGGCCCTTGGCTGCACCACGTGTCAGCCTATTGTTGGATTGCCCCCATATAAAAAAAAAATCAAATTCGACCTTAGGAGAAAATTAATTAAAAAAAATTCACCTTCAAACCAAACTAATGAATCCTGCAGTGACACTTGTCACAGTGTCATTGGGTGAAATGGAGGAAAACCCAAATTTTTGACCTTTGACCCTGTTTGACTAATGTTTTTTAAATTCGCACATGGTGATCAACAGATCTATCTTCCTCATACGGACTCTGTTTTGAGTGAAACGAATTGTGCCTAATTCCTGACGACGGACCAGATCCGGTCGTTCGAGTTTGGTGCAATTCTAAGAAATTTGAATTTTTGGAAAAAAATTTCCCCCAATCCAGATTCTGATCACTCCTTCCCACTGAAATGCTTTTGGACCCACAAAAGATGGTTATCTCAGTTGAATACTCTTATGTTTCCCAAGTTCTATAATCTTGATTCTACTTGAAAAAATCTACATGACAACCTGATCCAGGTGGATATTGGTGGCAACCCGCATATTCCACTTGGGCCCCCACCATTGTCTCTTTCAGTTTTTTAGTTTCGGCATAACTTATTATTTTTAGCAGTTTTTCGGGTCCTGAACTTTCGGAGCCGTTTTGAGACCCTAAACGATGTTTTTTGGGCATCACACCTCCAGCGAATATCATTCTGTTTCAAAATGATATTCATAGTGAAAGTTGTAGTCCTCAGATAGAGCTTTCTAATGATGTATCATGTGCATCAAACGGAGATAGTATGCCAAAGTTACGTCCCTGGGAAGTTGAAACACCAATTTACCCAAACGGGGCCCATAGTTTTGGCGCTTCATCTCCTAGGGTTAGGATTTTGGATGTTTAGGGTTCTCCATTGTTTCTAAATAATAAATAGGCCCTCGAGCCTCATTGTAACTCAGTTCAGAGGCCTGTAGCCGCCACATATCTTCTCAGAGATAGCTACCAGTGCCCTAGCTAGTTTTATTTCCATTCTGTTTGTAAGAAAATTTCAGTTCTTTGATATTAATGAAATGAAGTGTTATTTCTGCTGCATCTTTGTATTTATGGTTATATTTTTATTCTGTTGCGTTCCTGCATAAATCCGGATCAGTGGTATCAGAGCGGTCTGCTTTTTCTCGGTCATTCTTTGCATGTCCCCAACGAGGTCGGGGTATAAGGAGCTAGGGCTTGATCTGGTGGAACCTTTGCAAGATCAGCCTCGCAAACCTCGAAGGACGCCCATGGAGGAAGAAAAGAAAGATGAGGGAGCAGGAGATCCTATAAAAATATTGCTCGAGGAGGCCCTCGAAAAACAAAGGAACGCGATGATGGATAACTTTGCTCAGATCCTTCAACGGCTGCCCACCGGCGGCACATCTGCATCCAGCGGCCACTCTGGAGGTGCGACTCCTTTTAAGGTACAAGTAAATTTTGACATTCCCATATTTGAGGGTCAAATAGACGCAGATGTCGTAGATAGATGGTTGAATCTATTAGAAGGATATTTCTTTGTTCATGACTTTTCAGACCGGGAGAAGATTATTTTTGCACTCCTCAAAGCTACCCCCCATGTTAAGGACTGGTGGGAAACCTACTGTGAGAACAAGGACCAGACAGAACCCTCTCTGTTCTCGTCCGTACCAACTTGGAATTCTTTCCGAGACGCCGTCAAGGAACAATACTATCTCGTGGGGAGCTATGAGGACAAGTACATACAATGGACCATGCTGCGACAACAAAGGGATCAAGATGTGCATGAGCTGACGAATCTGTTCCATACCCTGCGCACAAAGTTGGGTATCAAAGATTCAAAGAAACATTTGGTGCTAAAGTATCGCAGTTGTCTGCACAGATACATTCAGGAGGAAATGGAGTTCCTCGACATCTCCTCGCTTGGTACGACATACCGGTATGCTGCCAAGATTGAGCAAAAATTCAAACAGAAGAAGCGAGACTTTGGATCTGCGAATCAAAAGCAAGGGAAAGGTGCTTCCAAACCGCAGAACAAAGGATAGAGCCAAGGCATGGCGGCTAAATACAACCCGTCAAAGCCACAAGAAAAGAACAGCACCGCAAAGCCAAAGAAGGACACGGGAAAGTGGTGTGAGTTCCATAAGAGCTCCACTCACAACACAAGTGAGTGTCGGGCCAAGCAGTCGCTAGTGGCCGAGATGAGGGCTTCTGAGTCAGATGCATGCTCCGACTCCGAATCAGAACTTGAAAAGGGGAATGAAAAAGGGAAATAGATTATTGATGCGGAGCCCAATGCCACTGTTGCCACTACAAAGATCCAGAAGGAGGAACTGGAAGATCCAGAGGAGGAGGAACGTCTCTTCCACTCCCAGATGTGGGTGAAGGGCTCCCCTGTACAGTTCATTGTCGACAATGGGAGCCAAAAGAACCTCATTTCAGCAGACGCCGTGAAGCGGTTGGGCTTGCCGACCACAGCTCACCCACATCCATACACCATCGGGTGGCTTCACCAAGGACGAGATCTCCGCGTCAGCCAGCAGTGCCGCCTTCCCTATAGCATCGAGCCCTTCACGGATGAGGTATTATGTGACGTTGCTCCTATTGATGTTTCTGATGTATTATTAGGACAACCATACTTGTGGAAGCGTCATGCTGTGTATGAGTCTCGACCTCGTGCTGTTATTATTACTTTGGGAAATAAGTTGTACAGGATACCAGAGGTACCACCTCCTGCGGCTATCTCTTTGGTTACTGCAAAACAATGCAGTAAGCTCATTTCCCAAACCAGGAAATTCGTTTTCCTGATGATTCGCCCCCAGGGCAAGAAGAATACTGTGGCCATGACCTCCAGATAGGGCTCCTCAGCACGACAACAACAAATGGATAAGGTTGTGGAGGAGTACAGGGACATCTTCACCTCACCCACAGGGGTTCCTCTGCACTGTCAGGTCAAGAACCTGATTGATTTGACCCCAGGTGCACCGCTACCCAATGGACCAATCTATCGGTGCTCTGTTCTAGAGAATGATGAAATCAAGAGGCAGATTCAGGAGCTGTTGCAGAAAGGTCACATCAGACCAAGTTCATCGCCCTGTGGGAGCCCGATCGTGTTGGTACAGAAAAAGGATGGGACATGGAGACTCTGTATTGACTATCGGGCGCTGAACAAGATCACTTTCCGGAATAGGTACCCAATCCACGGATTGATGACCTTCTGGACCAACTCCAAGGTGCAAAATATTTCAGTAAGATCGACCTGAAGTCTGGGTATCACCAGGTACCAATTGAACCCTCTGATGTGTGGAAGACTGCCTTCAAAGCTAAGGAAGGCCTTTTTGAATGGCTGGTCATGCCTTTCGGGTTGACGAATGCTCCCGTAACCTTCATGAGGATGATGGACGACATCTTGCGGCCATTCACCAACTCATTCGTAGTGGTGTACTTGGATGACATTCTGATCTTCAGCAAGACTTGGGAAGAGCACCTTCATCACATCCGACAAGTCCTCCAAACATTGCGGCAACACAAGTTGTGTGCCAATTTGGAGAAGTGCACGTTTGGCATGACCCAGGTTCAATATATGGGATACATTATTGATGAAAGGGGGGTGCATGTGGATCCGGCCAAGATCCAAGTCATTCGGGATTGGCCAGCCCCGACTACTATAACAGAGCTTCGCAGCTTTCTGGGTCTTGCTAATTTCTACCGTAGATTCGTGTTGGGATTCTCTCATATCACTTGGCCCTTGAGTCAAGTCACCAAAGGAGGAGTGAGAGCAAAATTATTTTGGTCGGAACCTCAACAGAAGGCATTCAAAGAATTGAAAAATCGCCTCTGTTCTGCCCCAGTGCTCACCTTACCAGACTTGCAGCAGCCATTTGAGATCGAGACAAATGCCTCTGACTATGCTATTGGGGCAGTTCTTACTCAACAGGGACATCCAGTGGCATATCACAGTGAGACATTGTCTGAGATAGTTCGCAAGTATCCCACCTATGACAAAGAAATGTATTCCATTGTGCAAGCCTGTCGACAATGGAAGCATTACATTTTAGGGAAGGAAACAATCATCCACACAGACCACCGGCCCCTGCAGTTCATACAGACACAAGGGAAGTTGCAGAATGATCGCCATCAGAAGTGGTCCACATATCTGCAACAGTTTCATTTGAACATCAATTACAAGAAGGGTAGCACCAATAATGTTGCAGACTGCCTCAGCCGACCACCGATCGTGGCGCTCACCACCGTGCTCAACTCTTGTGGGCACGAGACTTCTGATTGGCCGCTTCTCTATGAGAGTGACACGGAATTCGGCCACACTTACAAGGCACTCTTGGGGGGTACGCAAGTTCCAAATTTTCACCTCCAAGATGCACTTTTATGTCACCTGGGACACCTTTGTGTTCCTTCAAGCGAGCGTGCCAAGATGATATGGGAAGCACACTACGGTCGAGTCGCTGGGCATTTCGGGGTCGAGAAAACAGTAGCAATACTACAGAAGTATTTCTATTGGCCGAACCTTCGAAAGGATGTCGAGAAGCACATCAGATCCTACACTGCTTGTGCCATTGCCAAACCGACCATCAAGAAGCAAGGCCTATATACTCCACTACCTACCCCTAGTCGACCTTGGGAATCCATCTCCATGGATTACATGTCGGGCCTGCCTTCTACTAAGAATGGAAATGACTGTGTTTTCGTGGTCGTTGACATATTCTCGAAGATGGCCATTATGGTGGCCTGTAAGAAGAATATCACAGCAGAAGCCACTGCTAAACTCTTCTTTGAACGAGTGTGGGTGCACTTTGGGATCCCACAGTCTATCATATCAGATCGAGATAGTAGGTTCCTTAGCACATTTTGGTCTAGCCTCTGGTCAATGTTGGACACAAAGCTCACCAAGTCCATAGCTTTCCATCCCCAAACAGATGGCCAGACAGAGGTCGTCAACAGAATGATTGTACACATTCTGCGCATGTACAATTCAAAGCATCCATGCACATGGGACAAGAGCCTCCCCTATCTACAACATAGTTATAACAGGGCTCTCCACAGTTCAATTGGCCATAGCCCCTTTCAGGTGGGCTTGGGATTCCAGCCACTATGTCCCATTGACATAGCCATTCCATTTGCAGTTGCTTAGGACGATTCAGCTCATGTCTAGTCCGAAGTTGACAAAGCAAGTAGCTTCATCGAGCGCATTCAACACATCCGCCAACAGGTTCATGATATATTGGATAGAGCCAATGTGAAGTATAAGCAGCACCATGATCAACACCGGGTGCCACACAACTTCCAGGTGGGCGACAAAGTATGGCTACATTTGCAGAAGAAGCGCCTCACTGGACCCCACCACAAGCTTCGCCCGCTCCGATACGGGTCGTACACCATCACCAAGGCTGTAGGGAAAAATGCCTTTGAGCTTAGTATTCCTCCATTCCTTGGTCTTCACCCAGTCTTCAATGTGGATTGCCTTCGTCCTTACTTCCCACCTCTACTGGACACCTCAAACATTGCAGAACAACTCACACCAACAGAGTTAAACCCAAACTGCATGGAACAGGCCACCACAAATTGTATCATGGACATGCAAATCAAGAACACTCGCCAACAGAAGATCCAACTGTATCGGGTTGTCAAAGCTGGCCAACTCCTGCACCAAGGAAAGTGGTTCACTAGGGACCAAGTTCAGCAAAAATTTCCTCATCTCATGGAGGAACTTAACGCAATGGGGACCATTGCTTCCTAAGGGGGGAGGAATGATCCAGGTGGATATTGGTGGCCACCCACCTATTCCACTTGGCCCCCCACCATTGTCTCTTTCAGTTTTTCAGTTTCGGCATAACTTACTATTTTTAGCAGTTTTTCGGGTCCTGAACTTCCGGAGCCGTTTTGAGGCCCTAAACGACGTTTTTTGGGTATGCGAATTTTCTGATAAAATTCGTCCCGACAGCTGTAGTCCTCGGATAGAGCTTTCTAATGATGTATCATATGCGTCAAACGGAGATAGTATGCCAAAGTTACGTCCCTGGGAAGTGGAAACACCAATTTACCCAAACGGGGCCCATAGTTTTGGCGCTTCATCTCCTAGGGTTAGGTTTTTGGGATGTTGAGGGTTCTCCATTGTTTCTCAATAATAAATAGGCCCTCGAGCCTCATTGTAACTCAGTTCAGAGGTCTGTAGCCACCACATCTCTTCTCAGAGATAGCTACCAGTGCCCTAGCTAGTTTTATTTCCATTCTGTCTGTAAGCAAATTTCAGTTCTTTGATATTAATGAAATGAAGTGTTATTTCCGTTGCATCTCTATATTTATGGTTATATGTTTATTCTGTTGTGTTCCTGCATAAATCCGGATCAGTGGTATCAGAGGGGTCTGCTTTTTCTCGATCCTTCTTTGCATGTCCCCAACGAGGTCGGGGTATAAGGAGCTAGGACTTGATCTGGTGGAACCTTTGCAAGATCAGCCTCGCAAACCTCGACGGACGCCCATGGGGGACGAAAAGAAAGATGAGGGAGCAGGAGATCCTATCAAAATATTTCTCGAGGAGGCCCTCAAAAGACAAAGGAACGTGATGATGGATAACTTTGCTCAGATCCTTCAACGGCTACCCACCGGCGGCGCATCTGCATCCAGCAGCCACTCTGGAGGCGCGACTCCTTTTAAGGTACAAGTAAATTTTGACATTCCCATATTTGAGGGTCAAATGGACGCAGATGCTGTAGATAAATGGTTGAATCTGTTAGAAGGATATTTCTCGGTTCATGACTTTTCAGACCGGGAGAAGATTATTTTTGCACTCCTCAAAACTACCCCCCATGTTAAGGACTGGTGGGAAACCTACTGTGAGAACAAAGACCAGAAAGAACCCTCTCTGTTCTCGGCCATACCAACTTGGAATTCTTTCCGAGACGCCGTCAAGGAACAGTACTATCCTGTGGGGAGCTATGAGGACAAGTACATACAATGGACCACGCTGCGACAACAAAGGGATCAAGATGTGCATGAGCTGACGAATCTGTTCCATACCCTGCGCACAAAGTTGGGTGTCAAAGATTCAGAGAAACATCTGGTGCTAAAGTATCGCAGTTGTCTGCACAAATACATTCAGGAGGAAATGGAGTTCCTTGACATCTCCTCGCTTGGTACGGCATACCGGTATGCTGCCAAGATTGAGCAGAAATTCAAGCGGAAGAAGCGAGACTTTGGATCTGCAAATCAAAAGCAAGGGAAAGGTGCTTCCAAACCGCAGAACAAAGGACCGAGCCAAGGCATGGCGGCTAAAGACAACTCATCGAAGCCACAAGAAAAGAACAGCACCGCAAAGCCAAAGAAGGTCACGGGAAAGTGGTGTGAGTTCCATAAGAGCTCCACTCACAACACAAGTGAGTGTCGGGCCAAGCAGTCGCTAGTGGCCGAGATGAGGGCTTCTGAGTCAGATGCATGCTCCGAATCTGAATCAAAACCTGAAAAGGGGAATGAAAAAGGGAAACATATTGTTGATGCGGAGCCCAACGCCACTGTTGCCACTACAAAGGTCCAGAAGGAGGAACCGGAAGATCTAGAGGAGGAGGAACGTCTCTTCCACTCCCAGATGTGGGTAAAGGGCTCCCCTGTACAGTTCATTGTCGACAATGGGAGCCAAAAGAACCTCATTTCAGCAGACGCCGTGAAGCGGTTGGGCTTGCCGACCACGGCTCACCCACATCCATACACCATCGGGTGGCTTCACCAAGGACGAGATCTCCGCGTCAGCCGGCAGTGTCGCCTTCCCTATAGCATCAAGCCCTTCACGGATGAGGTACTATGTGACGTTGCTCCTATTGATGTTTCTGATGTATTATTAGGACAACCATACTTGTGGAAGCGTCATGATGTGTATGAGTCTCGACCTCGTGCTGTTATTGTTACTTTGGGAAATAAGTTGTACAGGATACCAGAGGTACCACCTCCTGCTGCTATCTCTTTGGTTACTGCAAAACAATGCAGTAAGCTCATTTCCCAAACCAGGAAATTCATTTTCCTGATGATATGCCCCCAGGGCAAGAAGAAGACTGTGGCCACGACCTCCAGACAGGGCTCCTCTACACGACAACAACAAATGGATAAGGTTGTGGAGGAGTGCGGGGACATCTTCACCTCACCCACAGGGGTTCCTCTGCACTGTTAGGTCAAGCACCCGATTGATCTGACCCCACGTGCGCCGCTACCCAATGGACCAATATATCGGCGCTCTGTTCTGGAGAACGATGAAATCAAGAGGCAGATTTAGGAGCTGCTGCAGAAAGGTCACATCCGACCAAGTTCATCGCCTTGTGGGAGCCCGATCGTGTTGGTACAGAATAAGGATGGGACATGGAGACTCTGTATTGACTATCGGGCGCTGAACAAGATCAATGTCCGGAGTAGGTACCCAATCCCACAGATTAATCACCTTCTGGACCAACTCAAAGGTGAAAAATATTTCAGCAAGAATGACTTGAAGTTGGGGTATCACCAGGTACCGATTGAACCCTCTGATGTGTGGAAGATTGCCTTCAAAGCCAAGGAAGGCCTTTTCGAATGGCTGGTCATGCCTTTCGGGTTGACGAATGCTCCTGCAACCTTCATGAGGATGATGGACGACATCTTGCGGCCATTCACCAACTCATTTGTAGTGGTGTACTTGGATGACATTATGATCTTCAGCAAGACTTGGGAAAATCACCTTCACCACATCCGACAAGTCCTCCAAACACTGCGGCAACACAAGTTGTGTGCCAATTTGGAGAAGTGCACGTTTGGCATGACCCGGGTTCAATATCTAGGATACATTATTGATGAAAGGGGGGTGCATGTGGATCTAACCAAGATCGAAGTCATTCGGGATTGGCTAGCCCCAACCACTATAACAGAGCTTCGCAGCTTTCTGGGTCTTGCTAATTTCTACCGTAGATTCATGTTGGGATTCTCTCATATCACTTGGCCCTTGAGTCAAGTCACCAAGGGAGGAGCGAGAGCAAAATTCTTTTAGTCAGAACCTCAACAAAAGGCATCCACAGAATTGAAAAATCGCCTCTGTTCTGCCCCAGTGCTCACATTACCAGACTTTCAATAACCATTTGAGATCGAGACAAATAACTCTGACTATGCTATTGGGGCAGTTATTACTAAAAAAGGACATCCAGTGGCATATCACAGTGAGACATTGTCTGAGACAGTTCGCAAGTATCCCACCTATGACAAAGAAATGCATTCCATTGTGCAAGCCTGTCGACAATGGAAGCATTACATTTTGTGGAAGGAAACAATCATCCACACAGACCACCGGCCCCTACAGTTCATACAGACACAAGGGAAGTTGCAGAATGATCGCCATCAGAATTGGTCCACATATCTGCAACAGTTTCATTTGAATATCAAGTACAAGAAGGGTAGCACCAATAATGTTGCAGACTACCTCAACTGACCACCTATCGTGGCGCTCACCACCGTGCTCAACTCTTGTGGGCACGAGACTTCTGATTGGCTGCTTCTCTATGAGAATGACCCAGAATTCGTACACACTTACAAGGCACTCTTGGGGGGTACGCAAGTTCCAAATTTTCACCTCCAAGATGCACTTTTATGTCACCTGGGACACCTTTGTGTTCCTTCAAGCGAGCGTGCCAAGATGATATGGGAAGCACACTACAGTCGATTCGCTGGGCATTTCGGGGTCGAGAAAACAGTAGCAATACTACAGAAGTATTTCTATTGGCTGAACCTTCGAAAGGATGTCAAGAAGCACATCAGATCCTGCACTGCTTGTGCCATTGCCAAACCGACCATCAAGAAGCAAGGCCTATATACTCCACTACCTACCCCTAGTCAACCTTGGGAATCCATCTCCATGGATTACATGTCGGGCCTGCCTTCTACTAAGAATGTAAATGACTGTGTTTTCGTGGTTGTTGACAGATTCTTGAAGATGGCCATTATGGCGGCCTGTAAGAAGAATATCACAGTAAAAGCCACTGCTAAACTCTTCTTTGAACGAGTGTGGGTGCACTTTGGGATCCCACAGTCTATCATATCAGATCGAGATAGTAGGTACCTCAGCACATTTTGGTCCAGCCTCTGGTCAATGTTGGACACAAAGCTCACCAAGTCCACAGCTTTCCATCCCCAAACAGATGGCCTAACAGAGGTCATCAACAGAATGATTGTACACATTCTGCGCATGTACAATTCAAAGCATCCACGCACATGGGACGAGAGCATCTCCTATGTACAACATATTTATAACAGGGCTCTCCACAGTTCAATTGGCCATAGCCCCTTTTAGGTGGGCTTGGGATTCCAGCCACTATGTCCCATTGACGTAGCCATGCCATTTGCAGCTACTTAGGCCGATTAAGCTCATGTCTAGTCTGAAGTTGACAAAGCAAGTAGCTTCATCGAGCACATTCAACACATCCGCCAATAGGTTCATGATATATTGGACAGAGCCAATGTGAAGTACAAGCAGCGCCATGATCAACATCGAGTGCCACACAACTTCCAGGTGGGCGACAAAGTATGGATACATTTGTAGAAGGAGTGCCTCACTGGACCCCACCGCAAGCTTGGCAAGCTCCGTCACAGACCGTACACCATCACCCGAGGCTATAGGGAACAATGCCTTCGAGCTTGTATTCCTCATATTTCCTTGTTACGCTTTTAATCTCTACCATGGATCACCTTTGTCCTTACTTCCCCCTCTCTTGGACACCTCGGACATTGCGGAACAACTCACACCCACAATTAAACCCAAGCGCATGGAGCCGGGCCACCACGATTGTATCATGGACATGAAAATCAAGAACACTCGCCAACGGAAGATCGAACTTTGTATCGGGTTTCCGTGGCCAACTCTGCACCAAGGAAAGTGGTTCACCAGGGACCAAGTTCAGCAGAAATTTCCTCATCTCATGGAGGAACTTAACGCAATGGGGCCCATTTCTTCCTAAGGGGGGAGTAATGATCCAGGTGGATATTGGTGGCCACCCACCTATTCCACTTGGGCCCCCACCATTGTCTTTTTCAGTTTTTCAGTTTTGGCATAACTTACTATTTTAGTAGTTTTTCGGGTCCTGAACTTCCGGAGCCGTTTTGAGGCCCTAAACGAAGTTTTTTGGGCATCGTGCCTCCAAAAAATATCATTCCGTTCTAGAATGATATTTATGGCGAAAGTTTTAGTCCTCGGATAGATTTTTCTAATGATGTATCATGAGCGTCAAACGGAGATAGTATGCCAAAGTTACGTCCCTGGGAAGTTGAAACACAAATTTACCCAAACGGGGCCCATAGTTTTGGCGCTTCATCTCCTAGGGTTAGGTTTTTGGATGTTGAGAGTTCTCCATTGTTTCTCAATAATAAATAGGCCCTTGAGCCTCATTGTAACTTAGTTCAGAGGCTGGTAGCTGCCACATCTCTTCTTAGAGATAGCTACCAGTGACCTAGCTAGTTTTATTTCCATTATGTTTGTAAGCAAATTTCAGTTCTTTGATATTAATGAAATGAAGTGTTATTTACTAACATCTCTGTATTTATATGGTTATATGTTTAATGCATTTGCGTTTTACGCATAAATCTGGATCACAACCACTCGGGTTCACCGACATACCTTGCCTGCCAAATGGTTGAACCTTGACAGAGTGAAGGATTTCTTGCTCACCCAATCCAACACTTACGGCTACTTTCTAACTAACTAAACACTTTTTTGTACCAAAGTGATCCCTCGAAGTGCTTGGAAAACTAGCGATGGTTTGTGAAATTTAATACAAAATATGTATTGACTAGATTCTCCTGATCTAACAATAATATGATACTATTAAATACATAATCGCTTCTACAAAATCTTTGTGGAATTTGAAACACAATCGCTAATCACAATACCATGAAGAAAGATCAATCACACATAACACAGATAATTTACTCAAGGAAAGCATATAGCTAAAAACCCCACTATCTTCTATTATGTAATATATCATGGATCATGAAACAGTTACATACAAAGCTCCAATCCAAGAGCTCTCAGTACAAATGTTAACTCATCTCCTGCTTGTCATACAAAATTGGCAATTTCATGTAATTACTACCTCTAGATGCTTTGCCTCCCGCTGCGCAATCCTTACGTACTTGATCCCTTTGAAAGAATGGAATATTTCTTGCCTTGAATTCCCAATCCTCATGGGCACATCCGATGTGTGTGTGGTCACATGTGTGCAACCACTGATGTCACAACTGATAGTCAATCTATCCCTTTCACCTACATCTCAGCTGGGTCTCCACTGGATCTGACATGCATGTAGTTAACAGTAGTAAATCTTCAGTTTCATGTGAGACCACTGATTGTGAATTAATTAATAATTAATTCAATTGATATCTCACTAATGTATCTTCAGTTACAACTAGCACAAGTGAGTTTAACTCACTTAACTGAGTCAAACTACTTTACAACTTTCATAACTACACTTCCAACTCGGTTACAACTTCGAATCACTCAGTTACAACTAAGTCCACTCGCATGTCCCACCAACCAACCTCTTAACTTAAAATTCCTATAACTAACTAATTTTCCACTTCAGTTAACTATTTCCAACTGCTCATTGAGAATAGATTATTATCTATCATCCAACTATTATTAAGGGATAATAATAGTCAACATGCATCTATAAATAGACATGAAATCTATAAATAGAACTTGCACATACATATATAAATAGACTTCATCTATAAATAGAATTTTCTCATGCATCTATAAATAGACATACACCTAAAAATAGCCCGAGGCTCCTTTCTAGTGTAGGTGCATAATTTTCACTAGGACCTTCTTGTTGAATCTCAACACTCCCTCTCAAAAAGAAAGGAATTATCCTTCACCCCGATCCTATCTCTATGGTATTCGAATTTTCTCCTATTGAGCACCTTCATCAGAATGTCTGCATCCTGATCTTCCATAGGAATGTACTGAAGCAACATGATTCTCCTCTACACACAATCTCTGAGATGATGTTACCAGATATCTATATTCTTAGATCGATCATGAAACACAGGATTAATCGAGAGCTTAATGCAAATTTGATTATCACAATGAATCACTGTAGGATCTAAATGAGAACCAAACAAACCAGCCAAGATCTTTCTCATCCAGATAGCCTCACATGTAGCTTGAATCACTACCATGTATTCTACTTCCACTAAAATGAGTGTCACAGATCTCTACTTCCTATTGCACCAAGAAACAGTTGTATATCCAATGCTAAAGATCCCCCATGATGTTCTCTTTCTGTCCATTGGGCTGCCCACCCAATCTGCATCCGTGAAGCCATGGAACTTCACCTCATCTATCTGTCTGTACCATAAGCCATACTCTGATGTGCCCCCCAGGTATCTCAAGACATGCTTTCCTTCCTTCTAAAAGAGCTTGGTAGGCTTAACCATAGCTTGACTCAGCTGGTTAACTGCATAGAAAATGTTTGGTCTCGTGTTCACTAGATACATTAGCGAACCCACTAATTTTCAATAGACAGTATCATCCACTACCTCTCCAGAAGTAGCATCCTCTTTCCTCTAGTTTCCTGGAAGAGGAGTATCCATGGGTTTGTAGCCCTCCATGTGAAACTTATCGAGTATCTCCTTTACATACTTGCCTTGAGACACAAAAATTTCACCATCTCACTGCCATATTTCCAATCCAAGGAAATAATGAAGGAGACCCATATCCTTCATCTCGAACTCCCTTGCAAGGTCCTCCTTGCATGAGTGTATCAGCTACTCATCACCAGTAAATATTAAATCATCAACATAAAGAACAATGATCAAAAGCTTACCCTCCACAATTTGGTATAGGTTTTCATCTGAGTCACTTTTGGTGAAGCCCAGTCCAGTGAAATAGCTGTCTATCCGAGTGTACCAAGCATGGGGTGCTTGCTTCATCCCATACAATGCTCTTTTGAGTCACCACACATTCGACTCACTGCTAACAATCTCGAAACCTTAAAGCTGCTCTATGTACACCTCTTCCTCAATGATCTCATTGAGAAACGCAGTTTTCACATCCATTTGATGAATGCGCCAACCCATCTACGCTGAGAGAGCAAGGATGGTCCTTATGGAAGAATACCTTGCGAAAAGTGCAAAGGTATCTTCATAATATATCCCCTCGATTTGTGAGAAACCCTGAGCCAAAAATCTAGCCTTGTATTTCTCAACGCTCCCATCAGTAGCTTGCTTTACCTTGTAGATCCATCTTGAGCCTACCACTAATTTATCAATCGTCCTTGGAACAATTTCCCAAGCATTGTTTTTGACAATGGAATCATACTCCTCCACCATTGCATCTACCCATGTGGGCTCCTGCACTTCTTCCTGAAAGGAAGATGGTTAAGTCACAATACATTTTCTCATGAGAGCCATGTATCCAATAAATCATTCAGGAGATTGTCTTTGTCTGCATTGTGAAGTAGGGTCTCCTACATTATGTGCAGCATCAAGTCTCAGCTTATCAACTTATGTGGTATGCCTTTTGCCAGTTATGATGGTTGGCTTTGCATGAGTGGACCCCTCCACTCCATGAACCTCCTCATGTGGCTAATCCACATCTTGAGACTCATCTTTGGGAACCAATAGTTCCTCCTCCGCATGCAAGTCTAGCTCCCTCTCAAGCGACAACTGCATGGTTTTCCCCTCATCGAATTTTATATCCCATCGCACCACAGTCATTCGACTGTTTGGAAAATACACAATAATTATGGGGTGTTTTTGTTTACCCCACAAAAATCCAAACTTCAGCAGTCACCTCCAGCTTCTTCCTAGCGTCCTTGGTCACATGCACATAAACATATGAGCCAAAAATCTTAAAGTGTGAAACATCCGGTTTCTTACCAGTGAAAGCTTCTTCAGGTGTACTCATGCCAAGTACTCTATGAGGACAACAGTTTTGCACATAAATCACAATGTTGCATGCTTCCTCCCACAAATGCATTAGCAGGCCCTGATCATGCAACATCGCTCGTGCTGCACCCACAATCGTTATGTTCTTCCTCTCTGCGATCCCATTTTGTTGTGGGTTATGAGGTGCTATGAGTTCTCTTCAAATTTCTTCTTTGCTACAGAAGTTCTTGAATTTGTTAGAGATGTATTCTCCACCATTATTGCTCCTCAAAGCCTTCACTTGCTTCCCTGACTCTTTCTCCACCAATGCCTTAAACTCACAGAACTTTGAGAATGTTTGATCTTTCTTCTGCATGAAGAAGATCCAACATTTACGAGAAAAGTCATCAACAAAAATAACATGGTACTTATGTTTTGTTGTTGAAGCAACCAAGAACGGTCCAGACAGGTATGTGTGAACTCTCTCAAGGATCCCCGAAGCACGGTTCTCCTTCTCATGAAAGGTGGACTTTACATAGTTCCCCATGGTGCAACCCTTGCACTGATTTAACTAAGCAATTATTCCCATTGGAAGTCCAGTAGATATTTGATGCATGAATTTCAAGGCTCCATGATGAAGATGGCCCAATCGTCTGTGCCATAATTCACCCTTATCCCGGCTCACCACTTGTTGTGCCTTTTCCATCATGGAAGTGCAACCATCTACCTCCAGCTTGTAGAGATTCTTGACTCGAATCCCTATCCTCTTAGCTTCACCCATTGTTTTTTGTCGCAGGAAAGTTTTTCCATCTCTAAAAACAACGTCATAGACTTTTTCATCCATAATTACGACTGAGAATAAGTTTTTCTTCAGACCTGGAACATGCATCACATATTTCAATTGAAATGGTTTACCTGACTCCCTCTGAAAGGTAATGGTACCAATTTCGGTTGCACTGTACCATTCGTCGTCACCCATCTATATGTGCATCTGGAGATCTTTCTCCTCCAAGTCACTGAAAGCTCCTTATCTCCTGTCATGTGGAAGGAAGTGCCACTTTCCAAATAACACATCGATCCCAATGCACTTGACACCATGCATGCAATCAAATAGAATTCAAGCTCAAATTGTGAGGCAAGGGCCTCAATAGCTACAACTCCAACATCCTTCTTGTTCTTCTTCTTTTGCGGACAATTAGTAGCGAGATGCCCATGTTCATGACAATGAAAACACTTGACCTTGGACAAATACAGCTTCTTGCCTTTGGACTCAGATTTGGAATGGAATTTCTTCTCCTTCCCCTTCCTTTCCTTGGCAGCCTAAGCACAATCCTCTTCATCATCATGCTTTCATGAAGATCCATCTATGGTGTTCCGTTTGAACTCCTCCTGCACCAGATCCGACTACATTCGTTCCCAATCCGGAAATTTTTCTCGTCCATTCAGAAGTTGTTTTACCATTTTATGGGATGTCACAACAGCAACTTAGTTATACTTATCAACTGTGTTATCACAAAATCTGACCTGATAGGCTGCTCATCAAGTGGAATTTGTGTAACTGTTTCAGACCAATATTTTGGCTGAGGCTTAGCCTCCTCGACCTGAGAGGACTCTCTCAAGGGTTTATTATTTTTTATTAATGGATAGATGGATAAATATAAGGTAAAAAGATAGAATAATATAAATTTTTGTGTCACATATTAGCAAAAATTCATTGGGCCATGGAGTCAAGATGACTTCAACAAAACCAAGATAATTTACCTAGCATGGAAGTTGAGGCATGTTAGAGTTTTAGTCAAAAGATACACATGTGAGACAGTAGAAATATAGTCAATTTTGTAGAAATTTTAATAACTGATATATTATTCACCGATATTCTCCTGATCACACACTATTTTAGCTTCATGCATAATACATAATCTCTTCTACCATTGATCATTAATTGCAGAAATAAAATCAATTGCATGCACACATTAAAACCACAAACAATCACACATATGAACACAGTATTTAATGGGAAAGCTTAAAGCTGAAAACCCCAAATATCTGTATATTATATGTCATGGAGATCATGTAACAATCATAGTACAAAGCTCCTCACAAGCTCTTAGCACAACCTCGAATTGCTACACACTATCAAGCTAGATCTAGCAAAACACATGCTCCAATCTTTTTCCACTTGATAGCCAGCCTCTATTGCGTAATCAATGCTATGGGATGGCTTCATTAAATAGATAAACCACCTGGCTTGTACTGTGCAATCCTCATGGGCTTCTCCACCTATTTGTGTGTTGCAAATAGCAACAGTATAGTCACAACTGATAGTTAACCTGCTCTTTCACCTATCTCTGCACTGGTCTCCACTGAAACTGTCCATGCACTGAAGTTAACTGATGTATTCTTTAGTTGATTAATGAGTTTATAAGTAGTGAATTAATTAATAATTAATTCACACCACTCTCACTAATTGTATCAATCAGTTAAACTAGATACAAATAGCTCAACTATGTTTAGATTAGTTAAACTGAACACAACTCCATTAACTTCCTCAATAACCTCCACCAAACTCTATCACATGAGTTCTAACTAAAGTATCCATGAAATAGCTCCACTTAACCCTCGGGAATAGCGTAATTCCTTCTGTCAGCTCCTGTGCCACATCTGTGCACTTAACTGAAGTGCTCCAAGAGAATAAGATAATGTTTATAGTCCAAATATTATTAAGAGCTAATAATATTCGACATATCTATTTTTATACTGGCAATATAAAAATAGATTCCACCCAATATGTCTAAAATAAAAGTCCATATAATTTTTCCAACTTGACCAACCATCCACAAATAACATCCTGCAACTCATAGAACATGATCCATATGTCTAAAAATAGACTTTGCGCCAAAAATAGCCTACGGGCCCACTTAGTGAAGGCGACTCCTTTCCCCTAAGCTCATCATCTTGTTGCAATCTCAACAAATTTTCCTACATAGGAATTGTTGAGGAGGTAAATCCCCTCTGCGGACAGAGGCGATCCCTACTAGCCCAGATCGGGTCTAGCAACAATCAAACACGCTACAGTGCAGGTTCCTAATTGTAAATAAACCGACTTGCGAGGAAGGCTTACCTGGAATCCGACGCTGTCGTTTGTAGAAGAGGTGGTGCTCCCGTTCCTTCGCCCTGGCAGATCACAATCCTCACGATCTCCGTGATCGGACACCTGCACATGCAAGAAACAACACAAACGCAAGCATAAAATCCAGTGCATACAACTATATATCAGTCGAAGAGGATATAACTCATGAACATGATCAAGAATAAGAGTGGAACCATAACCGATAGTCGCTTATCATTAAAGAGTCAAAAGAAGAATACAACCATAGCTTCGACGCAGCACTCTCCTTTAGCGGGTCGTCAGCACAACATGTCTCGAAAAAGCCTGTCAGGGATGGGACAAGCCTCTCTCTCTGGATACTTGGCAATAGTCTCCTTGCTTGGATTTGGCCTTAGGGAATCAAGAAGGCTTTTGCAGCATGAAAGCTCTTGGGAACTTAGAAATTCTGCCACTCTTTGGAACTAGCTTGCAAATGGAAATGGGAAAGCTTTTATAGAAGGAGGAAGAGGAATTGGGATCCCTATAATTATGGGATTGGCCCTATCATCAAGGAAGCTTCCATGAGAGGTGGCAAACCACTTCCTCTCCATGGAAATCCGTAGCCAAACCTCCCAACTCAAGATAGAAATCAGCCCAGTAATTTGTTAGGATGAAACTTCCGCCTTTTATTTTTAAAAAACACCTCTTAAAATGGTTGGCGCGGGTACGGCTCTATGACAGAGCACCAATTGGCGCGCCCTCTTTGGAGGATTTCCCTCTTGGCGTGAGGGCTGAACTATGGAACCGCGCCAATGGAAAAAGAGCTATTTTTAGGGTTTTTTGCAGGGAGATGTCTTCAGGGAAATTAAAGCTCATCTTCAGAGGGATGCAATGAAAGTATTTTCAAGTCTTGTCTCTGCTCACAGGTCATGGAATGAGCCCTCCAATGTGCGGGATGGGGATTGTAGGGACGGTGAAAAATTGCTGTGTAACAGATGCCCCCTAAAGCATGAGGCCCGAAAGAGAGAGAGGGGTGAAATGCTTTACGAGAACATGCCGACTGAAAACACTGCCATCGGAAAACCTGCGGAGTGAAGTACAACTGATGTCTCAGATACATGATATATATGCATGGTATGGGCGCAGCCATCCATAACAGAGTGTACAATAATCTAGATCCAAGGCATGGACGCAGCCATCCAATGAAGATCGATAAATAGACTCAGGTATGGTCGCAGCCATCCAATCAGTGAGTCATGTAAATAATCATAATAATCCACAATATCGTAGCCTGGATTACAACAGACACAATCCAGGGTCTTGCGCTCCATCTCAACCCGAACAAAGTACAATTTCAAGCATGCGAATAAGTGAGCTAAAGTCGAACATGCAAGAACATCGTCTGATTACCAACCAATGATGAAAGCTGTTAACAGATGCGAGAGGAACCACCAATAATGACAATTGCCCTCAAGGTACTATAGGTACAATCTACGGCGTTTGAATCAATGAGCCGGTGTCGAACACCCGTAGAATCACTCGATCGGAGGCCAATGATGAAAACCTCAGGTCGAATGCGACGAACCTGCCATTGAGGCATGCAGGCTCCAAGGTACCATGAAAGAGTCTCTAGACCATCTTCCTGGATAATGAGTTGAAGTCGACAGGAAGTGACCTTGATCGAAGGTGGGCCATAATGTTTCCCACATCATCGACACGAGACAGAGGAACGTGATGTTTTTTTTTTTTTTGTGAATCAGGATCATATGAGAATCAGAGGAAGGTTGATACTTGCCGAGATCAACTTCTCTTGAACATGTAAACGACACGACAGTGGACTTGGCAGTATTTGACATCAACGGATCAGAGGTCATGGTGACAAGGCAATGAGTAGATGAGAGGTCAAAAGGGATTATCCAAACCCATGGAGGCAAAGTGAAGAATCGAGATGAGATGTCCCCAACCTGACACGAATGCAGACAAGTGCCATGTTCAAGAGCGACATACTTCCGACAAGACAACGATACTGGTTCCATTTTCCCCCAACATTTCTGGCGAGTAACCCAATTATTTTTTATAACAAGCTTGAAGGGGATAGCATATGCTTGTATTATAAGTCTGCCCTTCGGGCGAATCCATCCTAGTACATTTAACGAGACCTAGGAAGGAGCAACTCGAATAACGTCATTTCGACTGAATCCGATGTCATCAGGTTTTAACGAGTCTAACAAAGGAAGAACTTGGCGTCTTTTCATATTTAGAGAGTTTGAAAAGACAACAGAAAAGTAAACTCCAGCAGTCCCTTTTCGTAGATAGTTCCCTGGACCCAAAAAGGTAGAAAACAATATCCGAGAAAGCCTCCTAGTCACGATAGGCTAGGGTATTCCTTTTTCGTAAATAATCCATCCCATCCCGAAAAAGGGGTAAACGTATACTGGGTAGATGTCGATTCGTGTCCACTTTAACGAGATCGAAACGACAAGGGCCTCGGCAGTCTTTTCATGTTTAGAGAGTCAGAAAAGAGCTGAAAGATGACTCCAGAGTGACTTTTTCGTTTATTTACCGAGTCCGAAAAGTATAAAATACAACTCGTTTCACCGTTTCAATTGCGTGAAAGACCTGTTGCTGCACAAAAAGGCAAGTGTAAAACCCATTTTCGACACAAATACATTAAAATATTCAGAAAAATAACTTTCAAAACCTATTTTAAGTTAAAAAAGTTATAAATATGTCAAATGGTAAAAATAGAATTAATTTTTACTATTTACCTCACCGAAAAGCAGCAGTGGTCTAGTTTGGTGTGCAAACTTCTGACAGTGATCACGACCGATCCAGGCTACCATTCAGAGTTCCGTCAATTCCAGGTAAGAGGCGCTTCTCTGTACTCTATTTCAGTCCATTTTTTAATAGTTTTCCATCATGCATTAGACTTTTGAGGCCACTTTTTAAATTTTTAGGGCTCCGCTCATTGGCGCGGGTATCGGGCACGGACCCGCACCAATGGGATTTTACATGCAAAGGGCTCGCGCCAGCGGCAGAAGCTCAATTTTCGCCTAAAAATTCAAGATTTTAATCAAATTGAATGAAATTTGAAGCTCATCAGAGATCTAATTAAGGGTTTTGACCATGTTGATGCAGTGAACCGAGCAAAATGGTGATTGAGTGGAAAGAAAGGGAGCATGGTGAAGAAGATGAACAAGCCATGGAAAATGAAGTTTGCATGAACGCCCTCAGGAACTGTGGGCTAAAAAAGCTCTTCTTAACACCTTGTTTACAAGCTCAGCCCGAGCTTCTACAGTACTTGAACAATATGTGGGACGCAGATGAACAAGTATTCAAACTGCGAGACCAAGTGTTAGAACTAGAAGTTGCTGACGTGTACTTCATAACCGGATTATCGCGCAGAGGTTCGGTGCCCATACTGATAGGGAGCAGACCTTCTAGTGAGAAAATGGAACAAGTGATGGCACGAGTGTGCCAAGGGGCACAACTGGGATTCGGAAGTGGAAAGGTGGACATCCATACCATTCCTGATCTGGCACTGAGAGTGGTGCTGCATACCATCACGCGGGCTGCGGGGTCACAGGCACCGCACGAGGCCACAAAGGCCCAACTTTTGTTGGCCTCATAGTGTATGACTCCTCTATTGTTCGACTAGGCCACAACAGTGACAATAAACATAAAGAGGCAACTGACCAAATGCAAACAAGCCAAGCTGAAACAGTTTGGCTATGGTTCTATTCTGGTATCGTTCATTCTGGAACAATTACCAATCTTCCAGGGCCAAGGGGCCATAGTAGCTGAGCCTATTCCACGAGAGCCAAGAATGGCTTGCTGGGCAGCACTGATGCCCAGAGCTGGAGGGGGCCAACAGATGTCCTGGAGGCCGGAATTTTTTGGGTGGTTGCGGCGTCAGTTGATCGTAGTTGAAGACTGGCCATATGCCAGTACCGATTTCACTGGTGATCCAGATCTCCCACTGCCGGAGGGAGATGATTGGGACAAGGAGTTGGGTATGAACCCTTCTCTTTTTTATTTTATATTTTATGATTTTTTTTTTTTAATACATGTTCTTCCTGACACATTTTATATGCATGCAGACGTGGGTCCAGAGAGACTAGCCGGTATGTCTCCTATCGCACGGAGGACTCTTCCCGCACCTGATCCTCAGGTAGAGGGTGCAGAGGGGGGGGAGTTAATCCAAAATCTCGAGGGCATCGCCCGAGGGATCCCAGACTACGCCCGACTGGCAGATTTACCGATGGTGTACCAGAGACACAAGGTGGGAGTGCCCAGTTGCCTCCATCGAATTCTGAGACGCTTAGTGCGTGCAGTTACTTGTTATCATGAGCACCATGCGGATTAGACTCCTAGGACTTTTATCATGCATATTTTTTTTTGAAAGACATGTCGTCTCCGGATGTATTAAGACGAACATATATATTTTTTGGTTTAATGTGATGCACACTATGCAAAAATTTCGATATATATATACATATATATTTCTGGATGGATCTTTTTTTTCATGTGATGATGATTTACAAATTGCGCAAATGTCTATCTAAAACCAAATTAGCTACTGCATCAGTTAACGCATTCATATGCCTGGGAATATGTTGGTATGTAATATAGTCAAAATTTCTTTCCAGTAAACGAATACGCAGATACAGACGTAAGATGGGTGGGTTTCTGACCGAATAATGACCGTTCAGCTGTAATACTACAAGTTGCGAGTCTAGATACACAAGTAATTCACGGATACCAAGGTTCACAGCCTCGGTTAATAATTCTAATACAGCACTATATTTTGCGATGTTATTTGTAGTACGTCCCAGACACACACCTTGCAGGTTGACCAACTCACTAGCAGGATCGTAGATTACCTAGGCTGCTGAAGACAGATTCCTGGTACTGCGGGAGGCACCATCCGCGAAACCAACAAACGGATGAATGGACATTTGCACAATCAGGAAGACCCGATCAACAGAAAGATGTTTACATTGCAAACCACACCACACATGCACACAAATGAAAAACACACACTTATGTACACACACCACACCAAAAATCACTTTAGGCATAGTATTTTTTGAGGTACAGCCCATTTCTGGGCTGTGCCAGAGGAATTCCTTCATAATCTATAAGCTCATAAGCCCCATTCTTCAAAACGCATTTTACTATGTAGGGCCCATGCCACATAGGTTGGAACTTACTGGCCCCAAGCTTGTCATGTGCTTGATCGTACAGGAGGATGAGGTCTCCTTCAACAAAGGAACAAGGAGAAACTGATTGATCGAAGTGAGCTTTGACCCGCTTCTTTTGTGCTTCAATAACTAAAGTAGCTAAGCGGCGGTTTTCATCTAACCATTCCAGATACAAAAGATGCTCTTCCTCGGCAGAAGTTTCGGGTAGAAGTTCCACAGCTAATTTCAACGAAGGAATCTCGCATTCAACCGGAAGAGTTGCTTCTAGACCATACACCAATTGAAATGGTGTGAACCCAGTTGCACTCTTTGCAGATGTCCGGTATGCCCATAGAGCTAAGAACAGTTGGAGGTGCCATTTGGATTTGTGGATACCAACTGTTCGTTGAAGCATAGTGACCAGAACCTTGTTCACTGCTTCAACCTGGCCGTTTGTCTGAGGGTAATACGGCGTTGAGCTATCGTGACGTAAGCTCAATTTTGAAGTCATCTCAGCCATCATATAATCTCGGAAATGAGTACCGTGGTCAGTAACGATGGCTTGCGGGACCCCGAAACATGCAATGATATGGTTGAATATGAATTGGGCAGCTGTCTTACCGTCGGCAGCTAGTGTAGGCATCGCTTCGACCCACTTGGTGAAGTAGTCGACAGCGACAATGATATACGCATGCCCCCCGACCGAGTGAGGGTTACACGTCATAAAATCCACGCCCCATTTCGAAAAAGTGCTGACGGTAATGACAGGATGCAAAGGGAGAGGTGGCGTGCACATCTTGCACTGAAACACCTAGCACGCGTGACATTTACGGACTGCAACGATACAGTCTTTGAATATTGACGGCCAGAAATAACCTGCGCGCAGAATCTTCTGGGCAGTAGCATATCCGGACATATGTCCACCACAGGCGCCACTGTGGCAGTCATTTAGAACCCTTTCAGCCTCTTCTAAGGTTAGGCACCAACGGAGCACCGAATCTACTCCAACACGGTATAAGGTATCTCCTATGATACAATAGGGTTGAGACTGATGCCAAATCCGACGTCGGGCATCTCTAGTCAACTCAGACCGAAATGTGGAGGTCTGAAGATACACGATTATGTTTCCATACCAAGGTTCGCGAGTACTGATGAGGAAAAGAGTTTCGTCCGGGATATGATCCTCGGAAAACGAAGGAGCGGAGTCTGTCGGGAGTGAGCATATAAGATCCGCGAAAACCAGTGATTTCTTTGACTTAGCGGTAGTGAACTCTAAGTCAAACTCCTGCAGGATAACGATCCATTTGGAGTATTTGCCCCCCAGAAATTGTCTAGAGAGAATATATGTCATGGGGTTGCAATCCGAAACCACTGTTATCATACGCAAGAGGATGTAATGGCAGAAGCGCTGCATAGCGTGTACTGCAGCTAACGCAAATTTATCGACGTGAGCATAACGCATTTCTGTATCGAGAAGGTTCCGTGATAGATAATAAACAACATGTTCATTACCGTCATCGTCATCTTTCACCAGAACCATAGCAATTGTGTTGAACGTGACGGCGAGATATAAAGTGAAATCGCAGCGATAATCGGGTGGACGAAGCAAAGGAGCATTAACCAATAACGTCTTTAGCTTCTCAAAGGAATGCTGAGAAATTTCGTCCCAATGGAAGGGAACATTCTGCTTTAATAGGCACGTGAATCCTTTAGCCACCTCCGCATAGTTCGGGATAAAGCATCGAAGGAAGTTTGCCTTTCCCTGCAGACTCTGTAACTGATATAACGAGGAGGGTGATGGGAGGTTGATGATAGCCTCGACTTTTAAAGGGTCAAGGCGAATTCCGTCTTTGGAGACTATGAATCCCAAAATACGGCCAGAATCCACGCAGAAGACGCACTTATGAGGATTGAGCCTAATATTGTAGCGCCTACAGCGGAGGAAAATCTGGCGGAGGTGTTCAGGGTGGTCCTCTCGCCTAGCTAAATGAGCTGGCAAGTCGTCCAGATAAGGCTGAACGATATGGTGAATGTCATGGAAATCATAAGACATCGCACGCTGAAAAGTGGCTCCAGCATTCTTCAAGCCGAACGAGAGCTTTTTATATGTGAAAGTACCCCACGGACAGATGAATGTAGTCTTATGTTGATCCTCAGGTGCAATATTGATCTGATTATACCCTGAGAAACCATCCATCAAGGAATAAATCTCACTTCCGACACATTCGTCGATAATCTGATCTATGAACGGAGTGGGATAGTTATCTTTTGGATAGGCGCGATTAATGTCGCGGTAATCAACACAGACCCTAATAGTACCATGATTTTTATCAACAGGAACAATGTTAGAAACCCATTCTGTGAGGGGGATGGGATAAATAAAGCCCGCGTTCATAAGTTTTTCAACTTCTGCCTTAATTGCAGCGGCTTTCCGAGGATGCATGGGGCATAAGCGTTGGCGCACGGGCTTCGCACTTGGATAGGTTGGAATCTCATGCACTACGATACTGGGATCAATCCCTGGCATTTCCTCGTAAGACCAAGCAAACACATATATGAATTCTTTGAAAAGATCAGTATAGACTTGAATCTCATCGGGAGAACAAGTCACTCCCACGTGAATATTCTCAATGATCCCCGGTTTGACGGAGATGTTGATCGAGATGGTTTGAGTGATATTACTCAGGTTTGCCTCTGAAAAGACCTCATGCGTCAAAATGGGCGTTTGAAGAGGAGGAGTAGGAACCTGAGATGCATAACGCTCCAGACATTCAGACATTGCCCCCAAGCTGGGCATAAAAGAGGAACGATGATGTCCATCGCCCCAAGGCAGCTCCTCGAGAGACATAGTTTCAATGATGGCTTCATCGGAAGGAAAAGTCTCTTTGAGAGGATCAGGCGAATCAGCCTGACCAAGCCAGGGGGATTGAGAGTAAACATCTAGAGCCATGCTCAAAGGAGCATACTGAGGAGGTGGAGGATCAGATGTGGCAACAATTTCACAATAGCTGATCTCTACTGGAGTCAATGGCATTGATTCTCCAAACTCAAACACCTGCTCAGGCGTAGGAATAAGCCAGGGGTCATCGGACCTGGAAATCATGTTAACTTGAGCGGTGTGCGGTGGTGGTGCGGGAAAGATACCCATGAGGATGGGGTCCTTGAAGAGACCAGGTCCAACACTGTCGGGGGGATTCAGAATCTGATCCACGTATGGTACGTTGTTCTCGGAAGTGGAGGTGAAGAAGGACAACTGATCCACCGTGACGATTTTGCCCTCGTGGGGGAACTTAAGAAGTCGAAAGACGGTGGATGGCATGCAAAGCATGGCATGAGTCCAGCTGCGGCCAAGAAGTATGTTGTAGTTGAGCGTGGCGTCGACTACTTCTACTTCCACGTTGACAGTCTTCCCCTGTAAAGTGATCGCTAAACTATCGAGAACACCCAGGGGTTTGGATTCCCGACCATCAAATGCCTCAAGGGCATTGGGAGATGACGCAAGGGCTGGAGAGCCAATGGCCTTCCAGCAAGCGGTTGACATGACACAGGTAGAAGTACCTTCATCCACAACGGCCCTATGGATGTTAAGACCGTTAATCCCGACTTGAATAACAAGAGCTATCTGATGTGGAAGTCGGGGGGAGAAATTATCTAAATCGAAGGTGAGAAGACTCGAATTGGCGGGATCAATGCCACTGATCGCAGACAATAAAGCCTTCCGTTGCGAAGGACAAATTTGAAGAACTTCTAGTGCAGACATAGCAGAAGGTGCCTATGCCAAGTCCTCAACAATGCTGTAATGTTGAGCGGCACGAGCATTCGGATTATAAGAAGATCTTAGAAGAACACCTTTAGAAGGTGGCTTCACAACAGGTTCAGGAGTAGGCTTCTCGATTTCCAACGAACCGGAGACAGGTGGGGGAGGCAGTCCATCCGCAACTTCCTTCCCGGGTGCCTGCCGTGATTTGTTGTAATCCTTCGAACGCGTAGCGACGGAGATAGGTGCAACACTTTTCATCATGAAAACTTGGGACCCAAATGGTGCAGATGGTGACAGCTGTTCGACCATCTGGGTCTGCTGAGACGGGAATGGCTCTTTAAGAACTGTCGAAGGCCCTTTTAAGCCCTTGAGAAGTTGACTAACCTCGGATCGTCGTGGACAATCCTTAGTATAATGGTCTCCTTCACAAATGAGGCAGGGGTACTTCGGTTTACACTGAGAGCCATCCTCAGTACAAGATTTGGATTCTGGCTTCGGGGCATCGGATTTGGATTTGCCTTTGCCCTTCTTCTTCCCTTTGGAGGCTTTCTCCATAGGATTGGCCTGAACGGCGTTCACCTCTGCGGTTTTTCCAGAATCTGATGGGGTGGGATTAGCAGGAGTATTATTGGAAGAATTAGACTTCTGCTTCCCATTCGAAGATTTCTTTGAATTCTGAAATATAGAACCAATGACACCGTCCACTGCGGGGGTAGGTGGAGCCTTAGAGGTTCCGGATCGAGGGGCATCAGGCAAGATATCATAAAGCGTGCCGGACTGAGAATATACAAGATCCAGATATTGGGCACGCGCAATGGCTTGTTCCTCCGCCACACATGCTCCCATCGCAATATCTTGGGCGATTTTGTTCACGAAGGAGGTGGTGAACCAGTGAGTTAGTATCTGATCAGGTATATGAAACTTGATCAATCTACAATGGCGCTGCCACTCATGAATGTGATCAGAAATGTGAGTGGCTTTATCCTGCTTTAGAGAAGTCAGGAGGTGCGTCTCGGCTTCATAACAAACCGGTAACTGAAAGTGCATGAGAAAAGCCATGGCTAAGGAATTGAAATCTTGGAAGATACCACGGGATAAATCTATGTACCACTTAGCAGCAGCTCCATTTAACGTGCACTGGAAGAGGCGCAGACGAATGGAATCGTCGACCCAAGAGTTAGACGAAAACCAAAGATGATACGTCATCACATGCGCTTGGGGGTCCTCTCCAGCTTTTCCCTCAGACTTGGTGCAATCACCTGGTATCTTGGTAGGAACCGGAGGCCAATACGGATTATGTAAAATCGGATCATTGGTAAATTTTGAAACATCCGGCAACTCCAAGGTGGCCAGGAACGACAATGGCAGATTAACCGGCATGCCAGGCCCGGGATGAGGACCAGTACCCATACTCCACAATGGTTGTGAATATCCTTGCCCCCATGGGTTCTGTCCCGTAGGATTCTGACCGTAGGGGGTGTAGGTCGTATAACCAGACTGATTTGGATGCTGGTAACTAGTGTGTGGGGCTTGATAACCAGAGTGCGGACCCTGGTTAGGATTCGGCCCTGTATAAGGAGCATTTGGATTTGGCTGCTGAGTATATGTATAACCGGGTGGAGGAGGATAATACTGAGAGCCTCTAGGGTGGTTATAATTTGGTTGAGATTGACCATGAGGATAATAACCGCCCTGAGGATGAGTCGGCTGCTGATAGGTGGCACCCTGCGGAGCCTGATAACTAGGGCGCAGCTGTTGATTTGGCCGCGACATCGAATGAATCGGCTGCTGGGCAGGGTTAATAGAATGAGAGGGCTGCCCTAAATGAACAGGTTGACCCGGCTGAGAGGGTTGACCTGAGTGAACAGGTTGACCCGGATAGACAGGCGACGCCGGTTGCGCAAGCTGACCTGGCGGTAAAGGAGCCCCAGGTTGTACCGGATGGGCCGGTTGGCCTGGAGGCGGAACACCGGGTTGTATAGGATGGGCTGGTTGGCCTGGTGGAGGAATAGGGCCAGGTGACTGCTGGTAACCGGTTTGACCTGGAGCAGAACCATAGGATGGTCCCGGCTGATATGCAACGTTAGAAACAATAGGATACTGCGGTTGCATAGGCTGAGAAGGCTGGATTTGCCCCCCAGGACCATAGACCGGTCCCGGTTAGTACCCCGGCTGAGGCTGTACAGGTTGACCGAAAGGGCTATAATACTGTCCTTGCGGACTGTATGATGGCCCTTGCTAGACCGCAGGATAGCCTTGCATGGGCTGCCCTTGTGGGTCATAAGGATAGCCAGGTTGGCCCGAAGGTTGGCCTTGGAAAGGTTTCCCTTGCGGGTTATAAGCCTGGTTATAGGGTAAACCTTGAGCATGGAGGTAAGCCTCAGGAGCGGGTAGACGCAAAATGTCCCTGTGCTCATCATACTGACCTGGAAAAGCATACACGGGTGTACCATCCTGTGCATAGTGCGAAAAGTAAGAGCGGTTGGGATCTTGGGAGGATGGTCCAACCTTGGGGTTCGGCTGTAGCAGGGACAACTGATACTCCTCCGGAGAGATATTCTCTGGCACAACAGTTGCTAGATAAATGTCTTCAGGAGATGGCATAGCCCTGGCAGAGGGTGCCGTGACAACGGGTGCAGATGTAGCCACATAGACAATGGGCCGGACGGGTACAGAAGTAACGGGCGTCTGAGGAGACACCCCCGGTGAAGGAGCAGCTGGCCTCGGAGAAGGAACTGACACTCCCATAGAGGCAGCAGCGGAAATGATCTGACCCAAAGACCTGTACCCCGGTGGTAATGAGGGACTGGCTGTTGACATAACAGTTGATTCAGAGTTGTCTCCCGGAAACAATATTCGTGGGAAGAGCTGATAGTCTTCACCAGACGTTGGAATTTCCTCACCAGAATCACTCATGGTTGAGCCTGCCGCTAGATCTCGCAATAGACGGCGAGGACTAGGAGAAAAGACAGTAGCTATAAAAGGCAAACTCGATGTAAGAGAAAGTAAATCAGCTCCTAATCTCAATTCAGACACAGGGTGCGAAAAGGGCCAATCGAACTCAACTGGTCCCCCAAAGGGTTGCTCAGAAAGAACCGATCCCCCGTCAGGAAACTCAGAAACAATGGGCTGCTGTGGTTCATCAGAGGATTGGGAAACCTCTGATGAATCGTCTGTGTAAGGACTACTAGTAGACGAAACCGAGGGTTTCGCCACTGTGACAAAAACGACAAGAGAAAAGATCAAACACACACACGGGCTGAAAAAGAGTCAAGACACACGATCAAACGGTCAACAAGCAAAATCTAACAGGGCGTGTAATCGTGGGTGATTAATTTTTACCACATTGAAAAATAAGAAACTTCACCGTTTCATGTTTTAAGAGTCGAGAAACGATAAAAAAGGTGACTCTATCTCTTTCAGATTTGACACAAGCATGAAAGGACAAGCGCTTGGTGATCCTTTCAAATTTAGGGAGTCATAAAAGATCAAATGACTGCTCGGGAATACTAGGTAGAAGGGTGTACCAAATAACCGTGAACTGCAATATACACCTTGGTTTTAATAATGAAAGAGAAATAAACCAAGGACTTTCCGTACGTGCAGGCAATCTCCCCGAATGCTGTGTTCGATGTATCATGGGTATAGGGCGGCAGACTCGGCTTCCTACGGATAAAGGATTGAAACCTAGTGGGGTCTCCCTTTATATACATGACGGTATGGGGAGCACAAGTCCGTACTAGCGCTGTCTAAAGCCAAAAGGTGAACGACAGCTACTAGGTTTAAAGACGCCAGAACACGTCTCTAGCCTAGACCTCTAAATGTGTTTCGTTAGATTTCAATGCTGCCTTAGTGTAAATTGAGTGAATTTTAAAGTTGATCTTCAATTACGTTTCAGTTTTCAGGCCCTAATGAATGTGCTGTCTCAGAAATCTCTTAAATGCAAAACTACATGCCACAGTACATCATTTTGTTCGATGAAAACTAGCTACAGAAGAGTTGAGAGTTTTTACACAAACAAAATGATCAGAAGACAATCAATGACATCTCTAATGCAACTAATGAAACTAAAAACTTTTCTCTCAAATTCACTAAATACTAGTAAAATCGAAAAGATTTCAATTTGCACTAATCAACCAATAAGCAAAAGAGATTTTTTTTTATTTTCAATGTTTGATAGCTAGATGCACTAAACAAGCCGAAAACAAATAAGAATAAATTCGAGAAATGATATTAAGAGAGCAAAACAAACAAATTTCACTCAATGGCACAAACAATCAAATCTCAAATCGACAAAAAGTCTCTCAAAACCAAGAAAAGTCCCAAAGACACCAATGAGCCGTGTGATCTAGGCCCAAAATGAAGAAAAGCGACATTCGAATGAAAACGAAATTAGTCACTCAAAAAACGCAACAATATGATAGACAACTGTCAAACGAATGCAAGGAAGAAATCCCACAGCCGACTGAACGAATGGAAACCAAAAACTCCCAAGGGAGGCTCGACTCACAAAGGCACCTAGATGCCCTAGGTCTCGTATGCAATATCGAAAGAAGTAGGAAAACAACCAAAGGAAGGAGGCTCCAACCAGTCAAACCAGGCTCCAGTGCACTCAAACAGCCGAAAAATCAAGATCAAAATCACAAGTCAGCCTCAGAAAGCTTGAAACACAGCAAACCCTAATAGCTCATAGGATTGGTGCGACTGTGAGCTTGAAATTAGCGCCAGAAATGCAATGGCGCGGGTTATACACAGGCAACCTGTGCCAATCGGCGCGACTGTTACGCTAAAAAGCGCGCCAGCCAAGTTTACTATGGAAAAAATAAAAAACAAGCAATCTCAGACACAGACAAGTGAAAATAAGGCTAAAACAAAGCCAAACAAACAAGAAAATCCAGTCCAAAGAGTTGACCAAGCAAGCAAGACAAAGAAGTTAACCGGAAAGAGAAGACAAAACTCCAAGTTGTCCAATCCGTAAACCAAACCGGAGATCGACTGAAGCAGCGTTGATCTACTCTGCTAATGCAGAGCAAAAGCGTTTCGAAGGCTATCTGGCTGTGCTTCAGACTCCATCTATAGTTTACAAATCAAACAACAAGCTGAATCCCCAGCGGAGTCGCCAAATTGTTGAGGAGGTAAATCCCCTCTGCGGACAGAGGCGATCCCTACTAGCCCAGATCGGGTCTAGCAACAATCAAACACGCTACAGTGCAGGTTCCTAATTGTAAATAAACTGACTTGCGAGGAAGGCTTACTTGGAATCCGACGCTGTCGTTTGTAGAAGAGGTGGTGCTCCCGTTCCTTCGCCCTGGCAGATCACAGCCCTCACGATCTCCGTGATCGGACACCTGCACATGCAAGAAACAACACAATCGCAAGCATAAAATCCAGTGCATACAACTATATATCAGTCGAAGAGGATATAACTCATGAACATGATCAAGAACAAGAGTGGAACCATAACCGATAGTCGCTTATCATTAAAAATTCAAAAGAAGAATACAACCATAGCTTCAACGCAGCATTCTCCTTTAGCGGGTCGTCAGCACAACATGTCTTGAAAAATCCTGTCAGGGATGGGACAAGCCTCTCTCTCCGGATACTTGGCAATAGTCTCCTTGCTTGGATTTGGCCTTAGGGAATCAAGAAGGCTTTTACAGCATGAAAGCTCTTGGGAACTTAGAAATTCTGCCACTCTTTGGAACTTGGGGATTTTGGAACTAGCTTGCAAATGGAAATGGGCAAGCTTTTATAGAAGGAGGAAGGGGAGTTGGGATCCCTATAATTATGGGATTGGCCCTATCATCAAGGAAGCTTCCATGAGAGGTGGAAAACCACTTCCTCTCCATGGAAATCCGTAGCCAAACCTCCCAACTCAAGATAGAAATCAGCCCAGTAATTTGTTAGGATGAAACTTCCGCCTTTTATTTTTTAAAAACACCTCTTAAAATGGTTGGCGCGGGTACAGCTCTATGACAGAGCGCCAATTGGCGCGCCCTCTTTGGAGGATTTCCCTTTTGGCGCGAGGGCTAAACTTTGGAACCGCGCCAATGGAAAAAGAGCTATTTTTAGGGTTTTTTGCAAGGAGATGTCTTTAGGGCAATTAAAGCTCATCTTCAGAGGGATGGAATGAAAGTATTTTCAAGCCTTAACTCTGTCCACAGGTCACGAAATGAGCCTTCCAATGTGCGGGATGGGGATTGTAGGGACGGTGACAAATTTCTGTGTAACAGGAAGTCAGAGCATCAAGGATGAATTCTGAGTAAACATAAGAAAATACCACTGCAAATAGATAGTAAAAGGATGCAATAGAACAAACACACACTAAAACTTTGTATGAATCTCAAGTTGGCTAAGTAAACTCTTTTGTATTAAAGCTGAAAATAGTCACATACAAAAACACAGTCTTTTTGCTAATAAAATGTCCAACCCCTTGGATTTCGACCTTATGCTCTTTATAGAACATTTACAAGATAGGATCCATTATTCTCCACTAGATACATTGAACTCAAAGAGTTTGACACCTTTCCTAATCTGAGACATGTTATTTATTACAAATTGACAGCTATATTGCTTATGAAAAGTCCTAATTCTAATAGGACTGAAACTCTTAAATATCCTTCTAACAACCTTATCTAATATTTATTACATATTTTTCCACCTGCAATCCCATGAGGTCTAATTTGGATGTTGAAATTTCACTTGAAGTGACCCTGCTGTTAAGGATAATGTTCTCCTAAAAAATAGGAAACATGTTTTCCTGTTTTTAGCCTCTTTGATTTCTTTATATGTTTTGAGTAATTTTATCCTTAATAGATCAGGTCTACATGTGTCATGTTTCCAAAAATTCACCATATATCTTTGATCCTCCAGCTGTGTAGAAACTATAATTCAAATGGTGCAAAAAGACAACGGATAAACCTGCGCTACGAAAGCAGCTCAGTTTCGTAGTGCAATGTTTAGCTCCTTTTTTCAATCAACCTTTGACCTGCTTTCTTCAAGTAAACCTTCATATGCTTTTTGTACACTTCCACCAGCCATTTCAAGTCAAAATTCACCAAACTTCCACCAAAATTTGATATTAAAATGTGCTAGAAGACTGCTTCAACTGTTTCTTAGAGCATTTCAGTAGATTTGCACTATTTGCGCTACGAAACTGATGTGTAAGCAGTTTTGTCAAAACTGTCTTCAAAATTTGTACCTTGGAGATGTTTAAACTTTAAAGGTGTTGGTATTATTTCAAAAACACTGTAATATGACCTCAAAAACATAATCTTCATCAAATTTTGCCTTCATCTTGATCAAAGATTGAATTATGAATTTTTCACTTTTTTTTACTGCCCAATCACTTTGTTTCACTGCCCTTTTAACTTTTCTTGAGTCTTTGTCAACTTTATCTCCAGATCTTCAACTTGTCTTCTTAACCTTATGTTGCTAGCTCTCAAATGAGTGTTTATGACTCTTACAAACTTTGCTTCCTTGATGGCTGGGACTTTCCATGTGAAGAATTGTTCCTCACTGCTTGGTATTTCTGATTTTGAAACTTTTTCACCTTCCCAAACAACTTTCATCCTTTTAAACTTTGTTTTCCCAATGACATGTTTTATAGCTCTTTTCTTCAACTTGGAAATTTCATGATTTTCTAATCTTAACCTCTCTTCCATACTTTTATACTTGGTCATTTCCTCCTCTGTTGTAGATACTCTGTTTTTTGCATGTTATGTTACAGGTGAGGAAAGATCAACTATCTCCTTATGAACAATAGTTGCTTCATTTTTTTCCTCAACTTCTGCATTAAGTTCTTCTATCCTTTTAGAATGCCTAGCTATAGGCCTCCTAGCTTGGAAAATAAATGTTGCATCTTCATCCTTAAACTCCAACTTCTTTGATGATTTCACCCCTTTCTGTTTGCTTTCTTTAACCCCTATGAAATCAGCTTGCACTATAGGAGATTCTTGTATGTCTATTGCATGTATTAAATCATCTAAGTTTCCTTTCAAACCTGGGTTGTCACTTGATCCTGAAACCACTGTCTTTCCTTTTGATGTTGTAATTTGACTCCTTGTGATTCTCTAGACTATTTTCTTACCAGTTGTTTGTTTTTGTTTAGCTTCCTTGGTACTCTGTAACCCTTGTTTTGCAGGTGGAGGGGATTCTGCAACAATCACTGGTGTCCTTTCTACTTTACCTTTCACTTGTTTCCTTCGCTTTAATTTGACAAACCTCCTGCTCCTTATAGCTATAGGTTGACTGGATTCTGCTGGTGGGGATGGATTTTCCTTTGCCTTAGGATTTGTAGCTGGAGTTTGAGCTTCCATTTCAAATCCACTTATAAATAGAAAAGAGGACCAATCCCTACTAATATTCTAGAGCTCATTCAAAACCAACAATTTAATTAAGCCATGGTGAAACATAGATGTTTCACAGTCATCGAATTTCACTTGGACCTTATCAGCCATTTTAGAAATGCTTCTATATAGGAAAAACGGTAAATCCAATGATATCATACCTATGAAGTGTAATAGGAGTTTGAAATTATAGGTGTTAACTTTGTGGTACCTGCCTTCACACGTGAAATATCTCTGGATGTTGAGCAGTAGTTTGGCATAGTTATCCTTAATACGGTTTCTGGGAACTGCATTATTCAAGTCCATATCTACATATTCTGGCTTTAAAAACATCTTGCATGCCTCCATATCGAACCTAAAACCTTTAAACCATGTTTCCTGTCCTCTAGGTATTTTATTCACTAAAGCAATGGTTTCAGGTGTCACTGTCATATTTAACATCCCAGCCTTTGTATTTGTACCATTGAAATGTAATGCAACTTTTTTTGATACCTGAGTATGCCCACCCTGCAGCTTTTCACAGAACTTTAAACAACTTGCTTTACTGAAAGCATCCATGTCTGTTTGGTATTCAACTAAAAATCTTGTGCTTTTAGGTTCAGGCCTCAAGCAATGTCCTGATCTATGGTTATTTTTCTCCTCAGCCATACTTGTTTCAGAAAAACCTTGTTGGTTTCTTTAGAATTTGATAATCAGCCTCTCTTGCAAACAGCCTCTCTTGATTTTATTTAGCAGCCTCGCTTGAAAAAGGATCAGCCTCACTTGATAATGTATGAAATATCCTTGGTATAGGACAACCATAAGCTTGAGCTTGAAACAGGAATGTTTCATAGTTTAATATGAGCAAATGAAAACTAGAATGACTAAAATAGACAAGACCTTTCAAATTTGAAATTTCTTTTCTCAATATGAAACCCCTATCATAGTAATGATGGATATGGATGGTTGATCATTTCGAATATGAATCCTAACTGACTCACCATGATGTTACCCTATCATATCCTAACGAATTTATGAAAATTTCTGAGCTTTGACATGACCTTTTAAGAATCCACGCTTTCGTAGTGCACATAGTGCATTTTTCACACTTTGCGCTACGAAAGTAGCAACGCTTTCATAGCGCACAACTCCATTTTTGAACTAACCACGCTACGAAACTGCGGTTTTGTGGCTAATTGCAGGGGTTTCATCCGAAATTTGATGACATGATATTTAAGTGAATGATGAGACTTTTCAACCATGGGATTAGACCTAAAGACTTTATTTGAAATTGAAAAATGACTTTTTAAGACTTCTAAACCTATAACCAACCCTTTATTAAGACTAAAGTAAATCAAGGCCTATTTGACACTATGACTAAGGCAGTGTAAACTTACAGAGTTTAAATTTTTTTTAAGGGTGATAACAAACAGAATCCAAGTTATCCTAATTTGGGTCATAACATTGGTGGATAGACCCCTTGGCAGCCGCAGGCGCAAATGCCTCAAACTTCATTTCAACAAGTATCATATCCAGGTTTTGGTCAACAGAATCCTCAAGCGTTTGCTTTTCAAAAAAACCCCTATTTGGGTTACCAACAATAGATTCCTTATGTTGGTGCTTAAAGTCCTGTTTCTCAAGCAATTCCATCTTACCCTAGCTATGCTCAACCTGATCTTAATAGAAAGTTGCCCTTTCTTGCAACTTTAGAGTTACCAGATTTAAATTGGCTAACTAATGATCCAATTAATTATGCTCCTTGGTGGCCGGTGATACCTCACAAATTACCCTTGGATATTCCTAAGTTCAATGGAAACCCTAGAGAAGATTCGTCAACTCATGTCATGACTTATCATTTATGGTGTTCATCAAACTCCCTTAATGATGATTCTATTTGACTACGTCTTTTCTAGCGTATGCTCACAGGTCCGACTGCAAAATGGTGCATTGAGTTACCTAGAGCTTCTTTTGATAATTTCACTTCCCTAGCTACTATCTTTTTTACTCATTTCCAGTTACCCATACGATATGAAACTGGAAAGGAACTCTTGACCAATTTCAAACAGACTAATGCTACTCACATTTCTGATCATATTCATGAGTGGTGTCGTCGTCGTAGAATGGTTAAGACATTTGTTCTGAATCAGATCCTTGCTGAATGGTTCATTAAGTCCCTGTTACCATCTATAAATGAGGAAGTGGCTAAGGGTGGCATCGTCATAGAAGAGAAATTTATCGCTGGTGCCCAATATTTAGACTTGATTTACACTCAGTCTGTCATGCTCTATGAAAAAATTCCTAACCCGCGGAGATCTAATTTTACTGTTCCTCAATTAAAGGACTCTCATGCCGGAGATGGCTTGATTGGTTCTACAAGCACACATCATACAACTGCATCTATTCGTACAAATTCTTCTGAATTTAATGCGGTGTCGTTTGAGAAGGACAAAAGTGACAAGCAACCCGGAAGTAAGAAAAAGGGGAAATCTAAGAAAAAGAAAACTTCTAACCTACAGGAAAGATCATCTGATCAATCATCTGGACCTAGGAAACCTTGTTATACATGCATAATATTTAATGAGGAACAATTTGTTAGGGATTGTCCTCACCACACTGAAGTCTCAAAAATCATCAAGACTTCCCATGTGTTAGCTGTGTTGACAGACCCATTTCCAAATCTGGACAGAAACATGGTTGCTACGGATCCAGCTCCTAGTTCTCAAGTGTTAATGTTATCTATCACAAAACCGTCAACAGATATTTTGGTGTCAAAGCATAATAAATATTATGGTATTAAGGCCACTGATCGACCTACTACCTTGACTACAAATCCTTCTATGAAATCAGTATCGCCTACTTCTATTCCTGAATTGACAATCAAGCCACCAAAGGGAGTAATTCATAAATCGAAATATAATCCTCGAGCAAGAGCTGGACAAAATTATAATATAGTTGAATATTTGGCTCAATCCCCTTCAGTTATGTCTCCCCTTGAAGTATTAAAAAATTGTCCCTCCCAAAAACAGGCTTTATTGTCAGCTATTGGTGGAATTAATCCGACCGATTCTAATTTTGTCGTCTTTAATCATACGGGCTATGTGTTGCAACTACCAGCAGAATTGGCATTCTCCATACAAGTAAATGTTCTCAATCACCTTGTCCACCGCACTATTATTGATGAGGGAAGATCTACATGCATTATGTCTCTAAATTGTTGGAAATCACTTGGCCCACCGTGCTTATCATAATCATCAACGACGTTGAAGGCTTTTGATGGACGTACATATAAACCTTGTGGTATTATTAATAACCTTCATGTTGAACTAGGGGGAAAAAAAATAAATGTTGATGTTGAGGTTGTTGATGGACCCCTTGACTATATTATTCTACTTGGAAGGCCATGGGTATATGCATTGAAAACAATTGTTTCTACATATTTTAGAATGATTTCCTTTCCATATAAAGGTGTTATCACAACCATTAATCAACTTTCCTTCTTTTCCTTCACTTTGCAGGTAACTGGAAGCATTCCGTTCGTTCACATACCCCAAATAGAACTTCAGAACATTGGTGTAGGACTCTAAAAGGATTCCACTCTCATGGGAACCTTTGCATTACCGTCACCGCGACATCGGCAGAAATTGCAAGTATAGAGACCTGATACATGATCTCTTCCACTCTATATGGCTTAAGGGAGAGTACGGGTGATTTTGAAATTACTACGTTGGATGAGTTTCTATCACCCAACTGTATTGCGCTGGAATAGTAATCAATCTATCTGGCTTGGGCGGAAAATCCGAAATCAGCATCACCGAGTGTTTGGGTTGATCGTTCCTTAGATTTTGGTACTCCCTCTAATCCTTTTTCCTCAATTTTCTTGACAGATGAGAATATTTTGGAAGCCATGATGTCAGAAGGAGAACCATGGGAATATTATCATCATTGTTCTCATCTTCCTGATTATGAAGAAAACTATCTTCGTGAAATATATCACCCATCAATCAAAAATTTCTTTTCTAATTCTTTACTTATTAATGCAATCGATTCCGAGCGAAATCTTTCAAATATTGAAGAAACCATTTCTATCAATATTTCGACAAAACCTGGCATTGTAGAAAATATTCATGTCAGTGTATCTTTTTCTCCATCAGAACTCGAATCATATCGCTCTCTATTTTGTGAATTCCGTGATGTATTTGTTTGGCCTTACGAGGAAATGCCAGGCATAGATACTAGTATTTTTGAACACACTATTAATATGTATCTTGATGTCAAACCGGTGTGTCAACGGCTTCGTCTTGTTCATCTGAAGAAATTCGATGCCATCAAAGCAGAAGCTGGAAAAATTTTGCGTGCTGGTTTCATATACCTTGTGCTATTGACTGAGTGGGTTTCCAATATCGTTCCTGTCATGAAAAAGAAAGGAACTATTAGAGTGGGCATCAATTATAGGGATGTCAATATTGCTTGTCCAGAAGACAACTATCCTACTCCCTTTATCGACCAGATTATTGATGATTGTGTTGGATGAAAAATATTTTCGTTCATGGATGGATTTTCCGGCTACAATCAAATCAATATTCACCTAGAGGATCAACATAAGACAACATTCATCTGTCCCTGGGGAACATTTGCTTATAGGAAACTACCATTTGGTTTAAAGAACATTGGGGAAACCTTTCAGAGAGTAATGGACTGTGCTTTCAATGACATCAAGCACATTGTTCAACCTTATCTAGATGATTTACCAGCGCATTCACGGAATCGAACTGATCACCCGATACACTTGAGAGCCATTTTCTTACACTGCTGACATTACAAAATACGCCTCAATCCACATAAATGTGTGTTTTGTGTTGGTTTTGGTTGTTTGCTTGGATTCGTAGTCTCAAAAGAAGGAATTCGAATCGACCCATTGAAGTTTCAAGCCATTCTTGATTTCCATGCATCATCAAATTTACTTCAGATACAGAAAATTCAAGGAAAGGCTAGCTTCCTAAGAAGGTTCATTCCAAACTAAGCCGAAATGGCTAAAGGATTTACTCGACTCTTGAAAAAGGGGGTTCCATTCCATTGGGACCAAGTTGCACAAGCTTCTTTTGATGCTGTCAAGGATACTCTTGTCTAAGCGTCATTAATATACCCCCCTAATTATGAAAATGATTATTTCCTATATATCGTCACGGCTGAAACGACCATTGATATGGTACTAGTCCAAGTAGAAGATGGAATTGAACATCCGATCTATTATTTGAGTCGTAATCTCAATGATGAAGAAGTTAAGTATTCATATGTAGAAAATATTGCCTTGGCAGCTGTTCAAGTTGTCCAAAGATTTCGCCATTATATCCTGCTCCAAAAAACCACTATCGTTTCGGATTGTAGCCCCATGACTTATATCTTATCACGTCAATTTCTGGGGGGAAAATATTCAAAATGGATTGTCATTTTGCAGGAATTTGATTTGGAATTAATCAAATCCAAGTCAAAGAAGTCTTTAGTTTTGGTTGAGCTTCTTTGTGTCCCTTCCCTCGATAAGTACGCAACTACGTCAAAACTATTAGAAAATTATATATTAGCAGGCAATGCAACACCAAAATATGCGAGAAAAATACAAGCACAAAGCACATAAAAGTAGAGGAACACGGATATCGTGGTTCACCCGGTTGCAGGCTACGTCACGAAAAGCAGTCCTTCCTTTCTATTATCCAGTGAAAAATGAAAGACAAAACCTACAACGGATGCGTGTAATATCCTGCATTGCATCTCACAGGTCTCCTCTTTGTTCCTCACTCCAAGGCCACATAATCCGGTGTAATACAATACCCTCATATATACAAGGGGGTTGCCTTCTGGGAAAAAACCTAATCAAGCATAACTTCTACCATCATATCATTTGCATAATGAACGACCCAGATTGACTAGAAATTATTATACTTTTACAAGGCAATTTTACATCTGTTTTTAGCTTCGGGGGCGCTGCCCCCAAAAACCCCCACCCGGGGGGGGGGGGGCTCCAAAAAGAGATGCTGCCCCCCCTGGACCCCCCACGGCAGTAATTAATTACGGGTGGCATTGCTGTCCCTTTGAAGGTATAGGGGTCCAATGCTGTGATACAAAGTAAACAAGATAATTAGGCTCCACACCCAACAATCTCCCACTTGGAGACTGATTGTAGCAACTCCATCGCTGCTTCATTTGCTGGACAATGACTCCTCTTTGGACCTGGCTGTTTCTCATCTTCATTGTCATCCTTGAAGACCAATTGAAACTGAGCATGTTCTCAGTTTCTCCCTGGTTACAACTTTTGTTAGCATATCTGCAGGATTCTGGCTAGTGTGTATCTTTTCTAGCTTCAACTCTCCATCTTCCAATACTGACCGTATGAAATGGTACTTGAGATGTATGTGTTTATTCCTAGAATGAAATGCTGAGTTATTTGCAAGATAAATGGCACTTTGGCTATCACTGTATAATGTGCCCATATCATGCTTCTTACCCAATTCATCCATAAACCTTTGTAACCAAATTATTTCTTTACTAGCCTCTGTAGCAGCAACATACTCTGCTTCTGTTGTTGAAAGTGCAACAACACTTTGGATTTTTGAAACCCAACTAACATCTGTTCCACCTACAGTAAATACATATCCTGTAGTGCTCCTCCTATTATCTCTGTCACCTGCCATATCTGCATCAACATATCCCTTTAGAGCAATGTTTGAACCACCAAAGCATAATGCTTGATTTGTGGTACCTCTCAAATATCTGAGAATCCATTTTACTGCCATCCAATGTTCTTTTCCTGGATTGTTCATGTACCTGCTTACAACTCCCACTGCATGTGCAATATAAGGCCTTGTGCAGACCATTGCATACATTAAGCTTCCAACTGCTAATGCATATGGAACTTTAGACATATATTCCATTTCTTCGTGGGTCTTGGGGCACATCTCCTTACTAAGTTTGAAATGGCTAGCAAAAGGTGTACTAACTGGTTTTGCATTCTGCATATTAAATCTTTTCAACACCTTTTCTATGTACTCATTATGAGACAGTGTTAATTTGCGATTTTTCCTGTCTCTAGTTATCCTCATACCAAGGATTTGTTTTGCAGCTCCCAAATCCTTCATTGCAAATGAATTTGCCAATTTTCTTTTGAGCACATTTATTTCCTGCATGTTAGATCCTGAAACAAGCATGTCATCTACATACAATAACAATATAATATAGCTGGCATCATTTTTACTTTTTAGATAAACACAATGATCAGAGTGACATCTAGTATAACCTTGTTCAGACATAAACTTGTAAAATTTTAGATACCACTGCCTTGGAGCCTGTTTTAAGCCATACAAGCTCTTCTTTAACCTGCACACCATTTTTTCTTTCCCTTTTACCTCATATCCTTCTGGTTGTTGCATTTATATTTCTTCCTCCAAATCTCCATGGAGAAATGTTGTATTTACATCTAACTGTTCAAGATGTAAATATTCTGCTGCTACAAGACTTAAGATAGTTCTGATTGAATTCATCTTAACAACAGGAGAAAATATTTCATCAAAATCAATACCTTTCTTCTGTGCAAACCCCTTCACCACAAGTCTAGCTTTGCACCTCTGTTTTCCTCCATCTTCTTCCTTCAGCCTGTAAAACAATTTATTCTGCAATGCAGTTTTACCTACAGGAAACCTGACTAAGTCCCAAGTCTGGTTATGCATTAAGGATTCCATCTCTTCTTCCATGGCAAGCTCCCACTTCTTCCTGCTTTCAACCTACATTGCTTCTTCATAACATTCAGGTTCACCAGAATCAGTCAAAAATAAATAATATAATGAAGGAGTATCATTCAGGGGGTCTACTTATCCTGGTAGATCTTCTAACACCACTTTCAGGTGTTTGAGGTGCCTGTTGCTGTTGTGGTGGTTGCTGCTGCTGTGACTGTTGATTATTATTATTTTCAGGCACCTTTACTTTTTCAGTTATCTCATCAAGAACCATGTATTCCTTGCTTTCTTTTTCCTGTTTATTTTCCTGCAACTGATTCTTATACAAGACCTTTTCATTGAATATTACATCTTTGCTCCTAATGATTTTGTGATTTTCATAATCATATAAGCGATAACAAAAATCATTAACACCATATCCAATAAAGGTACATTTCTTTGATTTTGCCTCAAGCTTTGTTCTATTTTCTTTATTAATATGGACAAAGGCCTCACAACCAAAAGGCTTTAAAAAGAGTAGTTTACCTTTTTACCTGTCCATGCTTCCTCTGGAATACCACCATCCAAGGAACTTGAAGGCCCTCTGTTTATTAGATAAACAGCAGTATCTACAGCATCTGCCCAAAATTTTAAAGGCAATCCTGCATGCAATCTCATGCACCTTGCACGCTCCATGATTGTTCTGTTCATCCTTTCTGACACACCATTTTCTTGTGGTGTTCTTGGAACTGTCTTCTCTCTATGAATTCCATGCTCTGAAAAATACCTATCAAACTCTTTGCTGCAATATTCACCTCCATTTTCTGATCTGAGACACTTCAACTTCTTTCCTGTCTCAATCTCAACCAAAGCTTTCCATTTCTTGAAAGTATCAAATACATCAGATTTATTCTGAATACAATAAATCCATGTTTTTATAGTTGCATCATCAATAAAATTAACATAATAACGAGAGCCACCGAGAGATGATACCTGAGCAGGTCCCCATACATCTGTATGCACAAGCTCCAATTTTTCTCTCTTCTTTTCTTTCCCAACTCCAAGAAATCTGACTCTCTTTTGTTTTCCATAAATGCAATTCTCACAGAAATCCAAATCAACATTCTTCAAACCTGGCAAAAAATTTCTTGAGTGAAGAATCTTCATTCCCTTCTCACTCATGTGTCTGAGCCTATGATGCCATAATGCTGCATCTGCTCCTTTGGAAGTTAAAGCATTAACAGAGTTAGAAATACCATTGCATAAATACAATGTACCAACCTTTTCACCTTTTGCTATTACCAGCACTCCTTTGGTGACCTTCCAAGTTTTATCTGTGAAATTTGTCACACAACCTTCACTGCCTAACTGCCCTGTTGAAATCAGATTTTTCTTCAGATCTGGAACATGCCTTACCTCTTTTAGTAGCCATTGGTTTCCATTCTGTTGTTTTACAAGAACTTTACCCATTCCAACAATTTTACAGGGTTTATCATCACCCAAACGAACTTGTCCAAAATCTCCTTGAACATATTCATGAAAATATTTCTTATCAGGTGTGGCATGGAATGAAGCCCCTAAATCTACAACCCAAGAATCAGTAACATTTTCGAAAGAAAGAATCAAAGCATCTTGTAACACATCACCTGTCACATTTGCTTCATGATTGTTTTCTTGTTGTGTGTCTCCTTCTTTTCCCTTCCGAGATCTACAATCTTTCTTTAGGTGTCCTTTATTTCCGCAATTCCAACACACTATCCCCGATCTGGACTTGGATCTGCCTTTCCTTGATTTACTGCGATATCCCGAGCTCTTTCCTCTTTACATTCTTCTTCCCCTAGACTCTACACTCAAAGCATTACTTGATGTCTCACCAGAGCTTTTTCGTCCCATTTCCTCACTAAGGATAGCACCAACAACATCATCAAACTTTAAAGTACTAGATCCAGAGACAGAGTTACTAATGGCCATAACTAAACCATTCCAGCTTTCTGGTAATGAGCACAGGAATAACAGAGCTCTAACTTCATCATCAAAGTTTTCCCCTATAGAACTTAACTGACTAGTAACTGTATTAAATTCATTTAAATGGTCTGCAACAGATCCACCTTCCGACATCTTCATATTAAATAATCGTTTCATAAGAAATACCTTGTTTGAGGCCGAGGGTTTTTCATATAGTTTTGCCAACGTCTTCATCAAACCCTCTGTTGGTGTTTCCTTTGAAATATTGAAGGCGATGGACGCCGCAAGGCACAACCGTACTATTCCGAGTGCCTTTCTATCGAGAATGTTCCATTCCGCGTCTGTCATGGCCACTGGCTTCTTTGTTTTTCCGCTCAATGGTAGGTATAGATCTTTCTGATACAGATAATCTTCCATCTGCATCTTCCACAGCAGAAAGTTTTGGCCGTTAAATTTCTCGACCCTAAACTTAACATCTTCTGTCATTTCTCCCACTCGAACGAAGAACCCTTCTTTCCTACGAGTTTATCAGCCAAATATACCTTCGGCTCTGATACCAGTTGTTAGAAAATTATATATTATGGAGAAATGCAACACATAAAATATGCAAAAAAATACAAGCACACAAAACACATAAAACCAAAGAGACACAGATATACGTGGTTCACCCAGTTTGGGCTACGTCCACCCTGAACAGCCAGTCCTTCCTTTCTATTATCTAGCAAAAATGAAGAGACAAAACCTACAGCAGATCCACTGTAATATCCTCTGTTCTCTCTCACAGTCTCCCTCTTTGTTCCTCGCTCCGAGAATACACACATAATCCACAGCCGCAATACAATACCCTCATATATACAAGGGGGTTTCCTTCTAGGGAAAAAAACCCTAATCTAAACATAACTTCTACCGTTAGATCATTTTCCTAATGAACGGCCCAGATTGACTAGAAATTACTATACTTTTATAAGGAAATTTTACATCTATTTTTAGCTTCGGGGGCGTCACCCCCCCTGGACCCCCCACGACAGCGATTAATTACGGGCGGTATTTCTACCCCTTTGAAGGTATAGGGGTCCAATGTTGTGATACAAAGTAAACAAGATAATCAGGCTCCACACCCAACAAAAACCATCAATTCCTGATGAATCTCTATTTCTGATCGGATCATCTGATCCTTGGTATGGGGATTTCATCATTTATCTCCAAACTAAAAAATTTTGACCTGATACCTATCGCTCTGAACAACGATGTATTCAATACCAAGCCAAATATTATCTAATCATCGATGATACACTTTATCATCGTGGTGTCGATACCATTTTAAGGAGGTGCCTCACTCATGAGGAGGCCGAAAAGGTTTTAAATGATTGTCATGCTGGGGCTTGTGGTGGACACTTATCTGGATATGCTACCATGCCAAAGATACTCTGCACTGGTTACTTTTGGCCTCCCATTTTTCAAGACTGCATCCTCGCGGTTAGAAGTTGTCATGCATGCCAAATTTTTCATCGTAAAATCCGCAAACCGCTAGCGCCAATGCATATTGTTGTCTCTGTGGGACCATTTTAAAAATGGGGTATTGAATTCATGACCTATAACCCTTGTTCATCCAGGGGGCATGGTTATATTATTTTCGCAGCTGACTATTTTACCAAATGCGCCGAAGCAATGCCTACATTCAACAACATAGGACAGACAGTTGCATTGTTTTTCGTTAATCATGTTATTGCACGGTTTGGAGTCCCAGGTATAGTTAGAGATCATGGGAAGCATTTTTGCAATCACATGATGACTAAATTAACTGCCAAGTTAGGATTGTCGCATGATAATTCTACTCCTTATTATCCACAGTCAAATGGACAAGTTGAAGCTATCAACAAGATTCTTAAACGTATGCTTCAACGAATGATAGGAGTTCGTAAAATAAATTGCCATTTGATCCTGTACTCCGCCTTGTGGGCGTATTGAACCTCGATGATAAACCCATCTGGATTTACTCCTTTTCAATTGGTGTATGGTCTGGAAGTTATCTTACCAATCTAATGTGAAATACCATTGTTAAAACTCACAATAAACTTGTTACCCGACACCTCAGAAGAAGAAGTGTGTCTCCTTAACCTCATCCATCTTGAATAGGATTGCACAATAAACATAGGAAAACGTTGAAAACATAGAGATAGATAGTTATAGGTTTTTACAAAAATTTGTGCCCAAGACACATTGTTCATCTGACCTCAAAATGTATGCAAAATTTCAAAAGTAAACTAGTGGTACTCATGGTAACATGCTATAGATCTAGCTATCCTACGCAGTAACTGCATCTAGCAGTTAGGAACCCCAATAGTGTGTCGCTGTAGTCGCATTGGTAACTCTTCAATCTGGAAATCCGAAATCCCCAAGGTTATACCCTCTATGTGTTGTTGAAGCTTAGCTAGAGTCTTAGCCATATCAAGATCCTGAAGGACTGCTCTCCCGACAACCCTCGCTGTTGGCACATCTACTTCATGCTCTGGTGTCTCTACTGGTTGAACACGACCAACATCTGCATTACATCAAAAATTTATTTTAGTCTTGGGAAAACATCAAAAATGAAAAAACATTTTATAAACTTTAGGAAAATAAAAAACATGATCAAAACATTCTTATCCATTGCACCCCACTGAGCACCTTCTGGTAATGCTAAATCTGGATCTCCTTAAAATCAACGCCTACGTATACATACTCATCGATGGCGACAATCTATCACCGGAACCAGGCAAAGAATGCAGTCGAGAACACAATGGTAGATTGGCCTGCATGCCTACCCATGAGTTCTACCCATCTCTGCATCCGTGGATCTCTAGGATTAGACACATCCAGTGTCACATGTTGTGGCTGCATCAGTGGAATCCGTTCTAAAGCGAAGGATATAAGGATCGAACCATAATAGAAATTCTTCTTCCTTCCTCCCTTTTCTTTGTTCATTTGTTCCTTTATTTGAGAAAGAACAACTTCAGAATAGTTGACGACTGTTGGCTCCAAGCACTCTAACGCATACTACATATACGATCTATTCGCTACATGTAGTGTAACGGTGCCGACAAGTTTTGCGATTGTGAAAAGGATAGTTCTCAAAGGAAAATATCTAACATCCTGGATGTTTATCTTTCCATATTTTCTTGGCTCTGCCCCTGGATAATAATGTTGTAAAACATAATCTCTCACTGTCTCTCCTCCAACAATAGACCCTGAGAGAGAAATAGGCAAGCGTCTCCTCGAAAAACCTGTGAGAAAATATACATCCTTGACTGTTATAGGAACCACTTGGTTCTTAATATGAAATGCCTTGATAGCTAGATCCCAAGATTGAACTAAGAACTCCAAGATTTATATTTTTTAACTCATCCCTAACAACCTGAAGTACTTAAGAAGTCTACAATATATTAGGGCTCTTATTGTACCCAGATAATTTAGGGAAATCATATCCTGTTCTTCGTGTTCTCTTTCCCTCCATGTAATCATCATTGTAATCCGATGGAAACTTGAAATACAACCATAAGAACCATTAGATTCCATACAATGCAAAACATTAGGCAGATTTTGGGCATAATGCAAAAAACAAAAATCTAGATTGCACCCAACGCACTCCCTAACAAGAGACAGTGCATTGTATATTCAAGTAGCCTTCAATTTAATTTCTATGCAACACAGATTTCGACATCTAGGGGTGAGTTGCCCTCTTTTTAGGCAGAATTTACACTAGGGAGCTTAAAACCTTGAAAATTTGCAGAATTTTGAAATGAAATGATTACTAAAGGAAAGAGGAGGTTCATATCACTAACCTGGATCAAACGGCATCGGAATATATCCACAGAAACAATCACAATCAACAGCTAAAGTTCGGGGGCAAAATCAGGTTCAAAGCTCCAAAATGAAAATGGTAATTATGGAATGGTAAAAATGAATAGTAAAACTACTTTTAATAGTCATTTAATTGTTTGCAATGAATATTTATTGCTATGACTATGGTTTTATTATATTTTTATCATGAAATAGGTATTTTTAATCCATTTGATGTTGTTCTGAACAGGCCTTACAACTGATGAACATATTTGTCGTGCAGATTTATTTCAATAATGATTTGACCACAAAGCATACTTTTTCTCCTTATTTTTCGAGCTTTGTTAAAAACGAAAAAGGATTTTAATGTTGGAATCACGATTGTCGTTAGACCAAAAACCACAGGCATTAATCTCTGCTACAATCGCCAGAGTTAGGATCCACGAGAGGCAGTTAGTCCATGTCGCGAAACACACGTGGAGCGTTGAATCCAATGTCCAACAATCTCCCCCCCAACGCGAGTTGGGTGAGTTTCGAACTTGAGACCTGTCGCCCTTATACGAATTATTGGAATCACGATTTCCGATAGACCAAAATGTGCAGGCATTAGTCTCCGCTACAATCGCTAGAGTTAGGATCTACGAGAGGCGATTATTCCATGTCGTGAAACACACGGGGAGCGTTGAATATAATGTCCAACATTGAAGCGCACTTGTATCTATTTTTCGAGCTTTGATAACACTGAAAAAGGAACCCCTGGAGTCTTCTTTCAGCTCTTTTCAGACTCCAATAATATGAAAATATTGCCAAGCACTTGTCTTTTCGAGTTCGTAAAAGTAAATGAATTGATATCTACTCAGTATAAGTTTAACCCTTTTCCGGACTGAGATAGATTTTTACAGAAAAGGAATACCTTGGCCAAAAATGACTAAAGAGGTTCTCTCAGATATTATTTTACACTTTTTCGGATCTAAGCGACAACTTTACAAAAAATTACTTATGGATTTTTCTTTCGTCCTCTTTTTCAAACTATCTAAATATGAAAAAAGATCAGGCTATCATTTTCGTTAAGCTCGTTAAAACATAAAATAGCGGCAAGCTTGTCGATCATGGCAAGAATCGAGTTTCATTCATCGCTAGACTCGTTAAATTATTAAATAGTGAAACTTTATTTTCCCGAAGGGTTGAATTATAGATCAATCAAATGTTATCCTCCTCAAGCTTGTTAAAAAATAAAGAGGTACTGATCGACAAATGACCGGGGAAAATTTGGGAAAAGTGAGCAAAAATCTTTACTGTAGTAGGTCGCTCTTGAACATGACACTTCACTTCATCACCATGACTATTTGGGTTGGGTGATCTTCTTGACGGTTCATTCATACCTATGGTTCATCATACCTTCACTTCAGTTTTGGGTTAATGCTGCCAACTCATCTCAGTGTCGCCGATATGTTCAAGAGAAGTCATCCAGTTAATACTCATCCTTTTTAAATACTCATAAACCTTCATTCTCATGACTGCCATCCCTAAAAATTTCTATATCAAGTCATACCTTTGTCTCCGAAATCAGTAACTCCCATTTCGAAATAAGGTGGCTTCCTGTCGATGACAAATCATTAACCAGGGAGTTCACTTAGAAACATCTGATTCCGGGACCATGAGGATGGTTACAGCATCGACAAGATCCTCGCTTCTAGAATTTTGATGGAAAGATTTTGTTTGGTGTTCGACATCAAATCATCTATTCACGCCTTACGAAATGTACTGCAGTACCTTGAGGGCCATTGACATCAATGGTAGTTCTCTCACGTTTGTTAACAGCTCACATCATTGGCTGGTAATCAAATGATGTCTTTCCATGTTCGACTACAAATCATATATTCACATGGCTAGACTTGTACCTGAATGATCGAGTGAATGAGATAAGAAGACCCCGGATCTAGTTTCATCCATCTGGGCTGCAATTTTAGGATTGTTTTACACATCATCTGTACAGTGACCTTACATACATATCGTCATCTGAACATGGGCCTATTTCTGTTGGCATGTTTGTATTGGGCAACATTCCAATGTAGACGAATTTCTGAATTATGTACATGTAATTAGATTGTTTATGTGCTGAACATGGGAATGCCTACCCTCGGAAATTATGATCAAGAGGATATATCATGATGTAATGTATTGTAATATTGATGCAGGTTGCCACTCCGCTTCATATCTAGCCCATCACAGTGTAAGCATCTCAATCAAAATATTGCTATTATTATTCTGGCTTTAGGGGGCAATTGTTATAGGTCAATTTCGACACCATTCCCAATGACCTGGTTAACTGGGCATCATCTCCAAGACAAATGAATAGGGTCTATCATCCCCTATCATTTAAGTTTTTATATGCCCTAAGACAAAGAACAAGACAAATCATTCAAGACTTTCATCTACAAAGGTTTCTAATATTTGAACTTTATAATATATCATATGAGAGCTCATCAAAGCTGCCTCTAAAGGGACTAAGTGTGTTTCATATGCAGGTAGCCCCATGCAAGGCTGCTCTGCAAGGCACTTCCTGACACTCATAGGTGCATTGGTCACATAGGGAGTGAAATTCCCATTTTTCCGGAATCTCCACTTGGCCAGTGCCTTCTAGAAGAGTTCACATGTGTCAAAATTCGAATCCATGTGTCCATTTGACATCTACAAGATTGGGAATATGTATTGCCTATTATTGGAAAGTCATTGATTGTAAAACTACCTTTAGTTCCTCTATAAATTGAGCACAGATATTAGTGTTTGATAAGGAAGAATTTGAGTAGAGAAATGTTGGTGGAATTTCAATTGAGGAGTTGATTTGAGTAACATATTGCTGGAGATATCTGCATTGTGATGAGGCTGGGACGCTGCTGGAAATGGTGACACTAAATCAATCAGTGGGTTGTAACTTCCCCTTCTATCATTAATAAATATTACTGCTTGTTTTTCCCTATATGCATCTGTATAAGCTTTGATTTTCCATATCATGATTTCTTATTTGATGTATATGATTTATGATTTATGCTTTATTGATTTAGCTAAATAAGTTGAATAGAAATATATATTATTGCTATCTCTTGTTGTTTAGTGTTCATTCTTGCAGGAAATATTTTTCACAGCCGGCTGGAATTTGAAGCTATAGCAAAAGCAACAGAAGGAGACTTTGGAAGCGCTTGGACTCCAAGGAAGCTTCTTTTTTCATTATGTGTGTTTGTTTATAGTTAGCAAATATAGTCGTAAAGTCTTTGACCTGTTGTTCTAGATAAGCACCTGTCTAGGTAATAATGATCTATCCATAATTCATAATTCTACATAACGAATTGGCGATTCCACTGGGGAATTTACTCTTTATCCTAGATGTTTTAGCCTCTGAATTTCTCTATTTATATACCATGTAGTTTTTACTCACAAAGATTAGGATTTTTGAAGTCCAAATTTGTATTAGAAGTGTGTTAGACAACTGTGTTTTTCATTGTACACTGCACCCAACGCACTCTTGGACATGACACAGTGCTTTGCATAGCATTGTCTCCCTTTCAAGCCTGCATTGTAAAGCATTGTCTCTCTTTAGAGACTGCATTGCCTCCTGAAACCATCCAAATTCCATTGAATTTTTCATTGAAATTTGTTTCAGTTTGTTCTCTGCTGTGTTTTGAAAATCCTGAGCCTGATATTGACCAGTGATCTTATCTACCTCTTCCTCCTTTGAAAGAAAATTTGTTCAATGTTTCTTTAAAGTGTTTTTCTTTATCATTGACGAATTGATTTCAAAGTATTTTCATTATCTCATTAGATCCATTTGCTTTTGAAAAAGGAAATTTTCGTAATTCTTCATTTCCTGATAGGAGAAATTGTTGTTTAATTCCTCATTTTTCCTTCAAAAGAGAAGTTTTTATTTATATTCCTCATTTCTCAAAAGTAAAAGGAATTTGTTGTTATTGATTTAGTGAACTTAATTTCTTTTCTGCATTGATAACATTAAATGAACTGAAAAGAAAAACCTGCATTTTCATGTAGTGGTTTGTGTGTTTTGCAAAAGGAACAATTAGGAAATTTTCATTTAGTTTGTGCTCATTTATTTGTTTTCTCGCAAATTGATTGCTCTTTCCCTCTAGTAGGTAGGATTTTAATTGAAAAACTAAAAGTGAAAGATTGTTTATCATTCTTATTTTGCATTTTAGGAATTTCCAATACATCATCGCGGTGAACCTTTGAAAGGAAAATTGATAAACAAGATCAACTTAAAATTTATCTCAATTTACCTAACAAATCATTGGAACCATAACGATAACATTTAGAAGGTCTAGGCTAGAGACGTGTTCCGGCGTCGTAAAACATAGCAGCTGTGGTTAACTTGTCTGTGATACATTCTGAGTGTGATACCTCACTCTACCTATGTAAGTATATCGTAGCTCATCCACATACTTCGGTTATATCAGACGGTGTTACATTAAAAAAAGTATAAAGGGGTGCTCTCACTGTGCGGTTTCACATCAGACAGTCTTAATACGGACTTGGGCCTCCACATACCTTTAGGTATATTTGAGAGAACAACCTTTAGGTGCTATCCATACATAGTGAACCGAGTTAGCTTTCTTGTAAATTGTGATACACTGAACACAGCATTCGGGGATATTTCCTGCCCGTACTTATTGGTTTGCCAAGAGGTATTCTGCATTTCACAATTTCTTTGTAAACCCTTTTTCCTAGCATTACCCTTTTATTTTGTTTATTTGTTTTTGGTTAAAAGAATAAGTAATCGTGGAAGAACAAAATCCTTTCCCCCATCATTCACATAGACTAGCATTAAAACCACCTTTACGACCAGAAGTTACTTCTAGTAGGCGAAGGCAATCATGCTTTGCCGAATCAAGTACAATTCGTACCTCTAGTGAAACATCATCTTCCCATAAACCATAGTTAGCTAAAGTTGTTTCTACACATCCCGGTTCGTCTACTGTTGTCTAAATAGAGTCTTCACAGCTACCCGTGGTCACGATCCATCCAATCAGTGAGACCATACCTCCTGGACCCGACGTTGTTCAACCAAAAATTGATCTAGATCTCGTCTCTTATTTTCCAAAACATCTGAATCCTGAAGTCGAACAACAGAAAGTTGTTCCTAACTTGGTCATCCCACAAATATATATAGCCATTGAGTCTCCCATATCACATAGTCAACCACCTGAAATATACTTTGGGCATGACGGTGAAATACTTCCACCTGGTTTAATTGCGATTGAAGAAATCCCACAAGATGAGACACCTTTAACTCCAACTTATTTTGGAGAGGACCTTTACCTGTACGAGTCTTTCTTGAATTTTTTCCATCTGCTTTTTTTGATCCTGTTACCATTCAAACTCCCATCAATCTAAAAGGGTATACATTTGGTCAAGTAACCATGCCTGAACCAACATCTTTGGTTGGGCCATCTATTCCAATTACGTTAGCACCTACGCTTGCTACCCCGTCGATGTTTACAACTTCACCAGAGTCATATTTTCATGGTGGCCCTATGGTCCCATCAGTTTATAAATTATTATCTGGAATTTACTCTGGTGCATCTTCAAAACCATGGTCTTTACCAATGTCATCGTCTGGTATTCTAACTGGTAATCCTATAGTAATTACTGAACGACTTGATTCTTTATATACATAATCAGGGAAATATCAAGCCGATCCTTCTAGGTCTATTCCTTTAAGTACCATATCAACTGGACTCCCAGCATTTGGAGAGAAATATTTTCTGTCTTATTATCCTCCTCATGCTGGGGGGAAATATTTGGTCACCAAATATGATAGTAATCCGTCACTTTTTGGTCAACCTAATGTCTAAATGAACGTTTGTCAATGGCAGCCCACTCTGCCTATCCAGCCACAAACGGTTGTACACTTGTATCAACCAGTTCAACCTATTACACCCACTTCATTACCACTTGTTAATACATATTTACCCCTATTACAGAATCAAAATGTTGTACAAAAACCTTATCAAGAAGGTCCTTCAACTCAATACCCTCAAATATTGGGTCCACAGACTCCAAATCCTTCATTTAATTTACAACAACATGTATCCGGAATCATTTATTCACAAGCTGGTTTACCATTTTATGGGATGTCACAGCTGCAACTTGGTTATACTTATCAAGCGAATCCAAGTTATCCTACTTTGGGTTATAACATTGGTGGACAGAACCATTGGAAGCCTTAGGCACAAATGCCTCAAACTCCATTTCAACAAGTATCATATCCAGGTTTTGGTCAACAAAATCCTCAAGCGTTTTCTTTTCAAACCAACCCCTATTTGGGTTACTAGCAGTAGATTCCTTATGCTGGTGCTCAAAGGCATATTTCTCAAGCAATTCCATCTTACCTTGGCTATGCTCAACCTGACCTTAATAGACAGTTTCCCTTTGTTGAAACTTTAGAGTTACCAGATTTAAATCGGCTAACTAATGATCCAATTAATTATGTTCCTTGGTGGTCGGTGATACCTCACAAATTACCCTTGGATATTCCTAAGTTCAATGGAAACCCTGGAGAAGATCCGTTGAATCATGTCATGACTTCATCTATGGTGTTCATCAAACTCCCTCAATGATGATTCTTTTCGACTACGTATTTTCCAGCATACGCTCACAGGTCCGATTGAAAAATGGTATATTGAGTTACCTAGAGATTTTTTTGATAATTTCACTGCCCTAGCTACTGTATTTTTGACTCATTTCTAGTTACCCATACGATATGAATCTGGAATGGAACTCTTGACCAATTTAAAACAGACTAATGCTACTCACATTTCTGATCATATTCATGAGTGGCGTTGTCGTCGTAGAATGGTTAAGACATTTGTTCCAGATCAGCTCCTTGATGAATGGTTCATTAAGTCCTTGTTACCATCTATAACTGAGGATGTGGCTAAGGGTGGCGTCATCATAGAAGAGCAATTTATCGCTCGTGCCCAATATTTAGACTTGATTTACACTCAGTCAAGCATGCTCTATGAAAAAATTCCTAACACGTCGAGATATAGTTTTACTGTTCCTCCTCAATTAAAGGACTCTCATGTCGAAGATGGATTGATTGGTACTGCAAGCACACATCATACTACTACATATGATCCTACAACTTCTTCCGAAATTAATGTCGTGTCGTTTGACAAAGGCAAAAGTGACAAGCAACCCGAAAGTAAGAGAAAGGGGAAATCTAAGAAGAAGCAAACTTCTAACCCGTGGGAAAGATCATCTGATCAATTTTATGGACCTAGGAAACCTCATTATCCATGCATAATCTATAATGAGGAACACTTTTTTAGGGATTTTCCTCAAAACGTTTAAGTCTAAAAAATCATCCAGACTTCCCATGCGTTAGCTATGTTGACAGACCCATTTCCAAATCGGGACACAAACATGGTTGATACGGATCCAGCTCCTAGTTCCCAAGTGTTAATGTTATCTATCACAAAACCTTCAATAGATATTTTGGTGTCAACGTGTAATAAATATTATGGTAGTCAGGTCACTGATCAACCTACTACCTCGACTACGAATCCGTCTATGGAATCAGTACCGCCTACTGCTATTCCTGAATTGACAATCAAACCACCAAAGGGAGTAATTCATAAATCGACATATAATCCTCGAGCAAGAGTTGAAGAAAATTATAATATAGTTGAAGAGTTGACTCAATCCCCTTCAGCTATGTTTTCTCTTGAGGTATTACAAAATTTTCCCTCCCAAAAACAGGCTTTATTGTCAGCTATTGGTGGAATTTATCCGACCGATTCTAATCTTGTTGTCTTTAATCATACGAGCTATGTGATGCAACTACCAGCACAATTGGCATTCTCCATACAAGTAAATGTTCTCAATCACCTCGTCCATCGAACTATTATTGATGAGGAAGCATCTACATGCATTATGTCTCTAAATTGTTGTAAATCACTTGGCTCATCGCGCTTATCATAATCATCAACGACGTTGAAGGCTTTTGATGGACATACATATAAACCTTGTGCTATTATTAATAACCTGCATGTTGAACTAGGGGGAAAAAAAGTAAATTTTGATGTTGAGGTTGTTGACGGACCCCTTGACTATAATATTCTACTTGGAAGGCCATGGGTATATGCAATGACTGCAATTATTTCTACATATTTTAGAATGATTGCCTTTCCATATAAAGGTGCTATCACATTCATTAATAAATTATCCTTCTTTTCCTTCACTTCACAGGTAATTGGAAGCATTCTGTTCGTTCACATACCCCAACTAGAACTTCAAAACATTGGTGTAGTACTCTTAAGGGATTCCACTTTCATGGGAACCTTTGCATTACCGCCACCTACAACGTCGACAGAAATTGCAAGTATCGAGACCTGCTACATGGTCTCTTCCACTCTATCTGGCTTAAGGGAGAGTACGGGTGATTCTGAAATTACTACGTTGGATGAGTTTCTTCCACCTAGCCCTATTGAGCTGGCATAGCAATCAATCTATCTAGCTTGGGCAGCAAATCTGAAATCAGCGTCGCCAAGTGTTCAAGTTGATCGTTCCTTAGATTTTGGTACTCCCTCTAATCCTTTTTCCTCAATGCTCTTGACAGATAAGAATATTTTAGAAGCCATGATGTTAGAAGGAGAAACATGGGAATATTATCATCATCGTTCTCATCTTCCTGATTATGAAGAAAACTATCTTAGTGAACTATATCACCCATCAATCAAAAAATTATTTTTGAATTCTTTACTTATTAATGAAATCGATTCCAAGCGAAATATGTCAAATATTGAAGAAACCATTTCTATCGATATTTCAACCAAACCTGGCATTGTAGAAAATATTCATGTCGGTGTATCTTGTTCTCCATCAGAACTCAAATCATATCGCTCTCTATTTCGTGAATTCCGTGATGTATTTTCTTGGTATTACGAGAAAATGCTAGGCATAGATACTAGTATTGTTGAACACACTATTAATATGTATCCAGATGTCAAATCGTTGTGTCAACAACTTCGTCCTGTTCATCCGAAGAAATCCATTGCCATCAAAGAAAAAGTTGAAAAACAATTGTGTGCTGGTTTCATATACCCTGTTCTGCTGACTGAGTGGGTTTCCAATATCGTTCCTGTCATGAAAAAACAAGGAACTATTAGAGTGTGTGTCGATTATAGGGATGTCAATATTTCTTGTCCAAAAGACAACTATCCTACTCCCTTTATCGACTAGATTATTGATGATTGTGCTAGATGAAAAATCTTTTCGTTCATGGATGGATTTTCCGGCTACAATAAAATCAATATCCGCCCAGAGGATCAACATAAGACAACATTCATCTGTCCCTGGGGCACATTTGATTATAAGAAACTACTGTTTGGTTTAAAGAAAACTAGGGAAACTTTTCAGAGAGAAATGGACTATGCTTTCAATGACATCAAGCACATTGTTCAACCTTATCTAGCTGATTTACCAGCGCATTCATGAAATCGAACTGATCACCCGATGCACTCGAAAGCCATTTTCTTACGCTGCTGACACTACAAAATATGCCTCAATCCACATAAATGTGTGTTTTGTGTTGGTTCTGGTCGTTTTCTTGGATTCATAGTCTCAAAAGAAGGAATTTGAATCGACCCATTAAAGGTTCAATCCATTCTCGATTTGCCTGCACCATCAAATTTACTTCAAATACAGAAACTTCAAGGAAATGCTAAATTCTTAAGAAGGTTCATTCCAAACTATGCTGAAATAGCTAAAGGATTTACTCGACTCTTGAAAAAGGGGGTTCCCTTCCATTGGGACCAAGTTGCGCAAGCTTCTTTTGATGTTGTCAAGGATACTCTTGTCTGAGCATCATTAATTTACCCCCCTAATTATCAAAATGATTATTTCCTATATATCGTCGCAGCTGAAACAACCATTGCTATGGTATTGTTCCAAGTAGAAGATGGAATTGAACATTCGATCTATTATTTGAGTTGTAATCTCAATGATATGAAATTTAAGTATTCATATGTAGAAAAGCTTGCCTTGGCAGCTATTCAAGTTGTCCAAATATTTTGCCATTATATTCTACTCTGAAAAACCACTATCATTTCAAATTGCAACCCCATGACGTATATCTTATCATGTAAATTGATGCGGGGAAAATATTCAAAATGGATTGTCATGTTGCAAGAATTTGATTTGGAATTAATCAAATTAAACTCAAAGAAGTCCTTAGTTTTGGATGAGCTTCAGTGTGACCTTCCCTCTGATAGTACTGCAACTACGTCGAAACCATCAATTCCTGATGAATCTTTGTTTCTAATCGGATAATCTGATCCTTGGTATGGGGATTTCATCATTTATCTCCAAACTCAAAATTTTCAACCTGATACCTATCGCTTTAAACAGCGACGTATTCGATACCAAGCCAAATATTATCTGATCGTCGACGATACACTTTATCATCGTGGTGTCGATACCATTTTAAGGAGGTCCCTCACTCATGAGGAGGCCGAAAAGGTTTTAAATGATTGTCATGTTGGGGCTTGTGGTGGACACTTATCTAGATACGCTGCTGCACAGAAGATACTTCACACTGGTTACTTTTAGCCTCCCATTTTTTGAGACTGCATCCTCGCGGTTAAAAGTTGTCATGCATGCCAGATTTTTTATCGTCAAATCCACAAACTGCCAGTGCCAATGCATCGTGTTGTCTTTGTGGGACCTGTTGGTGTCAGTATCTTCATCCCTCCTTGAGAGATCAAAATCCTCTTGTTGCATTGCATATTAGGTGTCTCATTTGGTCAGTTGCATTCCATTAGGAGCATGGATCATCTTACGGTAGTGGCTTGTCACTCATGTCCCTCATGCTCTTTACCTGCTGGCCTATTTCTGTTCATTAAAATCATTTACAGTCATTTTTGGTCTCATAGTTGGCAAAGAGTCATTTTAGGGTTTTTAGTCCCATTAGGTCTAGGGTTCATTAATCCGTTCTTCAGAATGCCTAATAATGGTCAGTAGGCACATGAGGAAGTCTGAAATAAGGTTTCAGTGCAAAAAATTTCATCATCATAATGCTTAATGATGATTTTTCTTCAAAACTCTGTTTTGAAGAAAAATAGTCTATTTCATATTTATGTAAATAAATATAATGTGATTTTCAAGTTTTTCAGTTGTAATAACACTCCAATGGAAACCCCGGTCGCCTTTGTCAAAGCTCCATGCCATCCTTTCCCTGCAAGACAGACAGAAAGCTCATCATTCAGTTAAAAATCCAATAGGAAGAAAAACAAAGTTTTTGAAAAGTGTCAAAATTTCAAAACATTGCAAAGTGGGTTTTTTGAAAAGAAAAATCAAAATCCTTGGTATATATAAGATATTTTCAAGTTCAAAACTTCATTTGTATGCCAAAGAGACAGCAATGAGCCAAGGAAAAGTTGTGAGGAGCGAAGCAAGAAATTGAGGGCTGACTATATTGAAATTGTCGAGCGTGACGCATTGGGCAGGTGTCGTGATGCATCGGGTGAGCGCAACGCATTGGGTCAGCTCCCATTGTTGAAATTTACTTCAGCGCGATGCATTGGGTTTGTCCCGCGACGCACATGGTAAAAAGCAAGTGTATTGCCATTTCTTCAAAAACTCCAAATCAACTCGGTCTCTCTTGGTCCAAGTAAGTCCATGCGACCTCTCCTTTGCCATGAACATGTGTTTGGTGTTGATTATGAGAATTTAAATACAAAATCTCAAACCCTATTATTGTGTTTGAAGAATGCTCCTTTAGGGTTTTAAAATTGGTTTGGTGTCAATCATTCCCTTTTTCCTCCATCCCTCCTCACTGTCTATTTTCTCACAACAGCCCATTTCCCTTTTCCCTTGTATCCCTAAGTCACTAATTCCTATCCCATTCCCATTATCCCCATCCCACTTGTAAATTTCCCCAAACCCCAAGTTTATCCCAAAAAATTAAGCGGTTTTCCTTAAACTTCAAATTTCACTTAATTATAGTCCATCATTCCCACTACCCTATTCCTCCATAGTCCCTCCCATATTACCACATATTTGGCAACAAAATCAAAAACACCAAAATTCTCATTTTCATCCAAGACAATATAGACCTTGGACATCATGGAGACAGATACCGATACATCTTATGACTGAGACAGTGATTCCACCACTAAATTACATGCACCTAGAAGGCCTCATAAGAGTGGCAGACATGTGAGGGAGGAGCCCACTTCATTGGCTGAGTTGTAGGCCTGTCCTCTTGCCATGGCTTGTTTTCAACAGCAGTCTTGTTATCAATTTTGTGAAATGGTTGCTAGGGTCCATCATCATCAGGAGCTGGCCCGTTTGTTTGTATTGCATTTACATGATGGACAAGTCACCCTTGCCGGTGTGACATTCACTTTAACACCTGAAACTATCTCTCAAGCAACTGGAATACCAAATGTTGGAGAACAATGGAACGAAATACAACAGGTTGAAAGGGTACACTATGAGCCATATATCAGGCTTAGCTTGTGAAACAACTCAACAAAGTTTTCCCCTTCCGGTTCCTAAAGGATTCCTAAGTTAAACTCATCACTAGTGTATTTGTCAGTTAGACTAAATACAACTAGTTCAACTAAGTTAAACCGAACACAACTCCACCAATTGTCTCATCAACTCCACCAAACTCTACCACATGAGTTCTAACTGAAGTCAACCATGAAATAGCTCAAATAACCCTTAGGAAAAGCATATTTCCTTCTGTCAGCTGCATGTGCCACATCCAAGCATCAAACTAAAGTGCTCCAAGAGGATAAGATAATGTTTATAGTCTAAATATTATTAAGGGTTAATAATATTTGACTGTTCTATTTTTAGCCCGGCAGTCTAAAAATAGAAACCACCCAATTTCTAAAAATAGAGGTCCATCTATTTTTACCAACTCGACCAATCATCCATAAATAGCATCCTGCAACTCATAGACCATGATCCATATGTCTAAAAATAGACATAGTCTAAAAATAGACTTTGCGCTAAAAATAGCCTGCGGGCCCACTTAGTGAAGGCGACTTCTTTTCACTAAGCTCCATCATCTTGTTGCATTTTCAACACTCCCTCTCAACAAGATATGGATTATCTGCAACCCCTATCCTGCCTCTGTGGTATTCGAATTTGCTCCTAGTGAGTGCCTTCGTCAAGATATCAGCATCCTGATCCTCCGTGGGAATGTATGAAAGTAACATGATTCTCCGCTGCACACAATCTCTGATATGATGGTACCTGATGTCAATGTGTTTGGATCTATCATGTAATACTGGATTAGCTGATAGTTTAATGCAACTATGGTTATCACAATAAATCACAGTAGGCTCCAAGTGTGACCCGAACAACCCAACCAAGATCTTCCTCATCCATATGGCCTCGCATGCAGCCAATCTTGCTGCCATATACTCAGCCTCTACTGAACTGAGTGCCACGGATCGCTGCTTCCTACTGTACCAAGAAACTGCTGTCGACTCGATACTGAATATCCCTCCAGATGTGCTCTTTCTGTGCGTTGGGCTCCCTGCCCAATCTGCATCCGTGAAGCCACACAGCTTCACCTAATCCTCCTGTCTATACCACAAGCCATATCCCAATGTGCCTCTAAGATAACACAATACATGCTTTTCTACCTTCCAGAAGAGCTTGGTAGGCTTAACCATAGCTTGTGAAAGCTGGTTAACAGCATAGCATATATCGGGTCGTGTATTGACCAGATACATAAGCGACCCCACCAACTGTCGATAAACAGTGGCATCCACTACCTCCGTCGAAGTAGCATCCTCCTTCCTCCAACCACCAGGAAGAGGAGTATCAACAGGCTTGCAGCCATGCATGTTGAACTTCTCCAGTATCTCCCGGGCATACTTACCCTGAGAAACAAATAGTCCATCACTGCGCTGCCAGATTTCCAATCCCAGGAAATAATGAAGGAGGCCCAAGTCCTTCATCTCAAACTCTTTAGCAAGATCCTCCTTGCATGAAAGTATCAACAGCTCATCACCCGTCAAAATCAGATCATCTACATACAGTACAATGATCAACAACTTCCCCTCCACCACAATCTGGTACAGGTTAGGATCCGCCTCACTCTTGGAGAATCCAAGTCCGGTGAAATAACTGTCTATCCGTGTGTACCAAGCACGAGGTGCTTGTTTCAACCCATATAGTGCTCTCTTGAGCCTGCACACATGCGACTCGCTGCTGAAGATCTCGAAACCTTCGGGCTGCTCTATGTACACCTCCTCCTCAATGACTCCATTGAGGAACGCAATCTTCACATCCATCTGATGAATGTGCCACCCCATCTGCGCTGAGAGAGCAAGAATCGTCCGTATGGAAGAATACCTTGCGACAGGTGCAAAGGTCTCCTCATAATCGATCCCCTCAATCTGTGAAAAGCCTCGGGCAACAAATCTTGCCTTTTACTTCTCCACACTCCCGTCAGCTGCCTGCTTCACTTTGTAGATCCATCTCGAACCCACCACTGATTTCCCTTCCGGCCTTGGGACAATCTCCCATGCACTGTTTCTGACAATCGAATCATACTCTTCCACCATGGCATCTACCCATGCGGGGTCCTCCACATCTTCCTCGAAAGAGGATGGCTCTGTCACGACACATTTTCTCACAAGAGCCATGTATCCAGTGTACCGATCCGGTGACTGTCTCTGTCTGCACTGTGCTGTAGGTGGTCCTACAATCTTCTCTGCATCTTGAGCCAGTCGCTCAGCTTCTGTAGTGTGCTTGCGCCCTCTGATGGTTGGCGCTGCATGAGTGGTCTCTTCCACTCCATGAACTTCCTCTTGTGGCTGATCCACATCCTGAAGCTCATCCTTAGGAACTAATAGCTCCTCATCTGCATGCAAGTGTGCCTCCCTCTCAAGCGAACACTGCATGGCTTTCTCCTCCTGAAATTTGATATCCCGTTGCACAACAGTCTTGCGACTGTCTGGAAAATACACACGATAGTTGTGGGGCGTATCAGTGTACCCCACAAATATCCCAACCTCTACGGTCGGCTCCAGCTTCTTTCTGGCATCCTTCGTCACATGCATGTATACAGGTGAACCAAAAATCCTCAAATGGGAAATATCAGACCTCTTGCCAGAAAACGCCTCCTCTGGTGTACTCATGCCAAGTATCTTGTGAGGACAACGGTTCTGCACATATACTGTAGTATTGCATGCCTCCGCCCACAAGTGAAGGGGTAGGCCCTGATCATGCAACATCGCCCGTGCAGCACCCACGATCGTTCTATTCTTCCGCTCAGCAACCCCGTTCTGCTGTGGGTTATGGGGTGCTATGAGCTCTCTCTGAATTCCTTCTGCGCTGCAAAAGTCCTTGAATTCAGCAGAGATGAATTCACCACCATTGTCGCTCCTAAGAGCCTTCACATGCTTCCCCGATTCCTTCTCAACCAGCGCCTTGAACTCATAGAACTTTGAGTATGTCTCGCTCTTCTTCTGCATGAAGAAGATCCAGCACTTCCGAGAAAAATCATCAACAAAGATCACATAGTACCCGTGCTTTGCTGTCGAAGCTACTGAGAAAGGTCCACACACGTCTGTGTGAATTCTCTCAAGGATCGTCGTGGTGCGACTATCCTTCTCGTGAAAGGTGGCTTTCACAAATTTTCCCAAGGTACACCCCTTGCACTGATCTGACTGCGCAAGAGTGCCCTTAGGAAGCCCAATAGAAATCTGCTGCAGTATCTTCAAAGCTCCATGGTGAAGGTGGCCCAATCTCCGGTGCCACAGCTCGCCATCATCCCGGCTCACCACTCCTTCTGCCTTGCATGCCATTGCTGTGCAACCATCTACTTGCAGCTGATAAAGTTTCTTGACTCGAACCCTTATCTTCCAAGTTTCTCCAGTTGTCTTACTGCGCAGGAAAGCCTTTCCTTCGCTGAAGACAACATCGTACCCCTTGTCTTCTAACATCACCACAGAGATCAGATTCTTCTTCAATCCTGGAACATGCATCACTTCCTTTAATACGAAGGGTTTACTAGACTCCCTCTCAAAGGAAATGGTACCGATACCAGTCGCACTATATCTACCATCATCGCCCATCTCGATGTGCACTCCAAGATCTTTCTCATCTAGATCTGAAAACAAATCTCGATCTCCAGTCATGTGAAAAGACGCACCACTATCCAAGAACCATACTGATCCCATCACACTTGAGACCAAGCATGCGATCAGTGAAAACCCAGCTCAAACTGCGAGGCTAAGGCCTCTCCAGCTGCAGATCCAGCAGCCTGCTTATTTTTATTCTTCTGCGGACAATTTGTGGCATAATGTCCATGCTGATGACAGTGAAAACACTTCACCTTGGACATGTCCTGCTTCTTGCCTTTCGCACCAGAATGAGAAGCTTTCTTGCTCTTCCCCTTCTTTGCTTTGGCAGCCAAAGCGCAATTTTCTTCATCAGATGCTTTTGATGAAGATCCGTCCCTAGTACTCCGTCTTATCTCCTCTTGCACAAGATCCGACCAAAGTTGCTCCCATCATGGCAATTTCTCCCGACCATTGACAGAATCTTGATAGGCATGCCTACTCTTCGGAAGACCAAGGAGAGCCAAGCTCACCAATTCCTCATCATCTACAGTCACCCCCACACTTCCCAGCTCATGCCTGCATTGGATGAACTTCGTGAGGTACTTCGGCATACTGTCACCTTTCTCCATCTTTATGTGTCTGAGTTTATCCTTGAGCACCAACTTCCTCTGGTCGCTCTTGCTTTGGAATAAATCTGTCAACGCTTTCCACATCAAATATGGAGAAGCTTTTCCATGCATGTTGGATAAAATGTGATCCTTCACGCCCTCCAACAGAATCCTTCGACATTTTTCCATCTTCTTTTGCCAAGCCTCAACTTGAGCAGCATCAGTAGGCTTTGGAACCTCAGCATCTATGAACTCCTTCAGCCTGTTATCATCTAATACCACCTCCATCCTGTCCTTCCATGCAACATAATTCGAGCTACCCTCAAGGGCATACTCCAGTCGCAATCCGTTGAAAGACATTTTGACTTCGACACCAAGAAAACTGCTGCAAATTCAAATTCCAAATCCTGCTGCAAATTCAAATTCCACCAGCTCAAAACTCAACCGCTTCCGATCTGTGATAAAAAATTATTTCTAGCACAGATATCAACTGTAGGGGCATTTACTGGATGTATCACCTTTCATAGAAAGGATGGATCCATAGGCTACCTGGCCCGCTTACAGACTGTGTCTACCGAAATAAATTGTAATCACTGTAATAGATCCGATGATCAATTTCGCTCCGATACCATGTAGAAATTTGAATAATAGTTGAATTATTCACCAAGATTATCCTGATTACACACTATTTAAGCTTCATGCATAATGCATAACCTCTTCTACAATTGATCATCAATATGCTGAAATAGAAGCAGTCGCATGCGCACATTAAAACATAGTCAAGCACACATATAACACAGTATGTAATGGGGAAAGCATACAGCTGAAAACCCCCAACTATCTATATATTATAATGATAGAGAACATTTAACAATACATAGCACAGATCTCTCATAGCTCTCATCACTATCTCACATGCTACACACAAACTAGCACGAAAGATGAACAAGTCACAGGTTCAAATCTCCTCCACAAGTCTGCCTGCCTCTACTGCGCAATCCAAGATGAATAATGATGAGATCCAAGTTCGAATCCACCTGGCTTGTACTACACAATCCTCATTGGCAATCTCAATCAATGTGTGTGCAAATATCATGCACAACTATATTCACAACTGATAGTAGACTGACCCTTTCACCCACCTCTAACACAGGTCTCCACTGAACTGTCCATGCATTGCAGTTAACTGATGTGTTCTTTAGTTGATTTATGAGTTAATAATTAGTGAATTAATTAATAATTAATTCACACCACTCATCACTAGTGTATTTATCAGTTAGACTAAATACAAATAGTTCAACTAAGTTAAACCGAACACAACTCCACCAACTGTCTCATCAACTCCACCAAACTCTGCCACATGAGTTCTAACTGAAGTCAACCATGCAATAGCTCAACTAACCCTTAGGAAAAGCGTATTTCCTTCTATCAGCTGCATGTGCCACATCCAAGCATCAAAATGAAGTGCTCCAAGAGGATAAGATAATGTTTATAGTCTAAATATTATTAAGGGTTAATAATATTTGACTGTTCTATTTTTAGCCTGGCAGTCTAAAAATAGATTCCGCCCAATGTCTAAAAATAGATGTCCATATATTTTTACCAACATGACCAATCATCCATAAATAGCATCCTGCAACTCATAGACCATGATCCATATGTTTAAAAATAGACATAGTCTAAAAATAGACTTTGCGCTAAAAATAGCCTGCGGGCCCACTTAGTGAAGGCGACTTCTTTTCACTAAGCTCCATCATCTTGTTGCATTTTCAACAAGTATTATATCCACCCGGGGTGGAAGGGGTCTCGCTTCTGTCATCAATAGCACAGGTACAGGTACAGGATAGGGGTAAGAGGTCCATGTAGGATGAGGGGCCTTCAGGAGGCCAGGATACAAGTTTCATACTCATTGATGAGGATTTGAGCTCACCAAGCTCAAAGTTGAGGGAGACTATTCAGGAGTAGAAGGCGGAGATAGACACTTTGTCCGTCAAGTTACAAAGAGCCCAATGGATTATCAATTACCTTGAGCAGCAAAACAAACAGTTGGAAGATCAGCAAACTATCATGGAGTTGCAAAATATCCGTGAGAACCGGAAAGTTGCCCAAAGAGGCCAAACCGAGATGACATCCATTGAGCGAGAGATTGAGGCTGATCAAGAGACTTGGCTTGAGAGGTTCAATATTCATTTGGAGAAAATTTTGGAGAAGGAAAATAAGGAAAAGAACATGTTGAGGCACATGAAGAATCATTATTGGGCGAGAAATCATGTTTGCAAGGCACGAATCAAGATCCTGAAGGCAAAGTTAAGGAGGGCATTAAAGCGTCGCAAAAGGCATGTTAGAATCCAAATTTTGGCCAAATATTCCTTGGCCCAGCATATCACATTATGGAGGACACTCAGCCCAAATTTCAAGAAATTTGGGACACATTTTGTCAATTTTGAATTTTTTGGCCTTAACACAAATTTTCCTGCCCGACGCGTCGTGCCACTTGGCGCGCACTTATGATTGGGAGCTCCTCTTGGGTAAAACTTTGTATTTTCGGATTTTTTATGAAACTTTATGCATGCCTACCCATTACCCAGATATTTTGACAAGTTTTGGGTTGCCGGAAGGGTCAAAAACACCCTAAAAATGACCTTTCTGCCCCTTTTTGGACACACGGGAAGCAGTGTTGGGAAAACTACTTTTTAGAGGGGAAAATGGAAACCAAATTCATAAATTCCACTTGGGTTGGAAATTATAAAGGCAAATATTTCCAACGAGCTATCCTATGCTCAATTTGGACACCAGGAAGGCCTTCAAAATCGACTCCAAAGTGGTGCGACGCATAAATATTTCAGGCGCGACGCATTGGGGATTTTGGCTCAGTTTTGACTCAGTAACTCTGTTTTTCGCCTAGTTTTGGCCAGTTTGAATTTTTTATCTCCAAATGTAAAGCTCTTGTTTTAATTTTATGTAATTTCATGGCTTTTATGTAATTTCGACAAATTTTTACTCATGTAAGTAGATTCATTCATCAAAAGGTGAATTGTAATTGAATTAATCAGTTTCCTATCTTATAGAGGCAAGCTGTTCCACTGCCTATTTTCTAGTTATTAGTTTATATCTTGTTGAAAAAGCTCCTAAAATAATGATATCGACCCCTAGAGGCATGGGAATGAGTTATTCTTGTCTATATCTTGTATTTTTTCAGTCATTTTCAGGGTTGGACACTTGGGATTGCTTGGAGCTTCATTGTACATTTCATCTCTGCATTTTGGCAAAGGAATAGACCAGGGTTTGCAGCACTCCTTGGGATCCATGTGGCTCTTTGTTTTGATGATGTGTTTCTCTTTGTGATTGTAAGTTTACTGATGTTTCATGTGTATCATCTTCCTTCTTATTTCTTCTTAAGTTAAACAAACAAGTAATAAAGGTGGAATTCATTAGATCTACAGTGCTCTACCTTGATTTTTGTTTAATTTTATATGTTTTCAACTGTCTGAAGAGGATTCTTGAAAGCCTCTTGCCCTCTTCTACTCCTCACCGGTCTGAGCTATCCATTTCATTCAAATTTGAAGTGTCAAGACAATTGTCTTTCTTGCCCCATTCAGCTCTCTGCAAAACTGATCATTTCCCAGACCCAAAATATGCCCTTCCCTTTGATCCAACAAACACTCTTAAAATCAAATCAAACTCTTTTACATATATACCTAGCCCAAAATCAGCCTTTATTCAAGTCATATCAAGCCTCACTGATTACTTTTGCTGAGATTGACCAAGAGAGAGCCCTCTCCCGATCTGGTAGGGCTAGCTACCAGGTTAAGCGTGGTTTGATGTTACCCTAGACTCTGCCTTCCTTCAGCCTGAGGTAGATTGAGGCAATAACATAGTGGTGACCATACTAGGGAATGCACAAAATGGTTTGCTTGTTAGTGTTATTCATTTTATAAGCTATAGACGGAGCCTAAAGTTATGCCAGGTAGCCTTCGAAACGCTCTTGCTTTGCATTAGCGAAAGTAGATAAACGTTGCTTCAGTCAATCTCCGGTCTAGTTTGTAAACGTAACATCTGACTTGTAAATTTCCCCAGTATATCAGATCATTCTAGACTTTGGATGATGAGTTTAGAATTTGATAGGCTGAACAAGTTGGTTTTGTCCATTTGATTTTTGAGAATAATTCAACACACTGGCTTCCAGACGACATACCAGAGAAAATCCGGATCCCGATCCACCTCCTGTGTATGAAAATCCAAATCTTATTTCAAGAATCTTTCATCGAGAAAGTCCTGTGATTTCTGTGTTCAAATCTCATTCATGTCCCGTTGTTTTTGAGTATCTTGAAGATCTTGAGTTTGATGAACAATTTGAGTTGTCGTTGTTTGAGAATAAGTTTGAAAGTGCTATTGATTCTATTGTCCTAAATCCGGAGTTTGTCAAAGATCTTGAAATTGAAAAGGCTAATAGATCCATTGACAGTTACATTTTGAATATTCAGAATTCCATTGTGGCAACAAACATTCCTGAATTCATAGAGTCTGCATCTGCAACTCTTGGGTCATCAGAAATTGCATCTAGTTCACAAATTCCTACCAAGCCTCCTTTCATTCCTACCATTCCCGTGCAACCTTATCTCTCTGATCAAAAATCTATAGTGGTATCACCTCCATCCACACCACATACACCTCATACATCAACTGCTCTGACTCCTCCTATATCCCCAAATCCGGTTGTAAATCCACCCAGAGAAATGGCTGCCCGATTTGCACCCCTCGTGTTGCCTCAAAACTTGGATGACATGCCCGCTGATTATCGAAGAAAAATTCCATTGTTTGATGGCACTCCTCAAAGTGTTACTGCTCAGCAACATGTGGATAGGATGGCAGATTTATTTTACCTTCATGAGATTGATGTGGAAAATGTGACAATGAGATTGTTTGTACAAACCTTTGGAGGTGAAGTAAGAAAGTGGTTCAGAGCTTTGCCGGCTAGAAGTATTGCTACACTGCCTAATCTTTAGAGACAATTCTTGGATCGATGGGAAGTGAAGAAAGATCCTATTTCAATCCTTTCCGAATATGACAATATCAAGTGGAATGTTGGTGAGTCTGTTCAATATTATTGTATTAGATTCAATACTGTTTACAATGCAATTCCTGCTGATATAAAGCCACCTAGGGGGTCAGCTTTGATTAAGTTTCCGGATGGTTTCGATCCTGACATGGCTTATCAATTGAGGGAAAGAGATCCAAGCACTTTAGAGGATATGCAAAAAATTGCAGTCAACGTTGAAGCTAATTTGAATGCCAGGAGAGCTAGAATGAAACTTGAAAATAAAGTAGCAATAAAGGAAGAGGTTTCCACGTCAGATCAAGTGCTTCATAAGATGGAAAAGATGTTTGAAAGATTAACACTTGATAAGCCTGAACCGCAGATCAGAAATCCTAACTTCTGTGGCCAGCAGCAACCGCAATTCAGAATCAAGCAAAGAGAGCAGTGAGCACAAGAACCAATAGTACAACAGCAGGTGAAGACACCCTTACAGCAGAATTTTGTACATGGTCCAGAATCAGATGATGAGGAGAATGTAATTGGAGAAGAGAATCATTTCTTTACACCTGATGATATGCCAATTTTTATCACTGAAGATGAGGAGTATTCTGAAAGCTCAGCTGCACAAAAGGACGAGGATTTCATCTTGGAAAATGAGACAGCTCTTGAAAAAGAGTCTGATGAGTATCAGAGGGGATACATGAATGCCTTGACTGCCCAGCAGCGACAATATTCACTCAGAAACAGATATGTGCCCATTAATCCCATTCAAAAAATAAAGGAAGCTACTGCACCAAAGAATGATTCACCCGTTGTGCAGAAAAAGGGAAAAGAGACAGCTGATCCCACTACTAGCAAATCACCATCAACAAATGAAAGATCCAATCAGCCAAATGTATCAAAGGAGAAAACTGAAAGGAAGGATGTTCTAGCTAAAGAGGTAGAGAAAACTTCAATTTTTAACTTAGAAAATGAGATTGCTAAGTTAAAAGTATCCATTCCTTTGACTGAATTGATGAAGAATAGCAGCTATAAGGGTCAGGTGTCTAAGATTTTGAATTTAGATCCATTGTCTGATATGGTAAATGTGGAAGATGATCAACCTGAGTTGATTTTTGGTCCAGCATTGGATGGTGAGTCTCTAGATAGTGATGTGCCTCCTTTTTATATCAGCCTTAGATTGCATGACTATGTGTTACACAATGCTATGTTTGATTCCGGAGCCTCTCATAATCTCATGCCTAGGGAAATCATGGAGAAATTGGGATTGGATATCGCTAGAAAGTATCATGACCTTTATTCTTTCGATTCTAGTAGAGTAAGATGCATTGGGCTTATCAAATATTTGGTGGTCAGTTTGGATCAGATTCCTACTAAAAATGTTTTGATGGATGTGGTTGTGGTGGATATTCCTCCTAGATTTGGCATGCTTCTTTCCAGATCTTGGGGAGAGAAACTTAAAGGGACATTGCAGCTTGATTTCTCCTATGCTACTATTACCGTGTTTGGTCAGATGAGGAAATTATATCGGGAGAAAAAGATGAAGTATATGATCACCAGCAAGGAGAAACCGGTAAATCATCCAATCAATTATGTGCATACTGATTTAGAATCATTTGTTTTATACTCAGATAGTTTCAATGATGTAAATAGCCAATTATTTCAAGTAGAAGACATTCCGGAAATCACTGAGAATTTCAGAGAGGTCTTAAAGAAAGAGAGACAAAAACTTGAAAGTACCGCTGAGAAATTAGCCTTCCGACAGCAGCAAAATGTTGATGGATAGCAAGTAGAAATAACAGAGAAAACATAATTTCAGCATTTGGAAGAGGATGAAGATGGTCTGTGGACCATGGATTTTGATGGTGCAGTAGGAAATGACGGTGTTGGGATTGGCATTTGGGTACGCAGCCCTTTTTCCTCCCCAAACAAAGTGCCGAGTAATGTAAGGGTCTGTTCTTATAAATTGGCTTTTGATTGTTCAACTAATGAGGCTGAATACAAAGCTTTAATTGCTGGTCTGAAAATTCTTAGAAAGTTGAATGCTAAGAGGATTGCAGTGTATGGCAACTCCGAGTTAGTTATCAAGCAAGTGAAAGGTGAATACCAAGCTAAGCATCCTCGAATGCGGGCTTACCGAAATGCGGTACTAGATATCTTGAGATTGTTTTCAGATTATACTTTGACATGTGTTCCTCGTATTCAGAATGGTATTGCAGATGCACTTGCAAAAGTAGCAAGTAATTTGAAAATTTCGATGAACTCAAGTAACAAATTTGAAATTCATGTGAAGCATCGTCTGAATGTCCCTGACAATCAAAGGTATTAGCAAGTGTTTCAAGATGATGAAGAAATTGATGAATTTCCGCAAAATGAAGGTAAATTCAAAGACACTTCTATTGATGTGGAGCATGATGATGGTGAGGCGGATGTGCAAGTAAACCAGATGGAATTTTTGTAGCTGAAGGACAATGTCATTCCTAAAGGTCTAATACCTTTAGAGGAGCTTTTCGACCAAGATTATGTAGCTCGAAAACCAACCTTGCAACCAACAGAAAAAGGAGTTGAGGATGTGAACATTGGATCAACAGAAAATCCAAAGATGGTGAAATTGTCTAAAGCATTGCCCCCATAGGTAAAAGAAAAGTATATCAGTTTATTATCTTCTTTTTCTGATGTATTTTCTTGGGATTATTCAGATTTGAAGACATACGACACAAACATAATTCAGCATACCATTCCGATCAAGCCAAATCAAAAACCCTTTCGGTAGAAGTTGAGAAGAATAAATCCAAAGTTGCTGCCCTCAATAGAGAAGGAAGTGAATCGGTTGTACAAGGCTGGTATCATCGTTCCCATAAGATTTTCAGATTGGATTTATAATTTGGTGCCCGTGCGCAAGAAAACAAGTGATATTTGCTTATGCATTGATTTTAGGAATCTGAATAAAGTTTCTTTGAAAGATAATTATCCATTGCCCAAAATGGATCACATACTTTAGCGAGTAGTTAGAACATCTCGTATGTCGCTACTCAATGGTTATTCCGGCTATAACCAAATTCTGGTCCATGAGGATGATAGAGACAAAAAATCGTTCACCACTCCGTGGGGAACTTTCCATTATGCTAAAATGCCTTTCGGTTTGAAGAATGCTAGTGCGACCTTTCAGAGAGCGATGGATATGGCATTTGCAAATGAGAAGGATGTTTTTCTAGTTGTGTATATTGATGATTTGACAGTATTTTCTAATTCAGATGAAGAGCACCTTTACCATTTGAAGATTGTTTTTTAGCAGTGTAGAAAATATGGTGTGTCTCTCAATCCGAAGAAGAGTTTGTTTGCCATGGATGAAGGCAAGCTTCTTGGTCATATTATATCAAAGGATGGCATCCACATTGATCCAGCTCGAGTAGAAGCTATTCAGCAAATTGATCTTCCCTGAAACAAAAAGGAGATCCAATCATTCAATGGTAAGATGAATTTCTTACGTCTCTTTGTGCCCAATCTTTCAGAACATTTAAGGGAAATCACAAACATGCTCAAGAAAGATAGTGTAGTGAAGTGGACTGAGGAGGCAGTAAAGTCTTTCAATTTAGTGAAATTGGCTCTTTCTTCAGCTCCGGTTTTGATCAGCCCGGACTATACTCAGGATTTTATTTTGTTTTCATTTGCCTCGGATCATACTATGGTAGCAGTATTGATGCAGAAAAGAGATCAGCATGAAAAAACAATTTTTTTTTTCAGTCAAACCATAAGAGATGCAGCCTTAAAGTATAACATTATTGAAAAGCAAGCTCTTGCCTTAGTGAAAGCGTTGAAATATTTTCAAGTATATATTCTGCATTCTCACATTCTTGCATATGTTCCTAATGCTGCTGTTAAAGATGTCTTAGTGCAAACAGATCCAAAAGGAAGACGAGGAAAATGGATTGCTGCCTTGTTGGAGTATGATGTGGAGATAAAGCCTACAAATCTTATCAAAGGACAAGGGCTGGCTAAGCTAATGGCTGAGTCAAATTTTCATGCCTTAGACATTAATCTCATTGTTGCTAAGTCCGAGGAAAATGAAGAAAGTTCGCTAATTCAAGTATCTGAAATCTTTGTTCTTTCTCCTTGGTAGTCGGACATTGTATATGTGCTCCAAAATCTGTCACCACCACCAGGAATGGCTAAAAAAAAAAGTAGGACTCTGAAATTGAAGGTTGCCAAGTTTTGTATCATGAATAATGCACTCTATTGGAAAGATCCCGGTGGTGTTTTGCTAAATTGTTTGGTTGAAGAAGAAGCAAAGCAGGTTATGGAGGATTTTCATAAGGGAGATTGCGGAGGTCACCTTTTCTAGAAAAAAACGGCCAATAAAATTTTGAGAGCAAGATATTATTGGCCAACTCTCTTTGCTGATGTGTACAAAACTGTTAAAAGCTACCATGAATGTCAGATTTTTGAAGGGAGGAAAAAATTGCAGCCTTTGCCACTCAAGCCCATTGAAGTAAGTGCTCCTTTTCAGTAGTGGGGTTAGGATTTCATTGGAAAAATCCATCCTGCTTCTTCATCTCAGCATAAGTGGATCCTTAAAATGACGGATTATTTCACTAAATGGATTGAGGCGATTTCCACCAGGCATGCCACAAATTCGGTAATAATTTCATTTCTTGAGAACAATATTTTGTCTCGTTTTGGCTGTCCAAACAAGTTGATTACTGATAATGCAGCAGCCTTTAAGTCTAAAATAATGATTGATTTTTGTACTAAGTATCAAATCACTTTGGGACACTCAGCCACTTATCATCCACAAGGCAACGAATTGGCCGAATCCTCAAATAAATCTTTGGTCAACATTATCAAAAAGCTGCTGGAAATAAACAAGAAAGGTTGGCATAAGAAATTGGTTAATGCACTTTAGGCAGACAGAGTGATTCAAAAGAAATCTATAGTCATGTCCCCTTTTGAGCTCGTGTATGGTGTTGACACGGTATTCCCTACCTCTCTCGCAGTTCCAATGGTTAAACTTCTGCAGGAAGCTGGCAGCGAAGATGATCATATGCAACGGATAATAAATCAAATGATCCATTTACAGTAGACTAGAGAGGATTTTTTTCAGGACACTTTCAAGCTATAAGAGAGAATCAAGAAGATATATGATTGAAAGGAAAAGGCGGACAAGTTTCAATTAGAAGAAGTGGTGCTGAAATGGGATGCAAGAAACGAAGATAAGGGTAAGCATGGAAAGTTCGAGAATCTTTGGAAAGGACCCTTCAGAATTGCTGCATATCGAGGCCAAAATGCTTTCCTTTTGAAAGAAATGAATGGAGAAGATTTTCCAGGAGGGCCAGTCAATGGTCGACTACTCAAACGATACCATTTTTGAAATGTTTTCTGCTGTCACATTATCACTGTACATACTGGTTTGTTTAAGTTTCATTGCAAGTATGTGTTGTCATCATTCTTTCAGTTTGGGGCCTGAGGTGAAGGCTATAAATCTGAAGATTTATTTCAGTTTGGGTTTGGTTTGTTAAGTCAGGTCTTTCAGTCATTTTGGTTTCAAAATTGAGTCAGTTTTGAGTCAGTTTTGAGTTCTCACAATGATTCAAGAGTCTTGTTTTGGTTTTTCGAAGCTATTGACTCCATATCCCAATGGACGAAGGCACTGCCTACTTTCCTAGATATCTGTAGTTCTTGGCACCTCCAAGGAGCTACCATCCCCATTGGAGCCAATGTTAGTGTCAGTATCTTCATGCCTTCGTCAGAGATCAAAATCCTCTTGTTGAATTTCATATTAGGTGTCTCATTTGGTCAATTGCATTCCATTAGGAGCATGGATCATCTGACGGTAGTGTCTTGTCACTCATGTCCCCCATGCTCTTTACCTACTGGCCTATTTCTGTTCATTAAAATCATTTACAGTCATTTTTGGTCTCATAGTTGGCAAAGAGTCATTTTAGGGTTTTTAGTCCCATTAGGTCTACGGTTCGTTAATCCGTTCTTCAGAATTCCTAATAATGGTCAGCAGGCACATGAGGAAGTCTAAAATAAGGTTTCAGTGCAAAAAAATTCATCATCATAATGCTTAATAATGATTTTTCTTCAAAACTTTTTTTTGAAGAAAAATAGTCTATTTCATCTTTATGTAAATAAATATAATGTGAATTTCAAGTTTTTCAGTTGTAATAACACTCCACTGGCAACCCCAGACGACTTTTCCAAAGCTCCATGCCATCCTTTTTCTGCAAGATAGACATAAATCTCATCATTCAGTTAAAAAGCCAATAGGAAGAAAAACAGAGTTTTTGAAAAGTGTCAAAATTTCAAAACATTGCAAAGTGGGTTTTTTGAAAAGAAAAATAAAAATCCTTGGTATATATAAGATATTTTCAAGTTCAAAACTTCATTTGTATCCCAAAGAGACAACAGTGAGCCAAGGAAAAGTTGTGAGGAGCGAAGCAAGAAATTGAGGGCTGACTGTGTTGAAATTGCCGAGCGTGACGCATTGGGCAGGTGTCACGACGCATCGGGCGAGCGCGACGCATTGGGTCAGCTCCCGTTGTTGAAATTTACTCCAGCGCGATGCATTAGCAGATCACGGCGCACTGGGTTTTTCGCGCGATGCACATGGCAGAAAGCAATTGTATTGCCATTTCTTCAAAAACTCCAAATCGACTTGGTCCCTCTTGGTCCAAGTAAGTCCATGCGACCTCTCCTTTGCCATGAACATGTGTTTGGTGTTGATTATGGGAATTTAAATACAAAAGATCAAACCCTATTCTTTTGTTTGAAGAATGCTCCTTTAGGTTTTTAAAATTGGTTTGGTGTCAATCATTCCCTTTTTCCTCCATCCCTCCTCACTGTCTATTTTCTCACAATAGCCCATTTCCCTTTTCCCTTGTATCCCTAAGTCACTCATTCCTATCCCATTCCCATTATCCCTGTTGTGGAGGTAAATCCCCTCTGCGGACAGAGGCGATCCCTACTAGCCCAGACCAGGTCTAGCAACAATCAATCACGCTATAATGCAGGTTCCTAATTGCAAATAAACCAACTAGCGACGAAGGCTTACCTGGAATCCAACGCAATCGTTGTAGAAGAGGTGGCGCTCCCGTTCCTCAGCTCTGGCAGATCACGATCCCCACGATCTCCGTGATGGGACACCTGCACATGCGAGAAACAAAACAAACGCAAGTGTAAAATCCAGTAGATGCAACTATATGTTAGTCAGAAAGGACATAACTCATCATTATAAACAACAACAAGAGTGGAACCATAACCAATAGTCGTTCATTAATAATCAATCAAAGGAAAATTACAACCATAGTTCTGACGCTGAATTCTCCTTCGGAGGGTCGCCAACAGAACACGTCTCGAAAATCCTGTCAAGGATGGGACAAACCTCTCTCTTCGGATCTTGACGATAGTCTCCTTGCTTGAAATTGGCCTTAAGGGAATTATGGAGGCTCTTGCAGCATAAGGCTCTTGGAAATTTGGGAACTTGAAGACTAGCTTGCAATGGGGATGAGCAAGCTTTTATAGATGGAGGAAGGGGAGTTGGGATCCCTATAATCATGGTATTGGTGCTATCATCAAGGAAGCTTCCATGAGAGGTGGCAAACCACTTCCTCTCTATGGAAATCCGTAGCCAAACCTCCCAAATCAAGATAGACATCAGTTCCTGGATCAGTTAGGACGAAACTTCCGCCATTTATTTAAAAAACACCTCTTAAATTGGCTGGCGCGAGTGCGACTCTGGGACAGAGCACCAATTGGCGTGGCCTCTTTGAAGTATTTTCCCCATTGGCGCGGGTACTGAACTTCCTGCTCGCGCCAATGCAAAAAGGGCCATTTTTAGGGTTTTTCACAAGGAGATGTCTTTAGGGCAATGAAAGCTCTTGTTCAAAGGGATATCATGAAAATGGTTTCAAGCCATGTCACTGCTCACAGGTCACAAAATGAGCCCTCCAATGTGCAGGACGGGGATTGCAGGGATGGTGACAAATTACTGTGTAACAGATGCCCCCTAAATCATGAGGCCCGAGAGAGAGAGAGGGGTGAAATGCTTTACGAGAACGTGTCCAACTGAAAACTTCGTCGTCGGAAAACCTGCATGGAGAAGTACAACTGATATCTCAAATACATGATATGTATGCGGTATGGGCGTAGCCATCCATAACAGAGTATACAATAATCTAGATCCAAGGCATGGGCACAACCATTCAGTGAAGATCGATAAATAGACTCAGGTATGGTTGCAGCCATCCAGTAAGTGAGTCATGTAACCAATCATAATAATCCACAAAATCGCAGCCTGGATTACAACAGACACAATCCAGGGTCTTGCGCTCCATCTCGACCCGAACGAAGTATAAGTTCTAGCATGTGAATATGTGAGCTGAAGTCAAACATGCAAGAACATCGTCTGGTTACCAGCCGATGATGAAAGCTGTTAACATATGCGAAAGGTACCACCAATAATGACGATGGCCCTCAAGGTACTACAGGTACAATCTACAGCATGTGAATCGGTGAGTTGGCGTCGAACACCCGTAGAATCACTCGATCAGAGGCCAATGATGAAAACCTCACGTCGAATGCGAAGAACCTGCCATTGAGGCATGCAGGCTCCAAGGCACCAGAAGGGAGTCTCTAGATCAGCTTCCTGAATAATGAGCTGAAGTTGACAGGAAGTGACCTTGATCGAAGGTGGGCCATAGTGTTTCCCACATCATCGACATGAGACAGAGGAACATGAGACATTTCAAAGAATGAGCATTGTAATCTATGCTCATACAGTGAAAAGAACGGAAGGGAAAGACACACTCGTGAAGGATTTAGGGAAAAAGTCTCAATTTTCATACACCCTGAAATTGGCTCGACTTGCACATTGACAACTAGTGCCAACTGGCGCGACTTGCACATTGAAAACTAGCACCAATGGCCAATTGGAGCGGGTTACTAACTGACAACAAGCGCCAACGCCTGAAAATGAAAAAAAACAAAGAATTCCTCCCAACCAAGACCAGAATCACCACTTCAAGCAGAATCTCCAAGACTCAAATGAACCATGTGATCTAGGCTCAAAGCGAGACAGAAACAGATCAAGCTCAGAGAGCTCAAAACAGAGTAAACCCTAGTACCTTATACAATCGGCGCGACTATAAGGCTTAAACTAGCACCATAATTGAATTGGCATGGGTAATACACTAGCAACCTGCGCCAAGGGGCGCGCCTGTCAAGATGAAAAGCACGCCAGTTGAGTTTACCAGTCAAAAATAAAAAAGAGCAATCCAACAAGTAGACCAGTGATGATCAAGCTATCCAAAAGCCAAATTCACAGAAAGAGCCAGCCCAAAGAGTTGATCAAGAAAGCAGAATCAAGAATCAACCGAAAAGACAAGACAAAGCTCCAAGTGTTCAGTTTACAAACTAAACTAGAGATTGACTGAAGCAAATTTAATCTACTTCGCAATTTCAGAGAAAAAGTGTTTCGAAGGCTATCCGGTCAACTTCAAGCTCTGTCTATAGCTTATAAAATGAATGACAACAAGCTAACGATCCCCAGTGGAGTCGCCAATTTGTTGTGGAGGTAAATCCCCTCTACGGACAGAGGCGATCCCTACTAGCCCACACCGGGTCTAGCAACAATCAATCACACTATAGTGCAGGTTCCTAATTGCAAATAAACCAACTAGCGATGAAGGCTTACCTGGAATCCAATGCAATCGTTGTAGAAGAGGTGGCACTCCCGTTCCTCAGCTCTGGCAGATCACGATCCCCACGATCTCCGTGATGGGACACCTGCACATGCGAGAAACAAAACAAACGCAAGCGTAAAATCCAGTAGATGCAACTATATGTCAGTCAGAAAGGACATAACTCATCGTCGTAAATAACAACAAGAGTGGAACCATAACCAATAGTCGTTCATTAATAATCAATCAAAGGAAAATTACAACCATAGTTCTGACGCTGAATTCTCCTTCGGAGGGGGTCGTGAGCAGAACACGTCTCGAAAATCCTTTCAAGGATCGGACAAACCTCTCTTTTCGGATCTTGACGATAGTATCCTTGCTTGAAATTGGCCTTAAGGGACTTATGGAGGCTCTTGTAGCAAAGATAAGGTCTTTGGAAATCTGGGAATTCAGCGATCAGCTTTGCATGGGGATGAGCAAGCTTTATGGAGGAAGAGGAGTTGGGATCCCTATAATCATGGGATTGGCCCTATCATCAAGGAAGCTTCCATGAGAGGTGGAAAACCACTTCCTCTCTATGGAAATCCATAGCCAAACCTCCCAAATCAAGAGGTGACATCGCTTCCGGATCGTCAGGGACTAAATCCCTGCCTTTTATTTAAAAACACCTCTTAAATCATTGAAGAGCCACTGTGGACAGAGCGCCAATTGGCGCGCTCTCTTTGAAGTATTTTCCCCGCTGGCGCGTGCACGAAATACTGCCGCGCTGTACGCAAAAGGGCCATTTTTTGGGTTTTTCACAAGGATATGTCTTCAGGGCAATGAAAGCTCTTGTTCAGAGGGATGTCATGAAAGTGGTTTCAAGCCATGTCACTGCTCACAGGTCACAAAATGAGCCCTCCAATGTGCGGGACGGGGATTGCAGGGACGGTGACAAATTACTATGTAACAATCCCCATCCCACTTGTAAATTTCCCCAAACCCCAAGTTTATCCCAAAAAATTAAGTGGTTGTCCTTAAACTTCAAATTTCACTTAATTATAGTCCATCATTCCCACTACCCTATTCCTCCATAGTCCCTCCCATATTACCACATATTTGGCAATAAAATCAAAAACACCAAAATTCTCATTTTCATCCAAGACAATATAGACCTTGGACATCATGGAGACAGATATCGATACATCTTATGACCGAGACAGTGATTCCACCACTGAATTACATGCACCTAGAAGGCCTCATAAAAGTGGCGGACATGTGAGGGAGGAGCCCACTTCATTGGTTGAGTTGCAAGCCTGTCCTCTTGCCATGGCATGTTTTCAACAACAGTCTTGTTATCAATTTTTTGAAATGGTTTCTAGGGTTCATCATCATCAAGAGCTGGCCTGTTTATTTGTATTGAATTTACATGATGGTTAGGTCACCCTTGTCGATGTGACATTCACTTTAACACCTGAAACTATCTCTCAAGCAACTGGAATACCAAATGTTGGAGAACAATGGAACAAAAGACAGCAGGTTGACAGGGTACACTATGAGCCATATATCAGGCCTAGCTTTGTGAAACAACTCAACGGATTTTTCCCCTTCCAGTTCCTAAAGGATTCCCATGCTCCTCTGATGAAACTTATTATCCGATATTTCAGTTGTGAGGGTCGGTTTTTACGTCTCTATGCCTATCATATCAGGTTATTGATGCATTTTACCAGGGTGAGGATGATGAACCTCCCTTATTTCATGTGCCGGAATATTGAGAGGAGGACCACTCTTGTGCAAAGGAAAACTCCTGAGCAGCAGTACAACAGTATCTATCACTTTGCACTCATCAAGATTGTGGTTATGCATCAGCTCGGCTTGCAGGGAATTTCGTGGGAGGAGTTCATTTCTAATGATTTCTTCACAGCTCCCCAGGTTCCTTTGGAGGTTTTTCATGAGGCAGGTGAACCTTCATATCAGCATGAAGGTCATGAGACACAAACCACCAGTGTGTCAGTATTTGTTACTTATCAGAGAGGCACCAAAGGATTATTTGCAGCAGTCCGGCGAGTATTATCTCCACCCGGGGTGGAAGGGGTCTCGCTTCCATCATCAGCAGCACAAGTACAGGTACAGGACAGGGGTAAGAGGCCCATGTAGGATGAGGGTCCTTCAGGAGGCCAGGATACAGGTTTCATACTCATTGATGAGGATTTGAGCTCACCAAGCTCAAAGTTGAGGGAGACTATTCAGGAGCAGAAGGCGGAGATAGACACTTTGTCCATCAAGTTGCAAAGATCCCAATGGATTATCAATTACCTTGAGTAGTGAAACAAACAGTTGGAAGATCAGAAAACTATCATGGAGTTGCAAAATATCCGTGAGAACCAACAAGCTGCCCAAAGAGGCCAAACCGAGATGACATCCATTGAGCAAGAGATTGAGGCTGATCGAGAGACTTGGCTTGAGAGGGTCAATATTCATTTGGAGAAGCTGTTGGAGAAGGCCAATAAGGAAAATAACATGTTGAGGCACATGAAGAATCATTATTGGGCGAGAAATCATGTTTGCAAGGCACGAATCAAGATCCTGAAGGCAAAGTTAAGGAGGACATTAAAGCGTCGCAAAAGGCATGATAGACTCCAAATTTTGGCTGAAGCTTCCTTGGCCCAACATAGCGCATGATGGAGGACACTCAGCCCAAATTTCAAGAAATTTGGGACACATTTTGTCAATTTTGAATTTTTTGGCCTTAACACGGATTTTCCTGCCCGACGCGTCACGCCACTCAGCGTGCACTTATGATTGGGAGCTCCTCTTGGGTAAAAATTTGTACTTTTGGATTTTTTATGAAAATTTATGCATGCCTACCCATTACCCAGATATTTTTGACAAGTTTTGGGTTGCCAGAAGGGTCAAAAACACCCTAAAAATGACCTTTCTGCCCCTTTTTGGACACAGAGGAAGCAATGTTGGGAAAACTCATTTTTGGAGGGGAAAATTGCAACCAAATTCATAAATTCCACTTGGGTTGGAATCCAGACAGGCAGATATTTCCAACGAGCTATCCTATGATCAATTTGGACACCAGGAAGGCCTTCAAAATCGGCTCCAAAGTGGTGCGACGCATAGAGATTTCAGGCGCGATGCATTGGGGATTTTGGCTCAGTTTTGACTCAGTAACTCTGTTTTTCACCTAGTTTTTGCCAGTTTGACTTTTTTATCTCCAAATGTAAAGCTATTATTGTAATTTGATGTAATTTTATGGCTTTGATGTAATTTTGACAAATTTTTACTCATGTAAGTAGATTCATTCATCAAAAGGTGAATTCTAACTGAATGAAACAGTTTCCTATCTTATAGAGGCAAGTTGTTCCACTGCCTATTTTCCAGTTCTTAGTTTAGATCTTGTTGAAACAACTCCTAAATTAGTGAGCTCGACCCCTAGAGGCATGGGAATGAGTTATTCTTGTCTATATCTTTTAATTTTTTAGTCATTTTCAGGGTTGGACACTTGAGATTGCTTGGAGCTTCATTGTACATTTCATCTCTGCATTTTGGCAAAGGAATAGACCAGGGTTTGCAACACTCCTTGGGATCCATGTGGCTCTTTTTTTTTATGATGTTTTTCTCTCTGTGATTGTAAGTTTACTGATGTTTCATGTGTATCATCTTCCTTCTTATTTCTTCTTAAGTTAAACAAACAAGTAATAAAGGTGGAATTCATTAGACCTGCAGTGCTCTACCTTGAGTTTTGTTTAATTTTCTATGTTTTCAACTGTCTGAAGAGGATTCCTGAAAGCCTCTTTCCCTCTTCAACTCCTCACCGGTCTGAGCTATCCATTTCATTCAAATTTGAAGTGTCAAAACAATTGCCTTTCTTGCCCCATTCAGCTCTCTGCAAAACTGATCATTTCCCAGACCCAAAATATGCCCTTCCCTTTGAACCAACAAACACTCTTAAAATCAAATCAAACTCTTTTACATATATACCTAGCCTAAAATCAGCCTTTATTCAAGTCATCTCAAGCCTCACTGATTATTTTTGCTGAGATTGACCAAGAGAGAGCCCTCTCCCAATCTGGTAGGGCTAGCTACCAGGTTAAGCGTGGTTTGATGTTACCCTAGACTCTACCTTCCTTCAGGCTAAGGTAGATTTAGGCAATAACAGGACCATTTTCAAAATGGGGTATTGACTTCATGACCTGTAACCCTCATTATATTATTTTCACAGTCGACTATTTTACCAAATGGGTCGAAGTGATGCCTACATTCAACAACATAGGACATATAGCTACATTGTTTTTCTTTAATCATCTTATTGCACGGTTTTGAGTCCCACGGGCTATAGTTACAGATCATGGGAATCATTTTCGCAATCACATGATGAATGAATTAACTGCCAAGTTAGGATTGTCGCATGATAATTTTACTCCTTATCAACCACAATCAAATGGACAATTTGAAGCTATCAACAAGATTCTTAAACGTATGCTTCAATGAATGATATGAGTTCGTAAAAGAAATTGGAATTTGATCCTGTACTCTGCCTTGTGGGCGTATCAAACCTCAGTGAGACATGCAACTGGATTTACTCCTTTTCAATTGCTATATGATCTGGAAAATATCTTACCAATCCAATGTGAAATATTGTCGTTAAAACTCACAATCAACTTGTTACCTGACACCTCAGAAGAAGAAGCGTGTCTCCTTAACCTCATCCATCTTGATGAAACGCATCGTGAAGCCCAATTGGAAAATGAAGCACATAAGAGACGTAGAAAGGTGCAATACGAAAAAAATTTCCAGCCTCGCATTTTCTCAGAGGGCGACTTGGTCCTTCTTTACGATCAGTAAGCCGATGGAATAGGTACAGGAAATTTTGAGCCATTATGGCATGACCCCTATATTTTCAAAAGAATTCTTGCTAAGGGTGTCTATGAGTTGGTTGATTATGATGGAATTCCGTTGGCGCAACCTAGAAATGGGTTGTATTTGAAACGTTACTATGCTTAATCATGAGTGTAGTAATTTTTTGTATTATATTGTATATATATGTTGTTGATTTGCATTCACTATCTTAATTATTTTTTAGAGTTTTCTTGACGCTATTAATCCGCTTTACATTTCATCGCAGATGTCTGAATCTTCGAAACCCTTTGTTGGATATGCTGATGGTGCTAGTCGTAGTACGCAGAATTTGTCCTCTGCAGTGTGGGTCATTTTCGCTTTGAACGGTGAGTTACTGAGTTTTCAAGGGATTTGTATTGGTAGATCGACGAAAAATATTGCTGAGTATAGCGCGTTGATCTAACTTCTCTCTGATGCCATTTCATTTGGTATTAATCGTATCATCATAAGGTTAGACTCACAACTTGTGGTATTAAAACTTACTAGTGTTTATACTGTTAGAAATCCAACATTGCATAGATTATTCCTAAGATTTTGACCTTTGGAAAGACACTTTGATTTTATTCAATATCAACATATTTCCAGAAATTTGACCACATTGACTGATTCTTTAGCTAATCAAGTTTTAGACATACATTTGCAACATATGTAAAGAAAACATTCACATCATTGAATATGATTGCACAATAAACATAGGAAATTTCTAAAAACATAGAGATAGATAGTCATAGGCTTTTAAAAAAATTTGTACCCAAGACACATTGGTCATCAGACCACAAAATGTATGCAAAATTTCAAAATTAAACTAGTGGTGCTCATGGTAACATGCTATAGATCTAGCTATCCTACGCAGTAATCGTATCTAGTGGTTAGGAATCCCAATAGTGTGTCGCTACAGTCGCATGGATAACTCTTCGATTCGGCAATCCGGAATCCCAAAGTTTAAACCCTCTATGTGCTGCCAAAGCTTAGCCAAAGTCTCAGCCATATCAATATCCTGAAGGACTACTCTCTCGACATCCCTCTCTGCTGGCACATCTACTTCACGCTCCGGTTCCTCTGCTGGTTGAACACGACCAACATCTGCATTACATTAAACATTTAGTTTAGTCTTGGGAAAACATAAAAAATACAAAAACATTGTATAAACCTTAGGAAAATAAAAAACATGATCAAAACATTCTTACCCATTACACCCCACTGAGCGCCTTCTAGTAATGCTAAATTTGGATCTCCTCGAAAATCAACACCTGTGTATGAATACTCATTGATGGCAACAATCTGTCACTGGAACCAGGCAAAGAACGTAGTCGAGAACACAATAGTAGATTGGCCTGCATGCCTACCCATGAGTTCTACCCATCTTTGCATCCATGTATCTCTAGGATTAGACACATCTAGTGTCACATGTTGTGGCTGCATCAGTGGAATCCGTTCTAAAGCGAAGGATATAAGGATCGAACCATAACTGAAATTCTCTTCCTTCCTCCATTTTCTTTGTTCATTTGTTCCTTTATCTGAGAAAGAATAGCTTCATACCAGTTGAATACCGTTGGCTCCAAGCACTCTAGCGCATACTACATATAAGATATATTTGCTACATGTAGTGTAATGGTACCGACAAGTTTTGTGATCATGAAAAGGATAGTTCTCAAGGGCAATTCTCTAGCATCCTGGATGTTTATCTTTCCATATTTTCTTGGCTCTACCCCTGGATAACAATGTTGTAAAACATAATCTCTCACTGTCTCTCCTCCAACAATAGAACCTGAGAGTGAAATAGGCAAGCCTCTCCTCGAAAAACCTGTGAGAAAATATACATCCTTGACTGTTATATGAACCACTTGGTTCTTAATATGAAATTCTTCGATAGCTAGATCCCATGCTCGAACTAAGAACTCCAAGAGTTCCATTTTTTGCCTCATCCCTGACAACCTGAAGTACTTAAGCAGTCCGCAATCTCTTAGGGCTCTTTCTGTACTCGCATCATTTAGGGCAATCATATATTGTTCTTCATGTTCTCTTTCTCTCCATGTAATCGTCATTGTAATCTGATGGAAACATGAAATACAACCATAAGAACCATTAGATTCCATTCAATGAAAAAAATTAGGCAGATTTTGGGCATAATGCAAAAAACAAAAATCTAGATTGCACCCAACACACTCCCTAACAAGAGACAGTGTGTTTTATATGCAAGTAGCCTTCAATTTACTTGCTATGCAACGCAGGTTTTGACATCCAGCGGTGCATTGCCCTCTTTTTGGGTAGAATTTACCCTAGGGACCTTAAAACCCTGAAAATTTGTAAAATTTGGAAATGAATTGATTACTAAAGGAAAGAGGAGGTTCATATCACTAAACTGGATCAAACGGCAACGAAATATGTCCATAGAAACGATCACAATCAGCAGCTGAATTTCAGGGGAAAAATCAGGTTCAGAGCTCCAAAATGCAAATGGTAACTATGGAATGGTAAAAATGAATAGTAAAACTACTTTTAATATTCATTTAATTGTTTTCAATGAATATGTATTGCTATGACTATGGTTTTATTATATTTTTATCATGAAACAGGTATTTTTAATCCATTTGATGTTGTTCTGAACAGGTCTTACAACTGATGAACATATTAGTCATGTAGATTTATTTCAAGAATGATTTGACCACAAAGCATACTTTCTCTCCTTATTTTTCGTGCTTTGCTAAAAACAAAAAATGATTTGAAGCGCACTTTTTTCTTTTTCGAGCTTCAATAACAGCGAAAAAGGAACCCCTAGAGTTTTCTTTCAGCTCTTTTCAGACTCTGATAATATGAAAATATTTCCTAGCACTTGTCTTTTCAAGCTTGTAAAAGTAAATGAATTTATATCTACTCAGTATAAGCTTAATCCTTTTCCAGACTGAAATAGATTATTTATGAAAAAGGAATACCTTGGTCGAACATGATTAAAGAGGTTCTCTCAGATATTATTTTACACTTTTTCAGATCTGAGCGAAAAATTTATGAAAAATTACTTATGGAGTTTTCTTTCGTCCTCTTTTTCAAACTCTCTAAATATGAAAAAGGGACCGGGCTATCACTGTCGTTAAGCTCGTTAAAACATAAAATAGTGACAGGCTTGTCGATCATGCAAGAATCGAGTTTCATTCATCGCTAGACTCATTAAATTATTAAATAGAGATACTTTATTCACCTGAAGAGTTGAATTATAGATCAATCAAATGTTATCCTCCTTAAGCTTGTTAAAAAATAAAGAGGTACTGGTCGAAAAATGACTGGGGAAAATTTGGGAAAAGTGAGTAGAATTCTTTACGGTAGCAAGTCACTCTTGAAGATGACACTTCACTTCATCAGAGTGACTGTTTGGGTTGGGTAATCTTCTTGACGGTTCATTCATACCTATGGTTCATCATACCTTCACTTCAGTTTTGGGTCAATGCTGCCAACTCATCTCAGTGTCGCCAATATGTTCAAGAGAATTCATCCAATGAATACTCATCCTTCTGCAATACTCATAAACCTTCATTCTCATGACTGTCACCCATAAAAATTACTATATCAAGTCATACCTTTGTCTCTAAAATCAGTAACTCTCGTTTCGCAATAAGGTGGCTTCCTGTCGACGAAAAATCATTATCTAAGAATTTCACTTAGAAACATCTGATTCCAGTACCATGAGGCTTTTTACAGCATCGAAAAGATCCTCACTTCCAGACTTTTGACCGAAAGATTTTGTTTGGAATTCGACATAAAATCATCTATTCACGCCTTACAAAATGTATTGTAGTACCTTGAGGGCCATTGAAATCAATGGTGGTTCTCTTGTGTTTGTTAACATCTCACATCTTGGCTGGTAATCAAACAATGTCTTTCCATGTTCGACTACAAATCATTTTTTCACATGGCTAGACTTGTACCCTAATGATCAAGTGAATGAGATAAGAAGACCCCGGATCTAGTTTCATCCATCCAGGCTGTGATTTCAGGATTGTTGTACACATCATCTGTACGGTGACCTTACATACAGATTGTCATCCGAACATGGGCCTATATCTGTAGGCATGTCTTTATTGGGCAACATTTCAATGTAGACGACTTTCTGAATTATGTACATGTTATTAGATTGTTTATGCACTGAACATGGGAATCCCTAGCCTCAACAATTATGATCAAAAGGATATATCATGATGTAATGTATTGTAATATTGATGCAAGTCGCCACTCCGCTTCATCTCCAGCCCATCATAGTGGAAATCATCTATATCAAAATATTTCTATTATTATTCAGACCTCATGCTTTAGGAGGAAATTTTTAAAGGTCAATTTGGGCACCATTCCCATGACTTGGTTAACTGGGAATTATCTCCAGGACCAATGAATAGGGTTTATCATCCCCTATCATTTCAATTGTTATATGGCCTAAGGCAAAGAACAAGACAAATCATTCAAGACTTTCATCTGCAAAAGTTTCCAAGATTTGAAGTTTATAATATATCATATGAGAGCTCATCAACGCTGCCTCTAAAGGGACTAAGTGCATTGCATATGCAGGTATCCCCATGCAAGGCTACTCTACAAAGCACTTCCCGACACTCATAGGTGTGTTGGTCACATTGGGAGAAAAATTCTCATTTTTCTGGAATCTCCACTTGGCCAGTGCCTTCTAGAAGAGTTCACATGTGACAAACTTCGAATCCATGTGTCCATTTCACATCTACAATATTGGGAATATGTCTTGCCTATTATTGGAAATTCATTGATTGTAAAACTACCTTCAGCTCCTCTATAAATTGAGCACAGATATTAGTGTTTAATAAGGAAGAATTTGAGTAGAGAAATGCTGGTGGAATTTCAATTAAGGAGTTGATTTGAGTAACATATTATTGGAGATATATGCATTGTGATGAAGCTGGGATGGTGCTAGAGATGGTGACACTAAATCAATCACTGGGTTGTAACCTTCCCTTCTATCATTAATAAATATTATTGCTTGTTTTTCCCTATATGCATCTGTATAAGCTTTGATTTTCCATATCATGATTTCTTATTTGATGTATATGGTTTATGCTTTATTGATTTAGCTAAATAACTTGAATAGACATCTGTATTATTGTTATCTCTTGTTGTTTAGTGTTAATTCTTGCAAGAAATATTTTGCACAGCCGGCTGGAATTTGAAGCTACAGCAAAAGCGACAGAAGGAGACTTTGGAAGCGCTTGGACTCCAAGTAAGCTTCTTGTTTCATTTTGTGTGTCTGTTTATAGTTAGGAAATATAGTCATAAATTCTTTGACCTGTTGTTCTAGATAAGCACCTGTCTATGGAATAATGATTTATTCGTAATTCATAATTCCGCATAACAATAACTGTGCCAACTCTTAGGAAGTCCCAAGAGAGCCAGGCTCACCAAATCATCATCAACAACCATTATTCCCACACTCCCCAGTTCATCCCAACATTGGAAAAAAAATTGTGAGATACTTTGGAATGGTGTCGCCTTTTTCCATCTTGATATTTTTGAGTTTATCTTTGAGCACCAATTTCCTATGGTCGTTGCTACTTTGGAAAAGATCCGTAAAAGCCTTCCACATAGCATATGGTGTGGCTTTCCCATGAAGGCTTGAGACAATTTGGTCTCGTACTCCTTCCAACAGAATCCTCCTCACCTTTTCCACTTTCTTTTGCCATGCATCAAGTAATGCAGCATCTGTCAAAGTAGGCTTAGGAACATCATTGTCAATGAATTCCTTCAAGCCATTGTCTTCAAGTACTGCCTCCATCTGGTCCTTACAAGAAATGTATTTTGAGCTTCCCTCAAGTGCATACTCTAGCTGCAAGTCATTGAAAGCCATTTCGATGTTAAATCAGTTGTAGCACCAAGAAATTATTTCTGTAAATTCGAATTCTTTCCACCAACAAACTCAGCTACTGCTTCAAAATTGCAATTTTCTGTGCTCCGATACCATGTAGAAATTTAATACAAAATATGCATTGCCTGGATTCTCTTGATCTAAAAATAATATGATGTTGTTAAATATAGAATCGCTTCTACAAAATCTTTACGGAATTTGAACAACAATTGCCAATCACAATCTCATGAAGAAATATCAATCACACATAACACAGATAATTTTAACAGGAAATCATAAAGCTAAAAACCCCACTTTCTTCTATTATGTATATAGCATGGATCTTGAAACAATTACATACAGAGCTCCAATCCAAGAGATCTTAGTACAAATGTTAACTGTCTCACACTGTCATACGAAAATTGGCAAGTTCCTTAGCCAATTTACTGCCTCCAGACAGCCTGCCTCCACTGCACAATCCCTGCTGATAGCCATCCTTGAAAGAATGGAATATTTCTTGCCTTGACTGTGCAATCCTCATGGGAACATCCAATGTGTGTGTGGTAGCATGTGTGAAACCACTGATGTCACAACTGATAGTCAATCTGTCCCTTTCACCTACATCTCAACCAGGTATCCACTGGATCTGACATGCATGTAGTTAACAGTAGTAAATATTCAGTTGCACGTGAGACCACTGATTGTGAATTAATTAATAATTAATTCACGTGATCTCTCACTAGTGTATCTTCAGTTACAACTAGGACAACTGGTTTTAACTCACTTAACTGAGTTAAACTACTTTACAACTTTCATAACTACACTTCCAACTCTGTTACAACTTTGAATCACTCAGTTGCAACTAAGTCCACTTGCATGTTCCACCAATCAACCTCTTAACTCGAAATTCCTATAGTTAACTGATTTTCCACTTCAGTTAACTATTTCCAAGTCAGTGCGCATTGGGAATAGATTATTGTTATTGTTCAACTATTATTAAGGGATAATAATAGTCGACATGCATCTATAAATAGACATGCAATCTATAAATATAACTTGCACATACATATATAAATAGTCTTCATCTATAAATAGAATTTTCTCATGAATCTATAAATAGACATCCACCTAAAAATAACCTGAGGCTCCTTCCTAATGTAGGTGCATAATTTTCATTAGGACCTTCTTGTTGAATCTCAACACTTGGAAAACTAATTGATGGCCTTCCCACTGAGAATCATGTTCATCATTTGCACACACATCCATACGATGCAAGCTTCCCCTCGGAAACCACTTTTCCAAGTTAAGCCCATATGAGTGAACTACAACAATGAGTTCCAACATCAGTAATAATCAAGAAAATAAATGACCATTATTTTACCTCCACAGTTCCAAATTCCACATCTAGAAGAATGCATTCGCCACCTCTTTCGCTTCTTCACGTCAACACATCAACTGGTCTACAATGGCTGCAAACGTTTTGGCTGCAAATTATTTGACATCTTGTCACAACACGACCATCAATTTGAAAAACACTTCATGCAAGAAATACAACTTGACTACCTATCCTTTTTCTCCTTCAAAGCAACAAATTTCACATCATGTGAAAATCATCATGTACTCTCACATCTCGGTGTACAAACCATCGACCAAAAAAAAGTCAAAAAAACATGCCTCTTCATACAAATGACTCTCAAGTCAAACAAAAGCATGCATGAAATCTCTCAACTCTCTTGCAAGTACAATTACAAGTACAAGAATCCCATTTACATGTAAAAGTACTTAAAGAGTTGTAATGATAAATTTTGCTGCAAAAAAGTGAGTCAAAATACTCCCCTTTTCCAACACCTTCCTAGCATAAACATGCAACATGCATTCAAATGGCAAAGAAATGCATCAACCATCAAAGACATGCAAGGCCTAAATTGGATAAGAAATCTAACCATCTCGTACCAAACCATTTCAATGGCGCTTCTTTCAGCTGCACATCATCATGTGAATCATCCTGACCCACATCAATTATGGAATCTTCTTTTCCATTCTTGTCAAGATACCTCTCCACCTTCTTCAAATGTCATGGATGACTTGTTGGATACAAATTCCAACACTTGTCTACAAGATGACCTTGCTTATGGAAATGAGTGCAAAACAATTGCATCTTCTTTTCAACATGGATTTCCTTGTCCAATGAACCCTTGGCTTTCTGCCTCATTTGTTTTGAAATTTTCCTATGCTTGGGTATATTCATCCAACACCTTGAAACATTATGGTTATCAAAACCAAAAAATGAACATGAAACTTTTCTCCAAATCTTATGTGAGAATTTTCCATGTTTAACATAATCAAAAGCAACTTGATTAAAAGCAGATTTATACCTTGAACATTCACCTTTCTCGCCTTCTTGAGAAGGTGAATTTGATGAGGTAGTGGATGTCTTTGGAATACCAACAATGCATTCAATGGATTTAGAGCTGTCAACATCCTCTTGTTTTCCATTCTCATTAGTTGCATGCTTATGAGCATATTCTTGCAAAGTGGGTGTAAAACTTTTGCATTCCTCATGAACACAAACTTCACAATATTGAGGGAATAAACACGATGAAATTCCTTCTTGGAACACCTTCAAGTGCCTCCTTGGCTTTGGAGCATTCTCCATCATGTTGTCCATAACCAAGACCCAAATACCTTGGCCTTTCCTCAACAATAATTGGCTCAACAATGCCTTGTGCATGTTTTCCCAATCCTTTACCTTCATATCCCATCTTCATCAATAATTTTGACCCTATTCCTCTAGTGTGTCTTTCAAAATCACCTACACATTCATATTTAGGAGAATTAGAAGATAAAATTGATTTGCATACCTCTTTTTCATGCACATACTTGGCTAAAGTTTCCTTGGCATCATGGAGTTGAGTCTCCATCCCATGCATATTTTCAAGGGTTTCATTTGCAATATAGAGCTGAGTCTCCATCTCATGCATCTTTTCAAGAAACTCTTGATTCTCCTCTTTCATGGCAATCAAATTCTCTTGAAGTATAATGCTATCCCTCTTATCTTCATACATCTCTTGCACCATATCATTCATGATGTAGAGCTTCTGCAACATATCTTTATCAAAGAGTTTTACTAAGGAAGATTGATTAGAAACAATACTTAATGAAGCTTCCATCACACCTGCAATGCATACAAAGCTTCTTTGTTGTGATTTGAGAACTGTGCTCTCAATCTTGACTTTCTCTTCACACATAAACTTGCACACAGTTAAATTCTCCTTGCACAAATACAAAACCGACAGATAATTCTTCTAGCTAACCTTGGCTAAAATGACCTTGTCATGCCAGGCAGTAAATCCACAAAAATAGAATATGAATTTGATGGAGAGTGTGCATGAATTTATACATCAAGGTGAGACTATTGGGATTCATTTCTCAATGTCTCTTAGACTTCCTTATTTCCTAATTTACACTATTATAAAATTTCACCCAATCCCTTAGGATTAGGTGTCAACACTCCCCCCCTTAATCTGAAGGGATGTTGGTGAGTCCAAGCATCGTTATGAATTTTTCAAACTTTTCTCTTCCAAGCGCTTTGGTGAAGATGTCTGCAATATGCTCATTTGTGGAACAATGGCATAGATGGATAGTTTTTGCCTTAACATGATGTCGAATCATATGGTATTTTTTATTGATGTGCTTCGTTTGATCATGGAACTTTGGGTTCTTGGCCAACTTTATTGTAGAAGTGTTGTCGATCATGAGTGGATTTGAATGCATTTGTTTCATCTCCAAATATTCTAGGATTTTCCCAAGCCACACAATTTCATTTGTTGATTCAATTGTTGCCACATATTTTGCCTCAGTTGTGGAATCTGCTGGAACTGGTTGTTTGTGTGATCTCTAGGAGACATCGCCTAATCCAAGAATCATGGTATAACCTGAAGAAGATACTTCAGTTTCTTTGTCCCCATAAAAGTCTGAATCAAAGTATCTAATCAAGCTGAAGTCACCCTTTTGTGTATATTTGAGTCCAAAGTCTTGAGTCCCCTTCAAGTACTTTAGAACTCTTTTTGTAGCAGACCAATGTCCTTCACAAGGTTTTTGCATAAACCTGGAGAGGATTCCAACAACAAATGAGATGTATGGTCTAGTAGTGGTTAGGTAGATGATACTTCCTACAAGTTGTCTATACTTCATTGCATCCTCGAATTCCTTCCCTTCAATGGATGTGAGCTTCAAGTTTTGTTCCATTGGAGTGGTCAAAGTGTTGCATTCATCCATGCCAAACTTGTTCCAAAGATCTTTAATGTACTTCTTTTGAGAAAAAAATATAAATTTAGGATGTTGAGTTACTTCAATACCAAGATAGTAGTGAACATAGCTCCATCAACCGTGTTAGTAAATTCTTCAAAAACATAGTTTCTAAAAGTCGTGTGACATGTTGCTCTTAAATATAACAACCAATCATTTCTCTGAGAAGTAAATGAAAAATTAAACAAGTCTTTAGTTACTCCATTGTTACAATGTGATACAACATAATGAGTGGATTCAGGTGCTTTACCTTTGTCTCTGTGATGAGTTTTACCTTTTTTTTTATTTCTTTGCTGCTCAATTTTATCCCAAGGCAACTTACATGTAGATGCATCATGTGAATCTTTATTGCAGCATATACAATGAAGATCATATTTTTCAGTTTGAGTTTGTCTGCCCCCCCTTCCTCTGAAATTCCTTCTTCCTCTTTGTCTTCGGCCAGATCTTCCTCTGGAATAATATTGAGCATGATTATTCTCTCTATGTGAAAAACATACAACCTCTTCAGAAGACAGAGGGGTTGTCATCTTTCCAAAAGCCTTCTCTCTTTCTGCAAACTTTTTCTCAAGGGAATCAAAGGTGATTTTCATGAGGTTTCCACTTACTTGCAATGACTCAAGGTAATGTGAGTAAGTGGGATACAATGCCTTAGCATAATATATGAGAGGTATGTCAACTTCTACACCAGTATTCTTAATGTCATGCATGATAGATCTTACTTTTTATGCTAAAGCAAGAGGGTCATCATTTTTCAATTCAAGGTTGAAAAACTTAATCATCAATTAAACAATTTCGAGTTTTGAATGTGAGTCATAGAGTTCTTTTAATTTGGTCAAGGCTTCATAGGCATTTGAAAACGATGTAATATGGCGACTCACCTCTTCATTTACGAAAGCTGAAATCAAGGCATAGGCCTTGCAATTCATGTTTTCTCAAATGGCGATATCCTTGTATGAGGTGGGCTTTGTCGGTGGATTGTCTTCTTCTCCTTCACAAATTCCTCTCCACAAGTCATTAAAAATGCGAGTGTTCTTGATTTTTGAAGACCATTCAAGATAGTTATCCTTACCAGAGAGAAAAAATCCCACAATATATATGAGAGAATGCATTGTGATTCTTGGAAAAAAAAAAAAAAATTCTGGAGGGAAAAAAAAAAACTCACTTCTGGTGTAAAATGTACTATGCTGCAAAAAACTCAATTCTGGAGTGAAAATGCACTCTGCTATAAAAATATATAATTTTCTATAAAAAAAACCAGTTCTGGAAAAAGTGGTGGTCAGACCTGGGGAACGTTGACCTCGGGAAGGTTGGACCTAGGGGAGGTGGGTTAGGGGGAGGTGAAAGTGGGGAGGGGAACTCGGTGAACGATGAACATGATGGTGAGGGGAGGGGCTATGGTGAGGGGGAGTGAGAGGGGAGTGAGAGTAGTGAGGGGGGGTGGGGAGAGTGAGGATGGGAGAGTAGTGAAGGGGGAGGGGGGGAGGGGGTGCGAGCGGGGACGTGAGAGTGATGAGGGGGTAGGGGGAGCGAGCGGGGACAGGAGAGGCGGGATTGCGCAGAGACGGGGAATGAGCAAGAGTGGAAGGGGAAGGTGAGGGGGATGGGGGAGCTATAGGTGAGGGGGCCAGGGAATGAGTAGGAGGGTGAGGGTCTGTGGGAACAGGGAGATGCGGGAGAGTCGAGGGGAAGGGGAAGGTGAGGGGGATGGGGGAGTGAGAGGTGAGGGGGTGGGTATGTGGGAACGGTGAGATGTGGGACTGTGCAGAGAGGTGGAGCGAAGTGTGGGAGTGAGCGTGCAGAGAGATGGAGCAGAGTGTGGGATCAGAATATAGTAAATCAGCAGGTAGCCCAACTATAGCAAAAAAACAACAAATTAGCTAATTAGTAATTCTAGCAGGATTTTGGCAGAATGACAGAGTTGATAGTCTGCAAAAATTGCAGAGCCAATTTTGTAGAATGGAGGAGGGAGTTACAAAAGAAAGGAAGCCAAAAATGGACTTGGCTCTGATACCATGTCAACCCAGGAGGTAACTCCACAAAAATAGAATATGAATTTGATGGAGGGTGTGCATGAATTTATACATGGAGGTGAGACTGTTGGGATTCATTTCCCAATGTCTCTTAGAGTTCCTTATTTCCTAATTTACACTATTATACAATTTCACCAAATCCCTTAGGATTAGGTGTCAACAGATCTAAAATGTGCTATGCTACCAACTTGATCTGAATATGGGAAAACTAGTTTTGATGTGCTAGCTCCCTCATCAGTTAAATAAATATGTGTTTGGGATTGTCTCAAGCTAGCCAATTGTGAAGGGGTTTATGCGTCAATTTTTTAAGTGTCTTTGATGAGAAAAATATGAGTTAATTAGCTTTTAAAAATCATGTACAATAAATAAAATGCAAATAAATAACACACAACAAACACATTACACAATATCTAATAATAGAGTTCACCCCTCCTGGGCTACATCTCCATGGACCTGTTTCAATTGGCTAGGCCCTCTTTGGATTAATGGTCAACTATTTGATTACATGGACCTACAGTTCTCCAATGGATTTGAAACCTACTCCATTAGCTTCAGAAGACCCAAAAACCTCAAAATAGACTATTCAATCTCTGAAAATGGTCTCCAGCTAATCTAGGCATGACCTCCTATCCTAGTTGCCCTGGGCTTATTTAATCTTAAAAGTGGAAAAAAAAACTTTCAAAAGTGCTCCAATTCCTCTGTAACCTATTCCATCATGCTTAGAGCATAAAAAACATCAAATAATGACTCTTATTTTTTCAAAATTGGTCGAAATTAGCCAAAGATATGGCCAAAATATTTTTGCCTAGTAAATTGCCTCCAAAACTAGAGAAAACTCCAGTTTTTAAATTTCTTTTCATGTTCTCACATCTACAAAGAAAGAAATACGGAAGAATATTTCCTCTCCAAATGACTGCTAATGGGAAAAGGGCCTTGGGATATCATGGAACAACTTGAGGGTATTACTACTAAAGCTTCCTTCCAGAGGCCCTACAAGGATTTAGCTATAAGAGCTGAAAGGATTTAACATTGTGCAACAACTTCAAATCAGTTTTGATCAATTTTATTACGTTCACAATGTTTAGACAACAAATACTTGCATGAAGGACTGTTGTTTTTTCTTTCCCCAATATTTTTGCTAAAAGTATGGTTTTTTTTTTTTTTTACAATCATCTAAACAACTCTTTATTCAAATGCACCCATATTATGCATCTGCTGAATGTGATTGTATCATTTTTGTGAATGATTTAAATTAAGGTCTTTTTTGTTTGGAAACAAATATATATATATATATATATATATAATTAAAATTTTAAGTATATTTTTTTATATAATTTATATAGTATATATTTCAATTATTTTTATTTAATAATTTATCAAAATTATAATTTTTTAAGTTATATAATTTGTTTAAAAGTTTTTGTCAGACCATGAGGGTAATTCCACGAATAACTTGTTTTTTTCATTAACCAGATCATGAATATATACATGAGTAGAGAGACACTTGAGATTCTAATTCCAAGGTCTCTTGGTTTTCTCTAATGCATAACTGAAACTAATTACAATATTTACAATAAACCCAATTGTTTTGGATTAGGTGTCAACATTCCCCCCTTAATCTGAAGGGATGTTGGTGAGTACAAGCATCATTCTAAAACTTTCAAACTTTTCCCTTCTAAGCACTTTGGTGAAGATGCCTGCAATCTGCTCATTTGTGGAACAATATCGTAGGTAGATTGTCTTGGCCTCAACATGATGTTGAATCAAATGATATTGTGAATTAATGTGTTTGTTTCGATCATGGAACTTTGGTTATTGGCCAACTTTATTGTAGAAACATTGGCAATCAAAAGAGGAGTTGAATGCACATGTTCCTCGTTTGTGTGACCTAGAGGATGTTGGTAAGTGTAACTAGGTTCAGTCTTCATAATGGCTATGTAATTATGTATTTATGTAATGAAGAAGACAAAGATAATAAAATATATTCCCTGTTAAGCTTGCTTCATGGGTTTCATGAGCAAGGGATTTTATTATAGGTCAAAGACCTCTTCTTGATGTCTTTTAGGATTTTTCATCTTGTCATAAATGCACAAATTAGATTCATGTACATGAAGCAATGTTACACTTATAAAGTGTCAAAGAAACAATGTAAAAATGTTCAACGCCCTTGTCACCTTGCTGAAAGAATACTCCTTGAAGTCAGCCTCACAATAGTTGGTCAAGTCGGCTTGAAAACACTGCTAGTGAACTGTCACACTCCTTCATGGTCAGATCAGCTTAATTGCAAGTTGAGACAACTATATATACCCAACTATGTTGCGCAGAACAGAAACAGATCTGAGCTCAGATCATCTAAATTTTTTGGGTATATGCATCAGTGAATATTCTGAGATTGTAGTGTGGAATAATATGAGTTTGTGGTGCAAATCTATTTGTCTTTTGGTGCAGAAGAATACAACCTAATGAAGAAGTCTATCTATCATACGTAAATAAAAGAACGATCAATCTACAGGAGACCGAAGGTAATCACAGTAGACTGAGGGTAATTACAATAGCTCTCACACATCGAAGGTGATCTCAGGAAGCATCAGATCTACAGTAAGTACAAGGGGAAGGTAAGTTTTCACAACAAAGGGTAAAGGCATTGCAAGGAGAGCAAGAAGTCTAGACTACCCAATGAAGGAAGATAGGAAGAAAGGAGAAAGCTATCTCAGACAAGAAACAAATGATCTCTACTAATTGTTTTAAGGGTGCATAAAGAGGTCTCTAGGAGACTGTGATTAGACCAAGGAAAGAAGGAGTTCATATTTTAGAAATAGGAATCGAGTTTCCTTGTATTGGTGCAGTGCAGTGCAAGAAAGAAGGATCGGTAATAAGGAGAAAAGAAAAGTAGGTGATAAGGGTGTTCGAGGTACATTAATGTCAAGGGTTTGTGTCATGGTCATGGTACTTGTCAACTGAAAGTCTATAAGAAGAATTACTTTCCCTGGATGGAAGAGCCTAAATTTGTTTCTCTTGTGGCCACTAGCCTCCATGAAGATTGCGTTGTCTCTCCATGATCTCCATCATGTCTACATTTAATTCCCATTCTCTCCATCATGTGTGCATTAGATGCACCGCTTCCTCCATTATCTTGTCATAAGTGCTTTATAATCTTACTTTGAATGCACTATGATCTTATTTGACCTCCTCCAAGATCCTCATGATTTTACATTTAAGATCCATGATCTCCACTCTTCCTTCATTTAAGAAGTAGCTCCACTACTCCCTAATGTAGATCTAGATCCGAAATATCCAGATACACACATCAAAAGTGGATTTTATTCATGTATGGGTTTTTTGGGTCCCTCCGCCCTCTTATTTACTTAATTAATTATGAAAATGAAGAACTCTAATAGTCCAATTATCTTGTAGAAAATTGGGAATATTACATTCCTCCCTAGCAAAATTGTGCTTGTCCTCAAGCAACTGCAAAATTAGATGCTACAGAAAACATCCTCCCTCCAAATGGCATCCTAAAATGGAAGGCCTTCCCATCTGTCACAATGTGTCATGCATGTCTAGCTCCAAATTTTCCTCTCTAGAATGTCTAGAATGGCCTCCAAATGAAAATTTAGATACCCATCCTCATCAATGAATCTCCAAGTGGAAACCATATGATGTCCAAAGATCTTCTCTATACATGAGATACATGAAATGAGGTGGTTTCTTCCCAAAATGGAAAGTCCCAATTCATGAACTATCTCTCCAACCCATGATACATAGAGTATATTGCATCTATCAACGCTCTCATCATTATCCTTGTTGGCCATGTAGGCTCCAAACATAACATCAACATAGTGAAAAACAAGAAGTAGAGACATATGGATAAACATGAATAATGTCAAACCATATTCTCCCAATAACAACCACCATAGCAAAGCCTTATGCTACCATGCTAGATCGTCATGAAAATAAGTAAGATAGTCATAGAAGCCACTGCAAAAACGCTTCTTGTTGCCATGCCAAATCAACATCAATATAGATATGAGCGTCATACTCTCTCAATAGAAGCCATCGTAACAATGCCAATTTTTGCCACACCACATCATCATTGTACCAAATGTAGTGGCCATATTCTCTCAAGAGAAGCCACCATAGTAAGGCATCTTGTTGCCCCATCACATCATCATCATACCAAGTACAATGACCATAATCCCCCAACAAAAGCCAATGTTGTAAAGCCTCCTGTTGCCATCCTCTATCATCATCATGTAATGTATGGGAAGAAATCAGCCCGTACTCTCCCAAGAGTAACCAAAGAAACACATATTCTTTCTGCCTCCTTACATCATCATGATGAAATTCATGGAGAAACAACATACTAATGGACATGTGTAGTGTCCCATCAGAACAATATAAATAAGCTCCCTTATGCCACATCATGTGAGAGTTATGCAATGTCCCAAACCAAAATACATACATGAACATGAGATATATCCCAAAAAGAAATACATGTAAATACATGAGACATATCCCTACAAACAAGAGAAAATATATGGACATAAGATACATCATGAGTTGTCCAAACTCTCTCATCAACAACCAACGCAGCCATGCCTCGTGCTGCTGCATGACATCAATGATATACTTGGAATGGACCACATAAGTGTGAGTTGTTGGGTAGTATCCATATGGCACCCAAGAGAAACTAGCACAACCATGCTTCTTGCTGCCTGGTATCATAGATCTACAGGAAGGTAGGCAACCTCCTACTCCTCATCCAGATCCATTCATCCCAATATGGATGATGAATCATGCCAAGCTCAATCTTGGTATCCTCCCAATGTAGAATACCAACATCCTCCATGTGAATAGCTTTGCATTCCATGAAATGTTGAAGTGCACATCCATTGAGGACTCTCCATGAGATCCTCTCATGAATGGCCCATTGGAACCCATAAGGCTCCATACATGTTGGAGGTAGAGATTCCTCTTTGAGTTGTGAGATGCTCATCAAGGAAACTTCATCTTGAAAATGGAAAATTCTCTCCATCACAAGATGTCCACCATCTATCATTTGTCCCTCCAATAATTCATGAGTGAAGCTACCTTTATAATGCTCCAAGAATAATGGGGCCCTCTCATCATCACTATTGCTAGGTGACAGTGATGTAGATTTGCATGGTGATACATGTGTTGTCTCATGGCCACATACAATGCTAAACTCATAGTTTGGCATTGTACTGAATAGGAATGTGCTCCTCCCATCTTCTGCAACTCCACACTTCAACACAAAGTGTTGGGTGTAGCTCAACCATGACAAACTGGGATAGAAATACATCTTCTCTTTGATCAAATAAAGGGTCCTCTGTGTAGTGATAATTTGTTGCTCCAAATCAGCAAGGTGCTCTAATCCTTGGTTATGCACTTGCCCTGATGGCATGGTCTCACATATCTCAATATGAGGTATTGAAATAATATGAGAAGAACATATGTGCAAACCTTGGATAAGTTGAATCTCTGGAACATCTTGCACATCCACAAGAATTCCTCCAAGTGGTGCAATGGTCTCTCCAACTGCTAGTAATAATGATGGCCACATCTCTTCAACTATACCAGCGCTGGTATCTGTCTCCTCCTCATGCATCTCATGAATCATGCACGAGGCTCCAAATGTAAAGAACTCAAGACCATCTTGCAAAGATGCAAGTGATCCTGCTCCTGATGTAAGTACATCAGCAGCTGGTGGTGGTGGTAGAAGCTCATCCTCCTGAGTGATAATGAGGACATATTCCTTGGGCTCTTCATGTACTATCTCCTTAATGATGGGATATTTCTCTATGTAAGATGTCTCTAGTTTCCTCCTACCAAATTTCTTCTTCAGTCTTCAAATAAAGTCTGCATAAAAAAACACTTTCATATGGGACAAGTGACTGAACCACCAATCTCCTGCTTCACTTTTTAGGTGCAGCGCTGAAAATTCCACAACCTCTCTTTCTGCTATAGGATATTTCAGAAATAAAGCGGCCAATTCTTCCCTCCAATCCCTCAATGTGCTTGTGGAATATCCATCATATGTAGACAAGAAAAATCTATGCCTTTTTCTTCTATTGTTGCTTCAGGATCTTCTTTCTTCTTTGAGTTGCAAGAACTGTTGGAGAGAAATATTCTCCTTCAAATCTCTAGGTTGTGCTTTGTATTCAGACAAATATTTACTTAGGGTCTCATGCCCCAAGTCTCCTTCATATTTAGACAAGTCCTCTTTCTTATCAAAGAAAGTGGATCTAGTGGAATAATGTGAAGCTATTTGCTTCTCATGCTAATAGGAAGTGTTGGGGCCTTCCTCATCCATTCTTCTTCTTGGATCTTTCCTTTTCCTTTCTCTCTTCATTTGATTGATCTCTTTGGAGAGATCTTGCAAAGATATAAAGAAAAGAGTGGCAAAATTGCAATCCTCCTTCACAATAGATCTCTACTATCTGCTTCTTCTTTTGATGCAAAATATGAAGTGTCCAGAAGCTGAGCCAAAGATCATGCTCTGATACCACTGTAATATCCCAAAAGGGAGAATGCAGTAATACTAAAACACAATAGATGAACAGCAACAAAGTAAAAAATAAATATAAATACACATCAAAATGAAAAAAAATAGCGGAGCCATTTTATTATATAGGAGGTGGATATCAAGTACAACAGTGCTCAAAATATGAGACACTCAAGCCAAAGAGATGGCCTAGAATGACCCTGAAATGCTCCCACAAGAGGGACTGCGTAACTGCTGGACTGTTGGAAGGAAAACTGCATTGTCCCTTCTGCAACTGTTGGGACTAAAACTGCTGTAAAAAATGAAATGTAGATCTAGGCAGTTTGGGAGCTTCGATGATGCTGAAAATGTAGATCTGGGCTCTATGATGGATACCCAAGATAACCCAGAAAGAATTTTCCAGATCTATCAATCTAAGAAAATCACCCTCTTAGGTCTTGCACATATAACTGTTGGGTATGCAGATCTGAAGCTATATCTAACAAAAGGATGGCTGCAATATGATACAAAATCATATCTATGCAAGAAGGGATGATCCCTTCACTAGATCCTTGGGATAAAATCTCAAGATCTAGCTCCTCCAATATCCTCCACTGAATATGGTTTTTGATCACTCAATAGGTTCATCAAACTGCGCTATTAATAGGGAGGCTCAATATTCTGTTGCTGGATATGTCAAATCAGCTCCGAAATGATGGAAACAATGAATACAAAGTGAGGAGATAGTCCCTCATAGGATTTCCAGCTGAAATAATGGAAAATTCCTTCCTCTAATGGATCTACGAGACTGAACTGTGCAATCCTTGAGTGGACTGCTACTGCATGGAGGTAACATATAATAGCCTGAATGTTGGATTTAGATCTGCTACTCCTAGAAAATTTTACATGAAGCACAAGGTTAAAGGATTAATCCTCCACATGTTTCCTAGCGGAGATGCTAGAAACAACCTCCTAAAGATGGAATCAATTCCTGATGAGAATAAATCTCAATAGAAACCTTCCCCAAGTAGTCACTCAAATTCCCCCATGGGTAAGGGTGGGATTTCCACTCGGAAACACCCTGTGCTAAACAGCACTGCATAATTAGCTAAACAACATAAGCGTGCATAGAAATGTCAACTGACAAATCTAGATCTAAATAGATCATAAATAATAATCTAAAGGTTGCCTTCTATTGTGCCTCCATCTTCATTATATATATTGTGAGCCTTCTATAGCCTAGGCCCACCTCATAACTCGCCGCCTATGTGGCCACTAGCCTCCATGAAGGTTGCGTTGTCTCTCCATGATCTCCATCATGCATGTATTCAATTCCCATTCTCTCCATTCTGTGTGCATTAGATGCACCACTTCCTCCACATATTATCATAAGTGCTTTATGATCTTACTTTGAATGCACTATGATCTTAGTTGACCTCCACCAAGATCCTCATGATTTTACATTTAAGATCCATGATCTCCACTCTTCCTTCATTTAAGAATTTGCTCCACTACTCCCTAATGTAGATCTAGATCTGAAATATTCACATACACACATCAAAAGTGGATTTTATTCAACTATGGGGTTTGTGGATCCCTCCACCCTCTTATTTACTTAATTAATTATGAAAATTAAGAACTCTAATATTCCAATTATCTTGTGTAAAATTAGGAATATTACATAAAATCTTGATGGAAAAATTGCAGAAGGATGAATTAGGTGAATGAAAAAATACTATCAATCCAATATGAGTTTCTTTTTTGAATTTTCATTAATAATATACTTAAAAGTATTAGATAACATGTTTCAAACAATCTATTAATTCATATATGTTTAATGTTCTACATGGACCAACAATGAAGGAAATGAATTTTGTTCTAAGAAAAGAAAAAAAATATAACATGCAAATGAAAATGAATTACTCCTTTAGCTCATCTGGAGTGGTGTTGGAGGTTAGCGAAAGAGGGGAAAACTTTTGCAAAACTTTGACAGATCTAGTAGAACAAATGTACAAACGATCTTTCCACTTACAATACAAAAATAAATCTAATGATTCCAAGAACCAAATTTTATTTAAACTACAGGAAGACTTTCCAGAGAATTGGTTAATGAGACATGTCATACTTTTAATCGCAAAAACGTACAACAACAAAAAAGAAGTTTTGAAAAAGTAATATTCCTTGAAATGTTTTTCTAGAAATATATGTATATACTACTACAAAGCAATCATTTATAAATATCACTTTTGTTATATTTAGTTTTCTTATATCAATATAAAAATTAGATAGTTTATTGTCGTGTTACTTTTTTTTCAAGAATATTATGAAAATCTCAAAGGATGAATGAGCTGATATCCAAAATATGCTAGCAGGAATGTCCAACAAGGTGTACAAGGAGATAGTCAAAGAAATGGATATAATTGCATCACACTAGGAGACATCTCAACAACAACATGCTTCAAATGTAATATGTGATCATTGAATTTTTCGATTAGGTACAATAAATAAATAATTTATCATTAAATATTAATTTTCAAGTATTTTCTTGTAGAAAAGAAAAGAAAATGGAACCCATTGAGCACATAAAACAAGATGACAAGGAAGAAAAGGGTTGATATCTAAGTTTGTAAGTAATTTTTACTTCCTTATAACAACTTAACTAGATTTCATTTTTTTATATTTTAAGTTGTTTTATAGCAATCATCATTGAAAACATGTGCTAACATACAAAGAATAACCATCAGAAGAATTGATTGACATTGGGTTAAAAATTGGTTGTCATTATATGTTGGCATATCATAAATTAATTGTGTAATTTGTAAGTATCTATCTTGTTTTACTTAGCTCCATCTATAATTAATAGAACAAAAAAAAAATTATATTAAATCTATGATTTGTTATAGGGTATAAAACTTGCAGGAAACAAAGTATGGAACTACGCCAACAAAAGAATTGTTGAAAGAAGGCATGAAATTTTGTTTTGAAAGAATGTGTATAGTTCACGAGTCAATTCTTGCTATGGTACATTTCTTTTCGATTTACATTGATGTATATTATTTAATATTACAATTTTCATTATTCTCACCAATGTAGATACACTCAGTACACTTTATTTTTATGTTTGTATATGGGACTTGAAGAAGAATAAAACAATCAACACAATGAAAAAAAAATTCCTCCAAATAACCCAATTCATGGAAGTAGCTCGAGAAGTGACAACATTTCCAGCAAAGAATGATGATCAATATGTTTGGATATCAAAGCAAGGTGTTGTATTTTTTGAAATATTTAACTTTGAAATCAGACATTTTGTTTAATGTAATGGACATGGTGTCCCAATTGAAAGGCAAAGGGTTACCAATAACTGTCCCATTTTGTATGACAAAGAGTCTCTTATTCATATATATATATAATAAAATACTTTTTAATGTATTCTATTGTGTTCTCCACTTTCATTGTGAAATGTTACACCACTGATTAAATATATGGATGATTAAATATTATAATGAAGAGATGGGAAATCTGATGATATAAAAAATTCATCCAAACATCACATTCAAATGCATTAATAAAAATTTAATTGATATGAATACTATTATAATATATGTGTCGGCTTTTGATGAATAATGAATTTTAAAAACTCACAATAATTGCACTGTCACAGGTCGATGTTTCTAAAAAATATAAAATGAACACTGTTGCGTGTGTATGATACCATTGCTTTGCTACAACTTATGAGCACTGCACCAAATACCAATACCAATTAGAACACTCGGTGCACTTTATCGACGACTACGACCTGGACAGATAGGTGTTACATGCACTGGTATCGTTTGCCTTTAATGTGCTGGTGCGTTTTTACACCTTAACATCCTGGGTGTCTACACAACCCATACGCACTGGGAGGACAGAAGGTGCATGCACCAGTGCATTCGTATTTGTAAATCACCGATATTGTTTGCATGAAATGCCTTGATGCTTTACAACTATAATCCAAATAACACCGGTGCATGAACCTTCTATCAACCTGGTGCGTTTTTGTTGGTGACATGCACTAGGACATTGTGTATGTAAACGCCCTAGGGCTTCATAAAATTGTTTTCCATGTTTGTGCTTGGTATGTTTATAGCATCGATCTGTACTATCTAAAACACATCGTTGCGTTCACACATGAAGCGTGCAACAAAAACAAAAAAAATAGTTTCTATTGATTGCTATGAGCATGCTATGACTAGTATGATGGTTTTGAGGCAAGTATATGCCTTGGTTGTTTGACCTTTAGATGCGAGTAAGCCTTGCCAAGGGATGGACTACCCAGGATGGGGGTGCCAGCGGAACTTGGCAGGTGAGTGACTACATGGAATGGGTGACTGGATTTCTCGAGGGACTGTGTAGCAGAGAAGGGTAGGTCGGAGATGGATTGTTTTAGTCATTAGCATTTCCAAATGGAATCATATGCACATTGGGAGTGTGCCCTGGAAAAATGAGCCAGTAACTGTTCAATGAGGGTATAGTAGAATAGGATTGTAGCGCTAAACATTGGATACCGATTTGACTTGGTAGTGGATTCTAGACTTTCTGGGAAGGAGGTGAATCTTGGTATTACTTTGAGGGTGGAGGTTTGAGCCTCTGGATTCCCTTGTTGTGGATGTGGACGTCATATAATTTTATTTGTTAGTTGTGAAAATGTGCATATGTATATATGTGGTTGCTATTGTAAATACTGTAATGAGTTATATTATAAAGCTCCAGTAAACAATATGATTTTCATGGTAGTTTTTGCTTTTGAGCAGGTTATTAATTGTAAATACTGCAAGGAGTTGTGTTATAAACCTCCATATGCAGTATGTTTTATTTTCAATGGTTTTGCTAAGGTATATGTGTGATTGAACATTGAGCACTGTGTTCCCCCATGGGGGAGAGTTCCGCTGTAACATCCTTGGTGAAAACTCCATGTAAAATGTAATAAAGTTAAAAATAATAACCACGGTTGATGGGACACTTGTTCCAAGCTGAATGTTGAGAAAAACATCCTATTGGGTGTTCATTTTGGTTATTATGGATAAATTAAATTGGAAAAGGCAATGGCTAAGTCTTTGGAAAGGAAAAGAGGAATTATTGGCATTTTATTTATGAAAATAATGGAAAATAAGAGAAAAAGAAGGTGAAAGGTCATAGGTTGCATGTGAGGAATAAATTGAAGCAAAATAATGGAAAATGAAGAAAATAGAGGTCTCATTGATAAAAAGGCTCTTGAGGATCAGTTGGCAAGAATTTTCTCACACTTATGGCTCTCATTCCATTCTCTCTCTCTCATACTCTTGGATACCTAGATTTTTCTTGGAGCACTTTGGCATTGGATCAAGAAAGGAAAAGAAAGCAGGAAGAAGGAGGAATCAAGCAAGAAGGAGAAAGAATAAGGCAGCTACACAGAATTCTTGGCAGGTATTGATTTGCATGTGTGTTTTCCTTTCTAAATCTGGCATGCATGGTATTGCATGTGGTTTTTTTCTATCTTGGCATGGGTTTTTCAGCTGTGACAGTATTTTCAGCCTAACCTTACCATTTCCAAATAACCATGGTGTTGTGGAGTTATCATGTTTTGGTTTAGCTGGATGGTTGGATGGATTCTAAGCTGAGTGAGGTAGATATTCAAATTATTATGGAACTAGTTCATGTGTTGCCTCAGTTTAGGGCCTAGTAATATGGGTTTGGATTGCGATAAAGCCTTAGAGGTGGCTTGGTCTTCATTCAAGCCTAGGAATCCCGTATTTGGGATATATGGTAAATCCTTGAGAGTACGTCTCAGTTTAGGGCTTAGTGACCCCTGATTCGTATTGTGGGTTAAGGTAAATCCTGAGAGACTAGGATAAAGGAAAATTCCTCACGATTTAGGCAGAGAGAATCCAGTGATATCCATGCTTGTGTTGTCCTAGTGATTGGGTGTAGATCACGGTAAAGATGATTATGACATGTTTATTGTGTTGGCCTAGTGATATGGGATGGATCACGGTAAAGCTTGATTTTTATTTATGATGGTGAGGTGGTTTAGCCTCGGGATGCCCTTGTTGGTTACTTCAGTTTGAGTCCCACATTCATGCTTGGAATATGGCATGGGAGTGATTGGCCGAAGAGAGATTTGGCTCAACCAATCTAGGGTTGGGTGGAATGTGGAAGTCCCATCTCTAGTTGGTTTTTACATTCAGTAATGAATAGCTCATTCCTTTGTAATTTTCTATGAAAATGTATTGGTTTATGTATGGATTTTATTGTTGTTGTATCCCTTGTATTTCTGTGATTATTGCATTGGTTATAAGCATGTATTTGATCAATGATTATATATGGTTCTATCCATTTTTTTACTTGTAAATGAATGCACAATGTATGTATGGTCAAATATATTTTATTTCAGCTAATGATGTAAGGGAGCAATACTTATTACTAATTCTCAGATAAGTATGAGACCCATATGCTTAAATCTGTTTTTTACACCTGTAGATTCAATGTTTGTGACATGTTTGACAAAATGTTTTTCTTAGATAGGAGGGGTCTAGATGAGTTCTTGTTGAAGTGATTGCTCTCGTATCATTGTCCTATTGTTATTTATCATCCCTTAATTTTTCATGAAGTTTTTTGCAGTGACCTAGGCTCTTGGCCTAAAAAGGTGGCTCAAATCCCAGAGTCAGAGGCACATAACTGAGCATTTGGGGCCCTAGCCATAGGCATGTAGTGTTAGTATTTTATTTATAACCTCCTATCCCATGAATGCAGTGTTATTCCTACAACTATGGCTCAAAGGGGGTCAAAATGACAGTGTGACCCAGGGCTAAGAGGCCTGGATGGTTGGGTTACCTCGTGGGGGTGTTGTTTTTGTTGTACAAGGTCTGTATGTTGTGTTTCCGCTGGTTCCACTTCCTTAATGTTACCTAGAAAGTTGAATCTAGTATAGCAGCCTCTTGTCACATATTTACCCTGCTTGGCTGGTTACTTGGGTATATGTGGGAAGAGGGTGTTACAATTTGCAACCCGACTCTCGTTAGCCTTGATGTACTTGATATCAAACTCAAACTCGCTAATTGTGTCCAACCATCTATCTTGCCTGAAATTCAGATTCAGCTGGGCAAAAAAATATCTCAACCCATTGTGATCACTCATTGGTACAAACCTCCTTCCAAGAAGATAGTTCCTCCACATCTTCAATGCATGAATGATCGTTGCAAACTGAAGGTCATGTGTCAAATAGTTCTTCTCGTGCTCATTCAGTATTTGTGACTCATATTATACTACTTGTACCTCCTGCATAAGAACTCCACCAAGCCCTCTCTTGTAAGCATATGTACACACTATAAACTCTTTTTCCGTATTTTCAATATTTAACACTGGAGCATTTTTCAACAACTGCTTCAATTGTTCAAAACTTGTTGCACATTCCTCTATCCATTCAAATTTCTTACCTTTCCTCTGCAGTGACATAATAGTATCCAATCTGAGAGAAGTTCTTGATGAACCACCTATAATAGCTTGCTAACCCCATAAGTGATCTTACCTCATCCAAGTTTCTAGGAGCTTTGCACTCCATGATAGCCCTTATCTTCTCTCGATCCACTGATATGCCTTCCTTGGAGAACACATGCCCCAAGTAATGAACCTCTCTCTAAAATAAATTGCATTTACTAAGCTTAGCATACAACTGATGCTCTTTTAAAAATCTCAACACTACTACTAAATGCTCACATTAGGGTAATTTTGAGGTCTAAAATGGGCCTCCTAAGGAAATTATAAAATAATAGTGGAAATAATAAAATAAGATTTGATTACATCATCAAATTTTAGAGGGAAAAAAGAAAAACCTATTTTTTCAACTCGTATCCTGATTACTCAAATTTCGATCGAGAGTACTCGTTGGATGCAAAATTTAATTCCTCATCCAAGGAGTACCCATGTTGAATACTTTCGATGGACCCTGCTACATTAAAAATGAGAAATACATGAAAAACATGATTGCAATCATGTTTTTTCATGTAGAAGAGTCCATCAAAAGTATGAAACATGGATACTCCTTGGATGAGGAATTAAATTTTGCATCTAACGAATACTCTCGCTTAAAATTTGAGTAAAAAATTTGGGAGACAAGTTCAAAATATGAGTTAAAAAAATAGGTTTATTATTTTATTATTTTTTAATCTTTTTACCCTTTTACTTCAAAAATGGTGAATCATCCCACATGGTTGACATCATCATATTTCATCCTATTGGTTCTTATAAAGTTTATTTTGGTTGTACATTTTTCTTAGTAGGCCCATTTTAGACCTCAAAATTTCCCTAATGACATGCTCTCCCTCATTCTTAGAATATATCAAGATGTCATCAATGAATACAATAACAAACTTGTCCAAATACGGACACAACACACTATTCATCAAGCACATAAAAGTAGCTGGAGCACTAATCAAACCAAAAGGAGCTACTAAAAACTCATAATTCCCATACATGATCTAGAAATTTGTCTTGTATATGTACTCTTCCTTCATGCATACCTAATGATATTCTGATCTCAAATCAATATTCTATAGAAATTGTATAACTGATGCGTTATACATCCAAGATTCTCTTGATCACACACTATTTTAACTTCATGCACAATACAAAATCTATTCCACCATTGATCATCACATGCGGAAATTAAATCAATTGCAATGCACACATGAAACAATAAAAATTCACACACATATGAACACAATGTTTAACGGGAAAGCCTGAAGCTGAAAACCCCAACTATCTGTATATAATATATGTCATAGAGATCATGTAACAATCCTCATACAAAGCTGATCATATCAAGCTCTCGGTACAATACAATCGCTACACACTAATCAGGCCCGATCTTGCAAATCCATGCACCAATATTTGCCACCTGCTAGCTTGCCTCTACTACGCAATCCCATGTTGAAGAATGGCTCTGAATGAACTTGAATTCACCAAGGTTGCACTGCGCAATCCTCATTGGCATCTCCAATGAGTGTTGGATGCAATCAATGCATCACTATAGTCACAAATGATATTCACACTTGCTCTTTCACCTATCTCTCCACTGGTCTCCACAGAAACTGCCATGCACTGTAGTTAACTGGTGCATTTTTCAGTTGATTAATGAGTTATTAATTAGCGAAATAATTATTAATTAATTCACACCACTCTCTATAGTGTATCAATCAATTAGACTAGATGCAACTAGCTCAGCTTAATCTAGCGAGTTCGTGAACACAACTCCATTAAATTCCTCAATCAACTCCACCAAACTCTGTCACATGAGTTCTAACTAAAGTATCCATGCAATAGCTCCACATAACCCTCGGGAATAGCATAATTCCTTCTGTCAGCTCCGGTGCCACATTTGTGCACTTAACTGAAGTGCTCCAAGAGAATAAGAAAATGTTTAGAGTCCAAATATTATTAAGAGCTAATAATATTCGACATATCTATTTATAGACTAGCAATCTAAAAATAGATTCCGCCTAATATGTCTAAAAATAGAAGTCCATATATTTTTCCAACTTCATCAACCATCCACAAATAGCATCCCGCAACTTATAGAACATGATCCATATGTCTAAAAATAGACTTTGCACCAAAAACGACTTTGATGGCCCACTTAGTGAGCGACTTCTTTCCACTAAGCTCATCATATTTTGCAATCTCAACACTCCCTCTCAACAAGATAGGGATTATCTTCCACCCCGATCCTGCCTCTATGGTATTCGAATTTGCTCTTGGTGAGTGCCTTCATCAAGATATCAGCATCCTGATCCTCCATAGGAATGTAAGAAATTAACATGATCTTTCATTGCACACAATCTCTGATATGATGATACCGGTCTGTGAAGCCATGCAGTCTCAACTCATCCTCCTGTCTGTACCAAGATCCATATCCCGATGTGCCTCTGAGATATCTCAATACATGCTTCCCCGCCTTCCAAAAGAGCTTGGTAGGCTTAACCATAGCCTGTGAAAGCTGGTTAATAGCATAGCATATGTCCTGTCATGTAGTGACTAGATACATGAGTGAACCAACCAACTATCAGTAAACAGTGGCATCCACTACCTCTGCAGATGTAGCATCTTCTTTCCTCCAACCACTAGGAAGAGGAGTGTCGATAGTCTTGCAGCGTTGCATGTGAAACTTCTCCAGTATCTCCCGAGCATACTTTCCTTGGGAACACAAACAATCCATCATCACACTTCGATTTCCAATCCCGAGGAAATAATGAAGGAGGCCCAAGTCCTTCATCTCAAACTCCTTTACAAGATCAGCCTTGCATGAGAGTATCAACTGTTCATCACTCGTCAAAATCAAATCATATACATAAAGTACAATGATAAGCAACTTACCCTCCACCACAATCTGGTATAGGTTCAGATCCGCCTCACTCTTGGTGAAACCAAGACCAGTGAAATAACTGTCTATCCATGTGTACCAAGCACGAGGTGCTTGTTTCAACCCATATAACACTCTTTTGAGCCTGCACACATGTGACTCGCTGTTGAAGATATCAAAAACTTTGGGCTGCTCTATGTACACCTCCTCCTCAATGTCTCCGTTGAGGAACATAGTCTTCACATCCATCTAATGAATGTGCCAACCCATCTGTCTTGAAGAGAGCCAAGATGCTCCGTATGGAAGAATACCTTGCGACAGGTGCAAAGGTTTCTTCATAGTCGATCCCCTCAATCTATGAGAAGCCTCGAGCAAAAAATCTTGCCTTGTAATTCTCGATGCTCCCGTCAGCAGCTTGCTTCACTTTGTAGATCCATCTCGGACCTACCACTAATTTCCCTTCCGACCTTGGGACAATCTCCCATGCATTGTTTTTGACAATCAAATCATACTCTTCCACCATGGCATCTACCCATGCAGGGTCCCCCACAGCTTCCTCGAAAGAGGATAGCTCCGTTACGATACAATTTCTCATCAGAGCCATGTATCCAATATATTAGTCAGGTGACTGTCTCTGTCTGCGTTGTGATGTAGGTGCTCCTACAATCTTCTCTGCATCAAGATTCAGTTGCTCAGCTTTTGTAGTGTGCTTCCACCCTTTGATGTTTGGCACTGCATGAGTGGTTTCTTCCACTCCATGAACCTCCTCTTGTGTCTGATCCACATCCTGAGGCTCATCCTTAGGAACTAATAGCTCCTCATCTGCATGCAAGTGTGGCTCCCTCTCAAGCAAACACTTCATGGATTTCTCCTCATGAAATTTGATATCCCATCGCACAACAGTCTTCCGACTGTCTAGAAAATACACACGATAGTTGTGGGGTGTATCTGTGTACCCCACAAATATCCCAACCTCTGCGGTCAGCTCCAACTTCTTCCTGGCATCCTTTGTCACATGAATGTAAACAGGTGAGCCAAAAATCTTCAAATAAAAAATATCAGGGTTCTTACCAAAAAATGCCTCTTCGGGTGTACTCATGCCAAGTACTCTATGAGGACAACGGTTTTTCACATAAATCGTAGTGTTTCATGCCTCATCCCACAAGTGTATGGGAAGGCCCTGATCAAGAAACATCACCCGTGCAGCACCCACGATAGTTCTGTTCTTTCGCTCCACGACCCCATTCTGCTGTGGGTTATGAGGCGCTATGAGCTCTCCTTGAATTCCTTTTGTGCTGCAAAAGTCCTTGAATTCGCCAGAGATGAATTCACCACCATTATCACTCCTAAGAGCCTTCACCTACTTCCCTGACTCTTTCTCCACCAGTGCCTTGAACTCACAGAACTTAAATAATGTCTCGCTCTTCTTCTACATGAAGAAAATCCAACACTTACGAGAAAATTCATCAACAAATATCACATAATACTTGTGCTTTGCTATCGAAGCTGCGAGAAGAGTCCACACCACGTACGGTGAATTCTCTCGAGGATTGTCATGTCGTAGCAACTATCCTTGCCATGAAAAGTGGTCTTCACAAATTTTCCCAAAGTACATCCCTTGCACTGATCTGACTGCGCAAGTGTACCCTTGGGAAGCCCAGTAGAAATCTGCTGCAAAATTTTCAAAGCACCATGGTGAAGATGGCCCAATCTCCTGTGCCAAAATTCGCCCTCATCCCGGCTCACCACTCCTTCTACTTTGCCTGCCATTGCTGCGCAACCATCTACCTGCAATTGATAAAGGTTCTTAACTCGAACCCCTATCCTCCGAGTTTCACCGGTTGCCTTACTACGTAGGAAAGCCTTTCCCTCGCTAAAGACAACATCATATCCCTTGTCTTCCAACATCACCACAGAGATCAGATTCGTCTTCAATCCTGGAACATGCATGACATCCTTCAAGATGAAAGGTTTTCCAGACTCCCTCTCAAAGGAAATGGTCCCAATACCAGTCGCACTGTATCTACCATCATCTCCCATCTTGATGTGTACTCCAAGATCCTTCTCATCTAGATCAGTAAAAAAATCTTTGTCTCCGGTCATATGGAAAGACACACCACTGTCAAGAAACCACACTGATCCCATCACACTTGAAACTAAGCATGTGATCAGCAAAAAATCCAGCTCAAATTGCGAGGCTAAGGCCTCTCCAGCTGCAGATCCAACAACCTGCTTATTTTTCTTCTTCTGTGGACAATTAGTGGCGTAATGTCCGTGTTGGTGACAGTGAAAGCACTTCACCTTGGACATGTCCTACTTCTTGCCTTTCACACCGGATTGAGAAGGATTGTTCTTTCCCTTCCCTTTCCTTGCTTTGGCAGCCAAAGCGCAATTTTCTTCATCTTCATTCTTCGATGAAGATCCATCCCTGGTACTCCACCTTATCTCCTCCTGCACAAGATCCAACCAAAGTTGCTCCCATCCTGGCAGTTTCTCCCGACCATTGACAGAGTCCTCGTAGGAATGCCAACTCTTCAGAAGCCCAAGGAGAGCCAAGCTCACCAAGTCCTATTCATCTACAATAACCCCCACACTTCCCAGCTCATCCCTGCATTGGACAAACTTCATGAGGTACTTGGGTATACTTTCGCCCTTCTCCATTTTTATTTTTCTGAGCTTGTCTTTGAGCGCAAACGTCCTCTGGTCGCTCTTGCTTTGGAAAAAGTCTATCAAAGATTTCCACATCAAGAATGGAGAAGCTTTACCATGAAGGCTGGACACTATGTGATCATCCACACCTTCCAACAGAATCCTTCGACATTTTTCTGTCTTCTTTTGCCATGCGTCAAGTGTGGCAGCATCACTAGAAGCAAATTTTGGAATTTCTACATCTATGAACTCCTTCAACCCATTATCCTCCAGCACTGCCTCCATCCTACCCTTCCATGCAATATAATTCAATCTGCCCTCAAGGGCATACTCCAATCGCAATCCGTTGAAACACATCTCAACTTCGACACCAAGAAAACACTACTGCAAATTCGAATTCCACCAGCACAAAACTCAACCGCTTCAATGATTTGCAATTGATCCAATGATCAATATAGCTCTGATACCACGTATAAATTATATAACTAATGCGTTATACATCCAAGATTCTCCTGATCACACACTATTTTAACTTCATGCACAATACAGAATCTCTTCTACCAATGATCATCATATGTGGAAATTAAATCAATTGCATGCACACATTGAAACCATAAAAATTCACACATATGAACACAGTGTTTTAACAGGAAAGCTTAAAGCTGAAAACCCCAACTATCTCTATATAATATATGTCATATAGATCATGTAACAATCCTTATACAAATCTTCTCACAAGATCTCAGTACAATACAATCGCTACACACTAATCAAGTCCTGATCTAGCAAATCCATGCACCGATCCTCTGCCACCTGCTAGCCTGCCTCTACTGCGCAATCCTTGCTGAAGAATCGCTCTAAATGAACTCAAATTCACCTGGCTTGCACTCGCAATCCCTGTTTAATAATGGCTCTGAATGAACTCGAATTCACCTGGCTTGCACTACGCAATCCTCATTGGCATTTCCATCAATGTGTGGTGCAAACTCATGCAACACTATAGTCACAACTGATAGTCACACTTGCTCTTTCACCTACCTCTCCACTGGTCTCCACTGAAACTGCCATGCACTGTAGTTAACTGATGTATTCTTCAGTTTATTAATGAGTTATTATTTAGTGAATTAATTAACTAATTAATTCACACCACTCTCACTAGTGTATCAATCAGTTAGACTAGATACAACTAGCTCAACTGAGTCTAACTGAGTTAAACTAAATACAACTCCACCAACTACTTCTCCAACTCCACCAAGCTCTGTCACATGAGTTCTAACTGAAGTCCTCCATGCAATAGCTCCAGTAAACCCTCAGGAATAGCATAATTCCTTCTGTCAGCTATTGTGCCACATCTGTGCACTTAACTGAAGTGCTCCAAGAGAATAAGATAATGTTTAGAGTCCAAATATTATTAAGATCTAATAATATTCGACATATCTATTTTTAGACTGGAAATATAAAAATAGATTCCACCCAATATGTCTAAAAATAGAAGTCCATCTATTTTTCCAACTTGACCAACCATCCACAAATAGCATCCTGCAACTCATAGAATATGATCGGCATGTCTAAAAATAGACATAGTCTAAAAATAGACTTTGCGCCAAAAATAGCCTGCGGGCCCACTTAGTGAAGGCGAATTCTTTCCACTAAGCTCATCATATTGTTGCAATATCAACACTCCCTCTCAACAAGATAGGGATTATCTGCCACCCCGATCCTGCCTCTATGGTATTCGAATTTGCTCCTGGTGAGTGCCTTCGTCAAGATATCAGCATCCTGATCCTCTGTAGGAATGTAAGAAAGTAACATGATCTTCCGCTGCACACAATCTCTGATATGATGATACCGGTCCATGAAGCCATGCAGCCTCAACTCATCCTCCTGTCTGTACCAATCCATATCCCGATGTGCCTCTAAGATATCTCAATACATGCTTCCTCACCTTCCAAAATAGCTTGGTAGGCTTAACCATAGCTTGTGAAAGCTGGTTAACAGCATAGCATATGTCCGGTCGTGTATTGACTAGATACATGAGTGAACCAACCAACTGTCGATAAACAGTGGCATCCACTACCTCTGCCAATGTAGCATCCTCTTTCCTCCAACCACCAGGAAGAGGAGTGTCAATAGGCTTGCAGCCTTGCATTTTAAACTTCTGCAGTATCTCCCGGGCATACTTGCCTTGAGACAAAAATAGTCCATCATCACGCTGCCAAATTTCCAATCCCAGGAAATAATGAAGGAGGTCCAAGTCCTTCATCTCAAACTCCTTTGCAAGATCAACCTTGCATGAGAGTATCATTTTTTCATCACTGGTCAGTATCAAATCATCTACATAAAGTACAATGATCAGCAACTTACCCTCAACCACTATCTGGTACAGGTTAGGATCCGCCTCACTCTTGGTAAAACCAAGTCCGGTGAAATAACTGTCTATCTGTGTGTACCAAGCACGAGGTGCTTGTTTCAGCCCATACAGCGCTCTTTTGAGCCTGCACACATTCGACTCGTTTCTGAAGATTTCGAAACCTTCAGGCTGCTCTATGTACACCTCCTCCTCAATGACTCCATTGAGGAACACAGTCTTCACATCCATCTGATGAATGTGCCAACCCATCTGCGCTGAGAGAGCCAGGATGCTCTGTATTGAAGAATACCTCGCGACAGGTGCAAAGGTTTCTTCATAGTCGATCCCCTCAATCTGTGAGAAGACAAGGGCAACAAATATTTCCTTTTACTTCTCGACGCTCCCGTCAGCATCTTGCTTCACTTTGTAGATCCATCTCGAACCTACCACTGATTTCCCTTCTGGCCTTGGGACAATCTCCCATGCACTGTTTCTAACAATCGAATCATACTCTTCCACCATGGCATCTACCCATGCAGGGTCCTCCACAGCTTCCTCGAAAGAGGATGGCTTTGTCACGATACACTTTCTCATCAGAGCCATGTATCCAGTATATCGGTCAGGTGACTGTCTTTGTCTGCGCTGTGATGTAGGTGCTCCTACAATCTTCTCTGCATCAAGATTCAACCACTCATATTTTGTAGTGCGCTTCCGCCCTCTGATGTTTGGCGCTGCATGAGTGGTTTCTTCCACTCCAAGAACCTCCTCTTGTGGCTCATCCACATCCTGAGGCTCATCCATAGGAACTAATAGCTCCTCATCTGCATGCAAGTGTGGATCCCTCTCAAGCGAACACTTCATGGCTTTCTCCTCATGAAATTTGATATCCCATCGCACAACAGTCTTCCGATTGTCTGGAAAATACACACGATAGTTGTGGGGTGTATCTGTGTACCCCAAAAATAGCCCAACCTCTACGGTCAGCTCCAGATTCTTCCTGGCATCCTTCATCACATGAATGTAAATAGGTGAGCCAAAAATATTCAAATGAGAAATATCAGGCTTCTTACTAGAAAACGCCTCTTTGGGTGTACTCATGCCAAGTACTCTATGAGGACAACGGTTTTTCACATAAACTGCAGTGTTGCATGCCTCAACCCACAAGTGTATGGCAAGGCCCTGATCATGCAACATCGCCCGTGCAGCACCCACGATCGTTCTGTTCTTTCGTTTCGCGACCCCATTCTGCTGTGGGTTATGAGGTGCTATGAGCTCTCTTCGAATTCCTTCTGTGCTACAAAAGTCCTTGAATTCACCAGAGATGAATTCACCACCATTATCGCTCCTAAGAGCCTTCACCTGCTTCCCCGACTCTTTCTCCACTAGTGCCTTGAACTCACATAACTTAGAGAATGTCTCACTCTTCTTCTGCACGAAGAAGATCCAACACTTACGAGAAAATTCATCAACAAATATCACATAATACTTGTGCTTTGCTGTCGAAGCTACTAAGAAAGGTCCACACACGTCTGTGTGAATTCTCTCAAGGATCGTCGTGGCCCAACTATCCTTCTCATGAAAGGTGGCTTTCACAAATTTTCCCAAAGTACATCCCTTGCACTGATCTGACTATGCAAGTGTACCCTTGGGAAGCCCGGTAGAAATCTGCTGCAAAATTTTCAAAGCGCCATGGTGAAGATGGCCCAATCTCCTGTGCCACAACTCGCCCTCATCTCGGCTCACCACTCCTTCTGCTTTGCTTGCCATTGCTGTGCAGCCATCTACCTGCAATTGATAAAGGTTCTTAACTCGAACCCCTATCCTCCGAGTTTCACCAGTTGCCTTACTGCACAAGAAATCCTTTCCCTCGCTAAAGACAACATCATATCCCTTGTCTTCCAACATAGCCACACAGATCAGATTCTTCTTCAATCCTGGAACATGCATGACATCCTTCAATATGAAAGGTTTACCATACTCCCTCTAAATGGAAATGGTCCCGATACCAGTCGTACTGTATCTACCATCATCACCCATCTTGATGTGCACTCCAAGATCCTTCTCATCCAAATCACTAAACAAATCTTTATCTCCGGTCATATGGAAAGACGCACCACTATCAAGAAACCACACTAATCCCATCACACTTGAGACCAATCATGCGATCAGCGAAAAATCCAGCTCAAATTGCGAGGCTAAGGCCTCTCCCACTGCAGATCCAGCAGCCTGCTTATTTTTCTTCTTCTGTGGACAATTAGTGGTGTAATGTCCATGTTGGTGACAGTGAAAGCACTTCACCTTGGACATGTCCTACTTCTTGCCTTTTGCACCGGATTGAGAAGGATTTTTCTTTCCCTTCCCTTTCCTTTCTTTGGCAGCCAAAGCGCAATTTTATTCATCTTCATTCTTCGATGAAGATCCATCCCTGGTACTCCACCTTATCTCCTCCTGCACAAGATCCAACCAAAGTCGCTCCCATCCCGGCAGTTTCTCTCGACCATTGACAGAGTCCTCGTAGGAATGAAAACTCTTCGGAAGCCCAAGGAGAGCCAAGCTCACCAATTCCTCTTCATCTACAGTAACCCCCACACTTCCCAGCTCATCCCTGCACTGGAAAAACTTCGTGAGGTACTTGGGTATACTCTCGCCCTTCTCCATTTTTATTGTTCTGAGCTTGTCTTTGAGCGCCAACTTCCTCTGGTCGCTCTTTCTTTGGAACAAGTTTGTCAAATTTTTCCACATCAATAATGGAGAGGCCTTACCATGAAGGTTGGGCACTATGTGATCCTTCACACCTTCCAATAGAATCCTTCGACATTTTGCTGTCTTCTTTTGCCATGCGTCAAGTGCGGTAGCATCGCTAGAAGCAGGTTTAGGAATTTCTGCATCTATGAACTCCTTCAACCCATTATCCTCCAACACCGCCTCCATCCTGTCCTTCCATGCAATATAATTTGAGCTTCCCTCAAGGGCATACTACAATCTCAATCCGTTGAAAGACATCTCAACTTCAACACCAAGAAAACACTACTGCAAATTCGAATTCCACCAGCACCAAACTCAATCTCTTCAATGATTTGAAATTTCTCCAATGATCAATATAGCTCTGATACCATGTAGAAATTATATAACTAATGCGTTATACATCCAAGATTCTCCTGATCACACACTATTTTAACTTCATTCACAATACAAAATCTCTTCAACCATTGATCATCATATGCGGAAATTAAATCAATTGCATGCACACATTGAAACCATAAAAATTCACACATATGAACACAGTGTTTTAACGGGAAAGCTTAAAGTTGAAAACCCCAACTATCTGTATATAATATATTTCATAGAGATCATGAAACAATCCTCATACAAAGCTTCTCACAAGCTCTCAGTACAATACAATCGCTACACACTAATCAGGTCCTGATCTAGCAAATCCATGCACCGATCCTCTCCCACCTGCTAGCTTGCCTCTACTACGCAATCCCTGCTAAATAATGGCTCTGAATGAACTCAAATTCACCTAGATTGCACTGCGCAATCCTCATTGGCATCTCCATCAATGTGTGGTGCAAACTCATGCAACACTATAGTCACAACTGATAGTCACACTTGCTCTTTCACCTACCTCTCCATTGGTCTCCACTGAAACTGTCCATGCACTATAGTTAACTGATGTATTCTTCAGTTGATTAATGAGTTATTAATTAGTGAATTAATTATTAATTAATTCACACCACTGTCACTAGTGTATCAATCAGTTATACTAGATACAACTAGCTCAGTTGTGTCTAACTGAGTTAAACTGAACAAAACTCCACCAACTACTTCTACAACTCCACCAAAATTTTTCACATGAGTTCTAACTGAATTCTCCATGCAATAGCTCCACTTAACCCTCAAGAATAGCGTAATTCCTTCTGTAAGCTCTTGTGCCACATCTGTGCACTTAACTGAAGTGCTCCAAGAGAATAAGTCAATGTTTTGAGTCCAAATATTATTAAGAGCTAATAATATTCGACATATCTATTTTTAGACTGGAAATCTAAAAATAGATTCTTCCCAATATATCTAAAAATAGAAGTCCATCTATTTTTCCAACTTTACCAACCATCCACAAATAGCATCCTGCAACTCATAGAATATGATCGACATGTCTAAAAATAGACATAGTCTAAAAATAGACTTTGCACCAAAAATAGCCTGCAGGCCCACTTAGTGAAGGCGACTTCTTTCCACTAAGATCATCATCTTGTTGCAATCTCAACATCTTTGAGAAAACTACTTCTCCCTATAGTTGATCAAATAAGTCATCAATCCTCGAAAACAAATACTTGTTCTTGATGGGAACCTTGTTCAACTACCTATAATCAATGCATAACCTGAGAGTATCATCCTTCTTCTTCACAAACAATACTGGTGCACCCCATGGTTATACACTTGGCCTAATGTATCCCTTGTCAAGCATTTCCTTCAATTGCAACTTCAACTCTAGTAACTCTGGTGTGCTCATCTTATACGGTTCCTTTGATGTTTGTGTTGCCCCTGGTACCAACTCAATAGAAAATTCCACTTCCATGTGAGGTGAAAACTCTGAGATATCTGTTGGAAACACATCCTTAAACTATTGTAATATCGGGTACCTGCTCAATATCTCTGCATCCTCATCCTCCTTACCTTTATCACTAGAAATGTGCACTGCAAAAAACACACACCCTTTTATGTGACTGTGCTTTTCCTGCATAGTTTTCACCATCCTAACTAATGTTGATTTCTTCTTACCTTGTAATATTCTCTGCTCCCCATTGTCATCCAAGCATTCAATGGATTTTTCATAACATTCCACATTATTCCTATGAATATATAACCAATCCATACTCAAGAGCATACTATATGACCCCAATAGTAATACATTCAAATGTGGTTACGTATACATACCATTGAACTCAAATGCACAAGCTCTTACCCAATGATGAACTCTCTTCTTTCATGCACTTCTTTATTAAAACCACACTTATCCACCAAGTCATGGTTAACATAATTATAATTACATCAAGGTTCAATCAAAATAGAAACAACTTGATCACAAATATTACCATCCATATCAATGATAAATGTATGATGATCTACTTGCATGTTATCCAGCATTGCATATATACGAGGAATTATCTTCCCAACATCCCCAATAGTTTGTGCTTCTTGTGCACTATATATATGAGGCCTACCACCCTGATTCCGCTGACAATCCCTTTTAATATTCTCCTTACCACATGTCCAACACTCCAACTGTATTGTACCATCACCTCTATTATGTTGTTGTGACCCATGTCCCTGCCTATATGCATTGAAATTCTTATATGGTGCAACATTCTCTTTCTCTTTTACATTCTTAGGCCTTATTCTTTTGGGTTGTCAGTTACCTTTACCCTTATCTTTCCTTTTCCATCCTTACTAAGATTCATTCTTACACTTTGACTGCTCATAATAGTGCTTCAATTTCCCAATAACTTCCTCAAGTGACCGAGTCTCATCAGACTCAATCCGATCTCTAAATGCTAATGGAAATCCACTAACAAATCTCTAAATTTTATCCATTTCATCTTTGAGATATGATACATACGTCAATAACTCCAGGAACTTGGTCGTATATTCATCATCTATCATCGAACCCATTTTAATCTCATAGAATTACTTGGATTTGTTGTCATAGTAAATTTCTAACAAGTACTTATTCCTTAATAGTCTTTTGAATTCATGCCACCTCAACTCCTTGGTCCTGATGTCTCTAACCCATTTTACATCTTCCCACTAGATGTTTGCTTCCCCTTTAAGGATGAAGATAGTTATTCTGGCCTTCATATTCTTTGTGTACTCATGCAGTTCAAAAAACTTCTTCATGCCAAGTAACCAAGCCTATGCATCCTACAACTTATTCAACTCTCCATCAAAATTAGGTGGCTCGCTTTCTTAAACTCATTCGAAAAGTATCCCCTGTCACTCCTCCTGTAAGGGTGATAAGGATGATGATCATAATGCATGTTACAACCAGAACTAGAATAGTACATGTGTACATCACCTCGCCTATCTGGAGTATCCAAGAATCTACCACCTTTGATCATGTCATATCTATCTGACCTATGACCACCATAAGAACTACTTCCATATGCCCCATTAGTCCCATCCTCCTATCAATAGTTGATCCGGAGTGGTCCCTGCCTCTGTAATTATGACAAACTCTGAAGAATTATTGCATTGACTTTTGCGTGTTTCTCCTGTGCCTGCATGATTCTTTCATTATCTCATTTGCAACTCCTTATCTCTTCCTTAAAAATCCTCAATGTGTTTGCTAAGTCAGAAGAGTTCCCAACACCACATTGCTCATCTGATTCACAAGGATAATATTTTTAGTCTACCATCTTGCTAGTCATCTTGATTTCTTCTTGCAAGGCATACTATGTCAGCTAAACCAAATCATAAACAAACCAACGTACCTCAGTATAATTCAAAGAGGATATCTCGTCTTCAAGACCAACTAGATTATATCTATATCTATATATATATATATATATATATATATATATATATATATATATAATCAAGTCAACATAAAATCATCATTTAAACCGTTGTCCAGTTAACATGCATGATGTCATGACCATAACACCAACTAGACACAATGCATGCATAACAACATATGTTTGACATGCACACATACACATTACGTACAAACATTGACATGCATAACCAACATACATTCACAAAAATTACCTTCAGCAATGACACTGTCCAATTAGACATGGTGACACAATTAAAACCATAACCAACACCATGCATACACAACTAGTACATAGACCAAAAGCATAAGAACACATATGAAAATGACATGAATGAAAGACCAAAAAACCTCCCATCCAGTCTAAGGGATGAACCTGGCTCTGATACCACTTTGTAACACCCTTCTCCCACATCTACCCAATTAATCGGCCAACCAGGGTAAAAATGTGAAGAGAGGCTGCTATGATCTGATTCAACTCCCCATGTAAAATTAAGGAAGTGGAACCAACAAAACACAACCAATCTGACCTTCTACACATCCTACAAAACCTCTAGAAGCTAACCCACCCTTACAAGTTACCAACCCCTGAGGAAACTCAACATTTCAATGAATTAAACCCCCAGTCACTCCCTTGACAATGCCTCCATCCGACTGAGAGCCCCAGTCGCTCCCATGAGCCTACCTAAGTGCGACTGTAGCCTTTTTCTTCCAGTTCTATAATAGAAATTGTGAGATTTAAAGTTAATTTCTAAGGCTAGGACCCAATCGTTGGCCTAAACTCCATGAAACTTCCAGAAATGAAAAGTAACATAAAAACAATGATACAAATGAAAACACTTGAACAAAGACTTGACTGGACCCCTAATATCTTTGACAGACATTCTGTCAAACATATCATAAATATGCATTTTACAGGTCATAATAAAAAATATGAACATATGGGTCTCATACTTAACTGAGAATCACTAAGAATCGTTGACGCCTTATCACATCAATTGCATTATCATCTATTAGGTCATATGTTCACTTTTGATTCATTTATAAATCAAAACTTTGATGAGAGCCATACATCATCATTATCATAAAACATACTCATAACCAGCATATAAACAAAATAAATAATAAGGAAAAAAACATAATGATCACATATGAACCAACACATTTGCACATAAAATACCAAGGAAATGAACTCTTATTAATGAATGCAAAAGCAAACCAGGTTTGGGAGTTCCACATTCCACCCAACCATAGATTGGCAGAACCCAATCTCTCTTGATCCAATCACCCCCATGCCATATTCCAAGCATGAATGTGGAACTCAAAACCAAAAAAAATCAACCAGGGCTTCCCGAGGCTAAACCACCTCACCCTCATCAATAGAACCAAGATTTATCGCAATACTCACCAGATCACTAGGCCATAGATAAGTGTGAATGCCACCAGATTTCGCCACCTACACCATGAGGAATTTTCATGTCTCGTAGTCTCTAGGCTTTACCACAATCCACAGTCTGATCCAGGGATCACTAGGCCATAATTGAGACACCACCCTCCAGGCTTTACCATATATCCCATCATTCACCAGCTAAGGGTTCCTAGGCTTTATCAAGGTAAACCACCTCTAGAATTTACCATATATCCTGCCATTCACTAGTCAAGGATTCCTAGGCCCACTAAGGCACACAATACCTAGCATTACTGCAACCCACATTCTAGTTCAGGGTTTACTAGGTCAGTGGCTTTACCACAATCCATAGTTTGGTTCAAGGATCACTAGGCAATGTGTTCTTTCATTCAAAGATCCACCTCACTCAGTTTCAAATCCATCCAGATATCCAACTCAACCAAAACATGAGAACCCCATCACACCATGGCTATGTGGAAGGGGAAAGGCAAGGTTGAAGAACACTATCACACTTGGAAAAACCCATGCCAATGATAGCAATAGAACCAAGAACACACATGCATAACCATGAATTCCAAATCTAGCAAGGAAATCACACATGCAAATCAATACCTACAAGTAGACTCGTTGTACCTGCTTGATCATGCTCTTCCTTGCTTGATCTTTTCTTTGTCTTTTCCTTCTTTTCCTTTCTTGATCCAATGTTGAAGTGATCTAAGAAAACTCCAAGTGTCCAAGAGTGTGAGAGAGAGAGAGAATAGAGAGAGAGCACTAAAAATGAATTGACAAAAGGTTACCAATTGATCCTCATAAGACTTTTTATTATTGTGGCCTCTATTTTCTTCATTTTCCTCCTCACATGCAACCTATGACCTTTCACCTTCCTCCCTCCTAATTTTCATTATTTTCATAAATAAATTTCCAAAAATGCCATTTTTCCTTTCCAAATTCTTGTCAATTTCCTTTGCCAATTTCCATAGCCATAATAACCGAAATGAACACCCACACTAGGATATTTTTCCCAACATTTATCTTGGAATAAGTGCCCCATAACTGTGGTTATTATTTTTCCTTTATTAACTTTTATTACATGGAATTTTCACTAGGGTTGTTACAAACACCCACCCAAGGTTGTCACATAAATAAAATGAAACAAATACATTCCTTTCTTGATGATTCGATCATGAAATTTTTTCTTATTTCCAAAAATATGCACAGATCATGGTGGAGGAGGAGTGGGAAAATAACCTTTATCAAATCCGCTTCATTCCAAATTCTTAGAATGCCTTTGTGAGCCTCATCAACGAAGGGCCAAAGAGGAAACCTCACAATTGGTTCATAGGATAGCATGGCACCTCCTTTTCTCACAATTTCCATGGGTGCAAAATGAGCTGACCTAGTTGGCTCTGCAATTATACTTATTGTTCCATAGTGAAATTATTGATGCCATCACACAAGGAAAACAACAAAAAATTGTCACAAGCATTGTAGATACCAACCACGTATATACCAAAACAATTGCAAAATACAAAACTAACCTCTCATATCAACTTTGCATCAAGATCAGATTCCTTGAGAAGTAAGTCAGTGTTGGGATTATGATGGAACGTGAATTCCATCTCCCCATTCATATTTAACATAATGAATGACAGTGCAGTTATGGCATCAACATCAAATCTAATTCCTTGGTCCATCACATTTTTTCCCTTAGAATGTCAGCAATCATGTGCCCCAACTCATCATCCCCAACCTGTATGTCACATTGCATATCGATATACCCAGGAATGGGAAAATGCAGACAAATTCACAAGAGGAGGCAAAAATCACATTTATCATATCTGCTTCATCCCAAATGATGAGAATTCCTTTGTGAGCCTCAATGACAAAGAGCTAAATAGGCAATCTCTTAATCATGTCATAGGATAGCAACGCACCTCTGTTTCTTGCAATTTCCATGCATTTAAGATGAGATGACCTAGTTGGATTTGCAATTAGGCTTATTGATCCATAGTGAAATTATTGATGCCAGCAAATAAGGACAACAAAAAAAATTGTCACAAGCATTGTAGATACCAACCTTTTATATATCAAAACAATTGCAAAATACAAAAATAAACTCTTAGATCAGCTCTGCATCAAGCTAAGATTCTTCGAGAAGAATATAGGTGTTGAGATTATGATAGAACATGAATTCCCTCTCCCTATTCATCTTTAAAGTAACGAATTTCAGCACAACTATGGAATCGACATCAAATCTAATTCCTTAGTCCTTCACATATTTTTCCATCAAAATGTCAACAAGCATGTACCCAAAATCATCATCCCCGACTTGTAGATAAAATTTCATATTTATATGCCCAGGAATGGGAAAATGCAGCGAATTACACAAGATCTGAAAAGTTACTAACACAAATCCTTTTAAACTCAGTTTGATCTAACCTCTATATGTAGACATCCTCAAGCTCAATAACCTCCAGGTGCATATCAAATTCAAACAAATTTTAAATGTTACAATGCACCAAATGATTTATCTACATCCAACATACATTTTTTTCAAAGAAACCACCTATTATATGGCTAGAGCACCGCTTCATCCAAAATGTTGAGAATGCCTTTGCGAGCCTAATTAGCAGAGGGCTAAAGAGAAAATATCACAATCGGGTCATAATATAGCAGGCACCTCCTTTTCTTGCAATTCCCATGGGTGCAGGATGACCTGACCTATTTGTATTTGCAATCATAATTATTGATCCATATTGAAATTATTGATGCTAGCACACAAGGACAACAACAAAAAATTGTTGCAGACATTGAGAGACCAACCTAGTATATATCAAAAAAATTGAAAAAAAAAAACTAACCTCTCTGATCAAATCTACATGAAGCTCATATTCCTTAAGAATCATATCAGTGTTGGGATTACGATAGAACATGGATTCCCTCTCCCCATTCACCTTTAAAGTAACGAATTCCAACGTGGTTATGGCATTGACATCAAATCTAATTCCTTGGTCTGCCACATTGTTTTCCCTTGATATGTCAACAAGCATGCGCTCGAACGCATCATCCACAACCTGTAGATCACATTACATATCGATATACCCAGGAATGGAAAAATGCAGACAACGACATAAGATATGAAAAGTTACTAGCACAAATCCATTTAAACTCAATTCAATCTCACCGCTATATGTATAATCCTCAACCTTAATAACCTCTGGGTGCATATCAAAGTCAAACAAAATTTAAATGTTGCAATGCACCAAATTCTTTATCTACATCCAACGTACATTTTTTTCACAAAAACCACCTATCATATGGTCGGATCCCAAATGTTGAGAATGCCTTTGCGAGCCTCATCGATAGAGGGCCAAAGATGCAATATCACGATCGGGTCATAGGATAGAAGGGAGCCTTCTTTTCTTGCAATTTTCACGAGTGAAATATGATATCGCCTAGTTGGATTTGAAATCATACTTATTGATCCATGATACTGAAATTATCGATGTTAGCACAGAAGGACAACAACGAAAAATTGTCACAGGAATTGTAGAGACCAACCTCGTATATATCAAAACAATTGAAAAATATAGAACTAACCTCTCAGATCAGATCTTCATCAAGCTTAGATTCCTTGAGAATCATATTAGTTTTTGGATTACAATAGAACATGAATTCCTTCTCCCCATTCATCTTTCAAGTAAAAAATTCCAACGTAGTTATGGCATCGACATCAAATCTAATTCCTCGATCCATCACATTTTTTTCCCTCAGAATTTCAGCAAACATATGCCCAAGCTCATCATCCCCAACTTGTAGATCACATTACATATCGAATACCCAGGAATGGGAAAATGCAGACAACTACACAAGATCTAAAAAGTTACTAGCACAAATACATTTAAACTTTGTTTGACCTGACCTCTATCTGAATACATACTCAAGATTAATAACTTATAGGTGCATATCAAAGTCAAACAAATTCTAAATGTTAAAATCCATCAAATTATGTATCTACACCCAACATACATTGTTTTCAAATAAACGACCTATTATATGTCCAAAACCTAGAATTAACTCTGAGAAACTTCCACCGATTCACTATTAAGCCACAGCCTAAAAAAAATTCAACATGTCATCACACCCAATGGGGATTGCACTCCCTAGAACATCTCAAAGAAGAAAGGTAAAGCACCAAAGCCAAACTAGCTTCTCAATAGACTTCTCTCATAAGATATGGGATATGCAATGTCAGATTATTATGGGAGAAGAATCTAGGAAATCAAGAAGAATTTTATAGTTCTAAGATCAACATTCACCTCTTCTTAGAAGAGTTCAAGAATTTTTCAAATAAAATTATAACCAAAACCTCTACTGCCATTGGGTTTGGTTCTCTTTTTTTTTATTGTGGTTCCTTCCCCTTGGCTCAAAAAGGTTTACTCCCAAATGATTTCATGTTGATTGCAAATTTGTTGCCTCAAATTTGGATTTGACTATGATGTGATGACAAGGGAAATCTTTAATCTTAAAAAAAAAAAACCCAAACTCATAGATCAAATTCCAAAAACTAGAAAAAAAAAATGCTTACCCATCTAGACAATAGTTACAGATTACAACCATATTTTCCATTTCAAAAAATAAATCAACCACAATTTACTTTAGTTTAACTATTAAAATAATACAATTTGATTCAGTCATCATGTTGTGTACCGAAAAAAATCAAATTTATACAATTCAATTAGGCATCCATTCAACATAAATTTTTCAGCAATGGGGATACAAAAAACACCCTCAAGATTAAGGGAAAGCCAAATATAATACAATTTTTTTTCCCTGGCCCATCGCACTCAGCTGTTGTTGGTTTTCTCAAACCATTAACTCACCTAATGCAACATAAATTCAATCTTAAAATCACAAACAACAGATGAGCTCCAACTCTATGACATGGAAGTACCCTTACTCTCATTATGAAAGCATGCCAGCACATAGGACAATTTCACTCAGAGGCAAATTTAACTCTCTTGCGAAGAGATTGTAGCCCCTATAGAATGGAATGAAAGGGAAGCTTACAACATCACATAAACAGTAGCAGTTGTTGCTCATGAACACAGATCCATTAAAAACCCTCGTTCACTCTGGAAAACAAAATGGTTACAAACCATGAAAATACTATGTCATGGTCGTAGGCTTCACAATAGCCAAAGTGGGCATTTCAGAATTCGATCGTGAATCCCCTGACCCTACGGCCTTAACCATTATAGTGTGTGTGTTACTTATTCAAGATGAGTAAATAACCCAAACGATTAGTTACCAGTAAGAAAAACAAAAAAAATAGGTTTTGAACTCGGGTTGGCCATTTGTCAATATTCGGGCATTAAATGTGTGATCTTCCCCTCTTCCATAGTGTATCCTTGCTTCGTCACACGTAACCAATGCAAACCATAGTAAAAATGACAACCACGCTGAGCATACCGCTTACTAATATGATCCCTACAATGGCCATCACAGAGAGCCCATGGCTCTTGGGCATCAACAACGGGTATCCATTCAATTATGTGTTTCTTGTGAAGGAACTCGCATTGAAGCATGAAAAAAACCCACTTTTATTGACAAGAATTGGCAGTTTCATACCTTGTATCTTGTTCTTTGAAACATCAAACGCACTCAACCTTGTCAGTAGGCCTATTGTTGTAGGGGTTTTGATCTTGTCTCCATTCCATTGCGTGACCCAACATTGGCAAGATCCAACTATCTCAGAAACCCTAGGAGCATAGTTTTCCTCAAAAAAATGAAAATGAAAATGAAAAAGTGAAGCTCACCATATGGAGAGGGTTATATGCCATCATTCAGTTGAAACTTCATCAATCTGAGGGCATATGATTGTTCAATCGTCTAACAATGGATCTGACAGTGCAAAGTGGTGCAGAGTGAAATCTAGGGGAGTTCTTCCCAAAGGGAATGCCTTACATCATAAAAAATTTTACTACATTGAAATGTAATATCAACAACCAATCAACTGACCATAATGAGGTTGGGATTATTGATGTTGAGATCATTTTTTTTAATTATTATAAATGTCATTGCTTTTTTTTTAAAGAAAATTTTATTTTTAGTTTAAGATGAACACGTTTCCTTGATACTAGACTATAGAATGCACCTCTGAGCACAATAAACCAAAGGATGATATTTATTTAGGTAGTTATGCTCCTTTTGTTTTTTAATTAAATTGATTACTTAAAAAATGTTAAATGGACAAATAAAACATGAACCCAGTTGTGGCTTTTAGGTAATGTGGTATTCATAAGTCATGGTGTTGGCCCATAGAAGTGTAATAAAGTTACAAATTAAGAATTTTCATGGTAAAATTATACTTCAAAGTAATTATATTTTTAATAAAAATTTTGATTTTCTAAGACTTCTTTTGATATAAACTTTTAAGTCAAATTTATCCAAAATTTAAAAAAAAAAAATGAAAATCATACATTTATATATAATCTCAACAACTCAAACATCCAAAAAATTCCAAACATTAAATTCAATTACATATCTAAAAATATATTTAAAACATAAAATTACAATTTCTTCAAATATCAACAAAATCTAATTTGAAAAAATAAATATTTATAAACACAAGTGCCAAATGGATATATATATCATTATAGATCCATCTTAAGCAAATATATTTAGGGGAAAACCTTTTTCTAGAGTGAAAATATATATAGAAGGGCCATTTTTTTTCAAATTTTGAGCTCTAAAAACATTCCCCTATAAACCCAATGGAAAAGTACATAAAGTTGGAATTTTTTTACAAAATTACCAACATATAACTTTCCAAATTACCATTCCATAAGAAATAGTGGAAGGTGGTAACTTACTAAGTAGGATTTCCTTAATCGTCGATAAAGACATGAAAACCAAATAGTTGATTTGGTTGATAAAGCCATGAAAACCAAATACTTGATTTGTTAGGAAGGACTTTCATCATAAATTTATAGGTCAAAGGGTGACTTTGGAAGAGTTTGTAAGTTGGTTTCAATATATGTGAGTTCTTGTTCTTATTTACCATCTATCCTTTCACATTCTCTCTTGTCGATGGTTAGGGTTCTTATTCATTTCAATGAAAAAATTTATATGCATTCTTAAAGGATCATGGTTAGTTTTCTTATCAATGAAGCCATGGCATCCTTTATATGATGTTAAAGATGATTTTATGGAGAAAATTATAATCTAGGTGAAGCTGCTCACTTTACCTATGGAGCTCTAAATAGTACAAGCCCTTATAGCTATTGGAAACATGTAATACCCTAGAAATTTCATCGACTCGAAGATGATACGCCCTTATAGTTATCGGGAACATGTAATACCCTATAAATTTCATCGACTAGAAGCTGATACACTATCCAAAATCAATTGGGGGTAGCTAAAATCCCGGTGGAAATGGACACAGCGGAAGTTGAAACTTAGTCTAAGAATTTGAAGCGTCAAGGGTGCTCTGGGGCTAAGAATAATACCCATTGGCTTTCCAGGCCAATTGTGTTCTAGGGCTGAAAATCAAACCCAAGTTGCTTCCAAGGCCAATTGCACACCAGAGCCTAAGAGCAGCTTCATTGGTTCTCCACATATAATCCCCACACTGATGCCCAAAATGTCAGGCACTGGAAACGCCGAACTCTGCTCTGAAGATGTTAATTGTGGCGAGGTTGATCAAGGACTAGATGTGGCTCAAGGCTTGGGGCCTTGTGAAGCAGTTGATCCAAGCCCAAATTCTTGCTCTGGTTCTGAGGAGAATGTGGGCATGAAGCCAAGTTCTAATTCAGAGTTCATGGGTGGAGACTTGAGGGAGTTAATCAAGGTTCAAGACAAGGGCCATCTTGAGAATCAGAGCCCAGAAGAGACTTATTTATCATCTATATTACAAGGTGCTCTTATTCGTTCTCGTATTATACAATATTCTCCCCATCAGCAACTACATGATTTCAATTCACATTCTATACCCACAGCTACCCTTATTCCATAGATGAAAATCATCATGCAATCTTCCAAGAAACTGTATGACGACGTGTCGAATCTGGTGAACACCATAGTAGCAGATCAACTAGGTTCCCCCTCAAGCCAGGCCATGTGACATAAATCAACACAGGAGATAGAATCAAAGTTTAAGTAGTATCGGAGGGCTTTGCGAAGGAAGTTCTCCATCCTCACTAATGAATTGAAAATAGAAAGGTGCAAGGTCAAAGAATTAGAGAAGAAGTTGAAAGATTTTAACCATAAGGAATAAAAAGACAGGAGAATTGAGGAAGAAAACCAGAGTCAAAATTAGATAGATCATACTTAATTATCATGAGTCAAACATTGCTTGAAGAAAGTAGTAGTATTTCAATTTGGTTAGCTTGAATTCTAAGTAGATATTATTCTAATGATGCAATACTCCAAGCATGAATGTGGAACTAAAAACCTAAAAAATAAACTAGGGCTTCTCGAGGCTAAACCACCTCACCCTCATCAATAGAACTAGGATTTACCGCAATCATCACCAGATCACTAGGCCATAAATAAGCATGAATGCCACCGGATTTCTCCACCTACACCATGAGTAATTTTCATGTCTCCTAGTCTCTAGTCTTTACCGCAATCCATAGTCTGATCCAAGGATCACTAGGCCATAATATAGACATCAACCTCCATGGTTTACCCTATATCCCGCCATTTACCAGCTAAGGATTCCTAGGCCTTATCAAGGTAAAATACCTCTATGATTTACCGTATATCCTGCCATTCAGTGGTCGAGGATTCCTAGGCACACTGAGGCACACAATACCTGGAATTACCGAACCCACATTCCAGTTCATATTTTACTAGGCCAATGGCTTTACCACAATCCATGGTCTGGTTCAGGGATCACTAGGAAATGTTTTCTTTCATTCAGAGATCCACCTCACTAATTTTCGATTCCATCTGGAAATCCAACTCAACCAAAACATGACAACCCCATCACACCATGGCTATGTGGAAAGGGAAAGGAAAGGTTGAAGAACATTGTCACACCTGGAAAAACCCATGCCAATGATAGCAATATAACCAAGAAAACACATGCATAAGCATGCATGCCAAATCTAGCAAGGAATCACACATGCAAATCAGTACCTACAAGTAGACTCGTTGTACCTGCTTGATCATGCTCTTCCTTGCATGATCTTTGCTTCCTCTTTTCCTTGTTTTCCTTTCTTGATCCAATGCTGAAGTGCTCCAAGAAAACTCTGTGTGTTCAAGAGTATGAGAGAGAGAGAATAGAGAGAGAGCTCTGAAACTGAACTGACAAAAGGTTACCAATTGATCCTCATAAGAATTTTTATTATTGTGGCCTCTATTTTCTTCATTTTCCTCCTCACGTGAAATCTATGAGCTTTCACCTTCCTCCCTCCTAATTTTCATTATTTTCATAAATAAATTTCCAAAATTTCCATTTTTCCTTTCCAAATTATTTTCCATTTCCTTTGCCAATTTCCATATCCATAATAACTGAAATGAACACCCACACTAGGATATTTTTCCCAACATTCATCTTCAAATAAGTGTCCCATAACTGTGGTTATCATGTTAGATTCATATAATACTAGTGTATCCCCTTATTTTTATTAGTGTAGCCCCCTTATTGTTATTTTTGTACCCATGTAGCGCTCATATGTTTATTATTGTGCCCTTACATTGTTATTGTTAGGTCGGCTAGGATTATATTGTGACCCCATGGACTCCTATATATGGAAAGGAGGTTTTGTCATTTGTATCATCCAAGAACTGTTCATTTATGTAATGTAAAGGAGGTTTCCCTGGAAGTGGCTTATTTCTAAGGCATTGATCTCTCTTTTCTTCTATTTTTGGAGTTGGTTTCATAACATTTGGTATCAGAGCTTTGGATTCTAGGGTTTCGCTGCTCCAAACAGACCATCATGGAATTTTCTCTATAACATTTTTTCTACGAAGGTTCAGAAGTTGAAATTTTTACCACGCTAAAAATTTTAGATCTTGGTTCGCAATATTTTTGGAAATATGATCTGTGGAAGTTAGGGTTTTTTCAGGCTCACGAATTTCATCTAAAAGAGGTGACCTTGAGAAAATCATCATAACTCTCTCTCTAAGCATCATATTGGAATTCTATAAAAAGTGGTTGAAATTACACGGACTGTAGTTTCCTGTGTATAATTTTAGAACTGAAGGAGGAAACAATAACACGTGGCACGTCGTACAAGTTTGACCTACTGAACCAGTCCATAATTAGGTAATTGTGGGATATTGGACATAACTTTGCCTTGAAGCATCCAAATCAAGTCAGACCTATGGCATTCGAAAGAGGATTCATATTTCTACTATAGGGCCGAATTTCAGAGATTGAAGATCCGAAATCATAGAGATAATTTAGTTTCAATATCAAGCTCCTCAAAGGCAAGAAAAAGGTGTGTATTTTGTTTTTCAAATTGCATAAGTCTTGTTTGAAAAATCAGTTAGAAGTGATTCCAAGGGAATATTGAAGCATAGATATCAGTATTGGGTTCTATAATCCCCCCTAAAAATAATTCAACACCAATTAAGCCTTCAAAAGGCTCTATTATGACTCATGAAGAGGAAAAAGTGCAACATGATATATCAAAATTACAAGAGCAAGTGCACCAAATTTCTCTCTCGCAAAGAGCCACAAAAAATGAAATGGAAGTTTTGAAGAAAGGAATTGAAGCTAATATGGATGGTTTGAATAAAGGAATGGAATCTAAGTTGGACGGTTTGAAGGATCAAATGAAAGATAATATGTATGATAAAGTAGTGGAATATCACATTGAGAATGAACAACAAGTTCTCCAAATCTCAAAGTATAGCCTAACTTTGGTGCAGAATCGAATGAAACAATAGGAAGATCAACATTGCAGCAAAAGAAGTTCTCAAGCAATCACTGAAACAAGAACTCGAAAACTACCAAACCGATAAATTTTAGAGTATCTCAGCAAGTGGAAGAAATTACCCGTTGAAGATTCCACATGGGAGGATGAGAATTTTATATAGAAGCATCCAGAAATAATCAAGCGTTGAGGGCAACACTTGTTTGAAGGAGTGGGGAATTTTAGGTCCCTATAATATTAGTGTATCCCCTTATTTATATTAGTGTAGCCCCCTTATTATTATTTTTGTACCCTTGTAGCCCCCTTATTGTTATTGTGTCCTTAAATTATTATTGTTAGGTTGGATAGGATTATATTGTGACCCCATGGACTCCTATATATAGAAAGGAGGTTTTTTCATTTGTATCATCCAAGAATTGTTCATTTATGTAATGTAAAGTAGTTTTCCCCCTTGAAGTGGCTTATTTCTAAGGCGTTGATCTCTCTTTTCTTCTATTTTTGTTGCTGGTTTCATAGAACTTGATCTTTGCTTCCTCTTTTCCTTCTCTTCCTTTCTTAATCCAATGCTGAAGTGCTCCAATAAAACTCTAAGTGTCCAAGAGTGTGAGAGAGAGAGCTCCAAAACTGAACTGAAAAAATGTTACCAATTGATCCGCATAAGACTTTTTATTATTGTGGCCTCTATTTTCTTCATTTTCCTCCTCACATGCAATCTTATGACCTTTCACCTTCCTCCCTCCTAGTTTTCATTATTTTCATAAATAAATTTCCAAAAATTCCATTTTTCCTTTCCAAATTCTTTTCCATTTCCTTTCCAATTTCCATAGCCATAATAATCAAAATGAACACCCACACTAGGATATTTTTCCCAAAATTCATATTCGAATAAGTGTCCCATAACTGTGGTTATTATTTTTTCTTTATTAGCTTTTATCACATGGAATTTTCAACAAGGTTGTTACAAACACCCACCCAAGGTTGTCACATAAATACAATGAAACAAATACATTCCTTTCTTGGTGATTCAAACATGAAATTGTTTCTTAGTTCCAAAAATATGCACAGATCATGGTGGAGGAGGAGTGGTAAAATCACCTTTATCAAATCCGCTTCATTCCAAATTATTAGAATGCCTTTGCGACCCTCATCAAAGTAGGGCCAAAGAGGCAACCTCACAGTCGGTTCATAGGATAGCATGGCACCTCCTTTTCTCACAATTTCCATGGGTGCAAGATGAGATGAACTAGTTGGCTCTGCAATTATACTTATTGATCCATAGTGAAATTACCGATGCCAACACACAAGGAGAAAAACAAAAATTTGTCACAGGAATTATAGAGACCAACCTCGTATATGTAAAAACAATTGAAAAATACAAAACTAATCTCTCATATCAACTCTACATCAAGATCATATTCCTTGAGAAGAAAGTCAGTGTTGGGATTACGATGGAACATGAAATCCCTCTTCCCATTCATATTTAACATAATGAATGTCAGCATAGTTATGGCATCAACATCAAATCTAATTCCTCGATCCATCAATTTTTTTTCCCTTAGAATGTCAGCAATCATGTGCCCAAATTCATCATCCCCAACCTTTACGTCACATTATATACCCAGGAATCAGAAAATGCAGACAACCTCACAAGAGGAGGGGAAAATCACATTTACCAAATTTTACTTCATCCCAAATGATGAGAATTCCTTTGAGAGCCTCATCGACAAAGGGCTAAATAGGAAATCTCATAATTGTGTCATAGGATAATAGGGCACCTCCGTTTCTTGCAATTTCCATGGGTGTAAGATGAGATGACCTAGTTGGATTTGTAATTAGGCTTATTGATCCATAGTGAAATTACTGATGCCAACACACAAGGAAAAAAACAAAAAATTGTCACGGGCTTTGTAGAGACCAATCTCATATATATCAAAACAATTGAAAAATACAAAACTAAACACTAAGATCATCTATGCATCAAGCTAAGATTCATTGAGAAGAATATAAATGTTGAGATTACGATAGAGCATTAATTCCCTCGCCCTATTCATCTTTAAAGTAACGAATTCCAGCGCAACTATGGAATCGACATCAAATATAATTCCTCAATCCTTCACATTTTTTTCCATCAGAATGTCAGTAAGCATGCGCCCAAACTAATCATCCCCAGCCTGTAGGTAACATTACATATTTATATACCTAGGAATGGGAAAATGCAGATAACTACACAAGATCTAAAAAGTTACTAACACAATTCCATTTAAACTCAGTTTGATCTAACCTCTATATGTATACATCCTCAAGCTTAATAACCACGAGGTGCACATCAAAGTCAAACAAATTTTAAATGTTACAATGCACCAATTGCTTTATCTACATCCAACTTACATTTTTTTCACAAAAACCACCTATTATATGGCTAGAACACTGCTTCATCCAAAATGTTGAGAATGCATTTGCAAGCCTCATTCGCAGAGGGCTAAAGAGGAAATCTCACAATCGGGTCATAAGATAGCAGGGCACCTCCTTTTCTTGCAATTTCCATGGGTGCAAGATGAACTGACCTAGTTGTATTTGCAATCATACTTATTGATCCATATTGAAATTATCGATGCTAGCACACAAGGACAACAACAAAAAATTGTCGCAGACATTGTAGAGACCAACCTCGTATATATAAAAAAAAATGAAAAATAAAAAACTAACCTCTCTGATCAGATCTGAATGAAGCTCATATTCCTTAAGAAGCATATCAGTGTTGGGATTACAATAGAACATGAATTCCCTCTCCCCATTGACCTTTAAAGTAATGAATTCCAACGTGGTTATGCAATTGACATAAAATTTAATTCCTTGGTCCATCACTTTGTTTTCCCTCGAGATATCAGCAAGCATTCGCTTGAACGCATCATCCACAACCTATAGATCACATTACATATTGATATACTCAAGAATGGAAAAATGTAGACAACGACACAAGATATGAAAAGTTACTAGCACAAATCCATTTAAACTTAATTTTATCTGACCTCTATATGTATAAATCCTCAACCTTAATAACCTCTAGGTGCATATCAAAGTCAAACAAAATTTAAATGTTGTAATGCACCAAATTCTTTATCTACATCCAACATACATTTTTTTCACAGAAACCTCCTATTATATTGCCATATCCCAAATGATGAGAATGCCTTTGCAAGCCTCTTCGATAGAGGGCCAAAGAGGCAATCTCAGAATCGAGTAATAGGATAGCAGGGACCCTTCTTTTCTTGCAATTTTCATGAGTGAAATATGATATGGCCTAGTTGTATTTGCAATCATACTTATTGGTCCATAGTGAAATTATTGATGTCAGCATAGAAGGAAAACAACGAAAAAATGTCACAGGATTTGTAGAGACCAACCTTGTATATATCAAAACAGTTTAAAATACAAAACTAACCTCTCAGATCAGCTCTTCATCAAGCTTATATTCCTTAAGAATCAAATCAGTTTTTGGATTATGATAGAACAAGAATTCCCTCTCCCCATTCATCTTTCAAGTAAAAAATTCCAACGCAATTATGGCATCGACATAAAATCTAATTCCTCGATTTATTTTTCCTCAGAATTTCAGCAAAAATGTGCCCAAAATCATCATCCCCAACTTGTAGATCACATTACATATTGAATACCTAGGAATGGGAAAATACAGACAACTACACAAGATCTAAAAAGTTACTAGCATAAATACATTTAAACTTGGTTTGATCTTACCTCTATATGTATACATCCTCAAGCTTAATAACTTATAGGTGCATATCAAAGTCAAACAAATTTTAAATGTTACAATCCACCAAATTCTTTATCTACATCAAACAATATACATTGTTTTCACATAAACCACCTATTATATGTCTAGAGCCTAGAATAACTCTGAGAAACTTCCACCTATCCACTATTAAACCACATCCTAAAACAAATTCAAAATGCCATCACGCCCAATGTGGATTGCACTCCCTATAACATCTCAAAGAAGAAAGGTAAAGCACCAGGAACAAACTGGCTTCTCAGTAGAATTCTCTCATAAGATATGGGATATGAAATGTTGAATTATTACGGGAGAAGAATATAGGAAATCAAGAAGAAGTTTATAGTTCTAAGATCAACTTTCACCTCTTCTTAGAAAAGTTCAAGAAATTTTCAAATAAAATTATAACCAAAACCTCTCTGCCATTGGGCTTGGGTTCTCTTTTTTTTATAGTGGTTCCTTCCCCTTGGCTCAAAAACGTTTACTCCCAAATGATTTCATGTTGATTCCAAAGTTGTTGCCTCAAATTTGGATTTGACTATGATGTGATGATAAGGGAAATTTTTAATCTTAAAAAAAAAAAAACCAAACCCATAGATCAAATTCACAAAACCAGGAAAAAAAATTGCTTGCCCATCTAGACAATAGTTACAGATTACAACTATATTTTCCATTTCAAAAAATAAATCAACCATAATTTACTTTAGTTGAACTATTGGAATAATACAATTTGATTCTGTCATCATGTTGTGTACCGAAAAAAATCAAATTTATACAATTCAATTAGACATCCAGTCAACATAATGTGTCAGCAATGGGGATCCAAAAAACACCCTCAAGGTTAAGGGAAAGCCAAATATTATACATTTTTTTTCCCTGGCCCATCACACTCAATTGTTGTTGGTTTCTCAAACCATTAACTCACCTAATACAACAGACATTCAGTCTTAAAATCGCATACAACAGATGAGCTCCAACTCTATGACATCGAAGTACGCTTACTCTCATTATGAAAGCATGCCAGCACAGAGGACAAATTCACTCAAAGGAAAATATATCTCCCTTGCGAAGAGCTTGTAGACCCTGTAGAATGGAATGAAAGGGAAGCTTACACCATCACACAAATAGTAGAAGTTGTTGCTCATGAACACATATCCATTAAAAACCCTGGTTCACTTTGGAAAACAAAATGGTTACAAACCATGAAAACACTATGCCATGGCCATAGGCTTCACAATAGCCAAAGTGGGCATTTGAGAATTCAATCATGAATCCCCAAACCCTGCGACCTTCACCATTACAATGTGTGTGTTACTTATTCAAGATGAGTAAATAACCTAAACGATTAGTTACTAGCAAGAAAATTGACAACGATAGGCTTCGAACTTGGGTTGGCCATGTTGTCAATATTCGGGCACTAAATGTGTGATCTTCCCCTCTTTTATAGTGTATCCCTGCTTTGTCACACGTAACCAAATGAAAACCACAGTAAATCTGACAACCACGATGAGCATACCGCTTGCTAATTTGATCCCTAAAATGACCATCACAGAGAGCCCACGGCTTTTGAGTATTAGCAACAATATCCATACAATTATGTGTTTCCCGCAAAGGAACTCGCATTGAAGTGTGACAAAACCCCACTTTTATTGACAAGAATTTGCAGTATCATACCTTGTAGCTTGCTCTTTTAAACATAGAGCAAGCTACAATAACTCTAAGAAAATTCCACCTATCCACTATTAAACCACCTATTATATGTCCAGAGCCTAGAATAACTCTGAGAAACTTCCACCTATCCACTATTAAACCACATCCTAAAACAAATTCAACATGCCATCACGCCCAATGTGGATTGCACTCCCTATAAAATCTCAAAGAAGAAAGGTAAAGCACCAGGGACAAACTGGCTTCTTAGTAGAATTCTCTCATAAGATATGGGATATGAAATGTCGGATTATTATGGGAGAAGAATATAGGAAATCAAGAAGAAGTTTATAGTTCTAAGATCAACATTCACCTCTTCTTAGAAAAGTTCAAGAAATTTTCAAATAAAATTATAACCAAAACCTCTTTTCCATTGGGCTTGGGTTCTCTTTTTTTTTATTGTGGTTCCTTCCCCTTGGCTCAAAAACGTTTACTCCCAAATGATTTCATGTTGATTGCAAAGTTGTTGCCTCAAATTTGGATTTGACTATGATGTGATGATAAGGGAAATTTTTAATCTTAAAAAAAAATAACCAAACCCATAGATCAAATTCCCAAAACCAGGAAAAAAATGCTTGCCCATCTAGACAATAGTTACAGATTACAACTATATTTTCCATTTCAAAAAATAAATCAACCATAATTTACTTTAGTTGAACTATTGGAATAATACAATTTGATTCTGTCATCATGTTGTGTACCGAAAAAAATCAAATTTATACAATTCAATTAGACATCCAGTCAACATAAATGTGTCAGCAATGGGGATCCAAAAAACACCCTCAAGGTTAAGGGAAAGCCAAATATTATACATTTTTTTTCACTGGCCCATCACACTCAATTGTTGTTGGTTTTCTCAAACCATTAACTCACCTAATACAACAGACATTCAGTCTTAAAATCACATACAACAGATGAGCTCCAACTCTATGACATCGAAGTACGCTTACTCTCATTATGAAAGCATGCCAGCACAGAGGACAAATTCACTCAAAGGAAAATATATCTCCCTTGCGAAGAGCTTGTAGACCCTGTAGAATGGAATGAAAGGGAAGCTTACACCATCACACAAATAGTAGAAGTTGTTGCTCATGAACACATATCCATTAAAAACCCTGGTTCACTTTGGAAAACAAAATGGTTACAAACCATGAAAACACTATGCCATGGCTAGGCTTCACAATAGCCAAAGTGGGCATTTGAGAATTCATTCATGAATCCCCAAACCCTGCGACTTTCACCATTATAATGTGTGTGTTACTTATTCAAGATGAGTAAATAACCTAAACGATTAGTTACCAGCAAGAAAATTGACAACGATAGGCTTCGAACTTGGGTTGGCCATGTTGTCAATATTCGGGCATTAAATGTGTGATCTTCCCCTCTTTTGTAGTGTATCCCTGCTTTGTCACACGTAACCAAATGAAAACCACAGTAAATCTGACAACCACGATGAGCATACCACTTGCTAATTTGATCCCTAAAATGACCATCACAGAGAGCCCACGGCTTTTGAGCATTAGCAACAATATCCATACAATTATGTGTTTCCCGCAAAGGAACTCGCATTGAAGTGCGACAAAACCCCACTTTTATTGACAAGAATTTGTAGTATCATACCTTGTAGCTTGCTCTTTGAAACATAAAACGCACTCAACCTCATCAGTAGGCATGTTGTTGCAGGGGTTTTGATCTTGACTCCTTTCCATTGCGTGATCCAACATTAGCGGGATATAACTGTCTCAGAAACCCTAGGAGCAGAGTTTTCCTCGACAAAATGAAAACAAAAATGCGAAAGTGAAGCTCACCATGTGGAGAGGGTTATATGCCATCATTCAGTTGAACATGTATCAATCTGAGGGTATATGATTCTTCAATCGTCTAACAATGGATCTGACAATGCAAAGTGGTGCAGAGTGGCATCTAGGGGATATCTTCCCAAAGGGAACATCTTACATCATAAATTTTTTTACTACATTGAATTTTAATATCAACAACCAATCGAGTGACCATAATGAAGTTTGGATTATTGATGTTGAGATCATTTTTTTTAATTATTATAGATGGCATTTCTTTTCTTTTAAAAGAAAATTTTATTTTCAGTTTAAGATGAACACATTTCCTTGATACTAGACTATAGAATGCACCTCTGAGCACAATAAACCAAAGGATGATATTTATTTAGGAAGTAGTTATGCTCCTTTTGTTATTTTAATTAAATTGATTAATTAAAAAATGTGAAAAAAGTATAACATGAACCGAGTTGTGGCTTTTAGGTAATGTGGTATTCATAAGTCATGGTGTTGGCCCATAGTAATGTAATAAAGTTACAAATTAAGAATCTCCATAGTAAAATTATACTTCAAATTAATTATATTTTTAATAAAAAAAATTATTTATCTAAGACTTTTTTTTGATAAAAACTTTTAAATCAAATTTATCCTAAATATAACAAAACAAATTATGAAAATCATAAATTTAAAATTTATATATAATCTCAACAACTCAAACATCCTAAAAAATTCCAAACATTAAATTCAATTACATATCTAAAATTATATTTAAAACAACATAAAATCACGATTTCTTCAAATATTATATCACCAAAATCTAATTTGAAAAAATAAATATTTATAAAAGCAAGTCCCAATAGATATATATATCGGTATAGTTCCATCTTAAGTAAATCTATTAAGGGGAAAAGATTTTTTAAAGTGTTATCTTAATCAAATTTATTAAGGGGCAAACCTTTTTTAGAATATATATATATATATATATATATATATATATATATATATTTTTCAAATTTTGAGCTCTAAAAACATTTTTAGAAATATGATTTCTCACATCCATATAAATATATATATAAAATTTTGTGCATAAAAACCTTTTGGTGCTAATCATATCTAATCAAATTATGTCCATGCTTTTCTAACCACATAGTGTGGTTCATAATTAGGACAAGATGAAAAATCTGATCTAGGAACCAATTTAAATAGATAAAGGATGCTCCAACTAGCCATTATGAATAATGACTAGTTTGACTGAAATAAGGAAAATAAGAAATTTAATAATCTAATTTTTTTTTAATAGTAGTATATTATATAATTTTAATTATTATTATTACTATTATTTATTATTATTATTATTATTATTATTTATAATAATTTAAAAATAAAATTAGAATGAATAAATTTTAATCTATGAAAAAACTAAAAGGGAGAAAGAAATCGAGAGCAAGAGGATTAAAAAAAGGGGGGAGGTGGGGTGGGCAAAGAAGAGGAGAACGAACAACAAGGAGAAGGGCAGGAAGAAAAAACATCACCTAAGAGTGAAGAGTAGGAATCAACATCCGCTAACACTCCACCTTACATCGGTGAAACTGGTCAATCCATTAATCAAAGAATTATTGAACATGTCGCTGACATTAAACATAGTAGATCACGCTCCTCTGCCTTAGCAAAGCATGCTGTAAAGACGAAGCATCATATTTGCATTGAAGAAGCTAAGGTTATTGCGAGGATTAACCATTTCCACCACCGCAAGTTAAGGGAAGCCTTGGAAATCGAGAAAAGATCGGTTAACCTGAACAGGGATGATGGGTGGAGTGTTAACCGATGTTGGATTCCTAAATTCAAATTATTTAATAATGACTAATTTCATTTAATTAATAAATTATTTAATTATTTAATAATAGTGATAATATATAGATATTTTTATTTTATTTAATCTAATTAATTCATTCATTTATTTTATATATATATATATATATATATATATATATATATTACTTATTTTATTATATTATATTTATTCATTTATATATTTTTATTTTTATTTATCACAAGGCCAAAAAACAAAAGGCGGAAAATACAAGACCATTATAAGAAAACTAGCTGTTATCATAATGGCTAGTTTAGCCATTTTGCATCTATTTAAACTCAACTCTTAGATCTGATCTCTCACCTAGTCCTATGATGAACCACACTCATTAATTCGAAAAGCATCCACACAACAAAACCATTATAAGAAAACTAGCAGTTATCCTACCCTGATGAGGAACCACACTAGTTAGTTCGAAAAGCATCCACACTCGCCATTATAAGAAAACTAGCAGTTAGTTCAAAAAGCGTTGAAGATGTTCATTTGAATGTGATTATTACCCAAAAAATTCTATAAAAATATTAATTAATTTATTTTTAAATTATTATAAATAATAAATAATAATAATAATAATAAGTAAATAAATAATAGTAATAATAATAATTAAAATTATATAATATACAACTATTAAAAAAAATAGATTATTAAATTTCTTATTTTCTTTATTTTAGTCAAACTAGCCATTATTCATAAAATAATTATCACATAATTTGATTAAATGTAATTATCACTGAATTTTTTTTATATAAATTTTAAAAACTTTCATGGATAATAATAAACCTATTGAAAAAAGACATAAAAATTATAATTTTTTTACAAAATCACAAAGATGTAACTTTCCAAATTTCTATTATCTAAGAAATATTCGAAAGTGGTAACGAGTAAGTGGGGTTTCCTTAATGGTCGATAAAGGCATGGGTGTAAACCAAATGCTTGATTTGGTAGGAAGGACTTTGGTCAGAAAATTCATAGGTCAAAGGGTGACTTTGGAAGGGTTTGGAAGTTGGATTCAATAGATGTGAGTTCTTGTTCTTATTTACCATCTATCCTTTCACATTCTCTTTTGTGGACAGTTAGGGTTCTTATTCATTTCAATGACAAAATTTCTATTCATTCTCAAAGGATCATGGTTCAAGGATAGTTTTCTTATCAATGAAGCCATGGCATCCTTTATACGATGTTAAAGATGATTTTATGGAGAAAATTATAATCTAGGTGAAGCTGCTCACTTTACCTATGGAGCTCTAAATAGTACAGGCCCTTATAGTTATTGGTAACATGTAATAACCTAGAAATTTCATCGACTGGAAGTTGATACGCTGCCCAAAATCAACCTGAGGGTAGCTAAAATCCCGGTGGAAATGGATACGCGACTCGCAGCGGAAGTTCAAACTTAGTCTAAGAAGTTGAAAGGTCAAGGGTGCTCCGGGGCTAAGAATAATTTGAAACTTAGTCTAAGAAGTTGAAAGGTCAAGGGTGCTCCGGGGCTAAGAATAATACCCAGTGGCTTTCCAGACCAATTGTGTTCTAGGGCTGAAAATCAAAACCAAGTTGCTTCCAAGGCCAATTGCACACCAGAGCCTAAGAGCAGCTTCATTGGTTCTCGACATATAATCCCCACACTGATGCCCAAAATGTCAGGCACTGGAAACAGCAAACTCTGCTCTGACGATGTTGATTGTGGCGAGGTTGATCAAGGACTAGATGTAGCTCAAGGCTTGGGGCCTTGTGAAGCAGTTGATCCAAACCCAAATTCTTGCCCTGGTTCTGAGGAGAATGTGGGCATGAAGCCAAGTTCTGATTCAGAGTTCATGGGTGGAGACTTGAGGGAGTTAATCAAGGTTGAAGAAAGGGGCCATCTTGAAAAACAGAGCCCAGAAGAGACTTCTTTATCATCAATGTTACAGGGTGCTATTCTTCGTTCTCGTACTACTAAGTCTTCTCCCCATCAGCAACTGCATGATTTCAATTCACATTCTATACCCACAGCTACCCTTCTTCCACAGATGCAAATCATCGAGCAATCTGCCAAGAAACTGTACGACGACGTGTCGAATCTGGTGAACTGGGTTCAACTGGGTTCCCCCTCAAGCCAGACCATGCGACATCAATCAGCACAGGTGATAGAATCAGAGTTTAAGCAGTATCGGAGGGCTGTGCGGAGGGAGTTATCCACCCTCAATAATGAATTGCAAATAGAAAGGCGCAAGGTTAAAGAATTGGAGAAGAAGTTGAAAGCTTTCGACCATAAGGAATAACAAGAGAGGAGAAGTGAAGAAGCAAACCAGAGTCAAAATTATATAGATCATACTTGATTATCATGATTCAAACATTGCTTGAAGAAAGCAGTAGTATTTCAATTTGGTTAGCTTCAATTCTGAGTAGATATTATTCTAATGATGTGATTTTGAACTTGGTTAACTAATAAAGCAAGAACCATGCCACTGTGCCAGATCTTTTTATGGTAAGCAATTCTGGAATCTAGCACTCTTATATATTTTGTATCAAAGATTTCTAAATTGGTTATAGAACTGTAGTCAGAAGAATTCAGACCAGGACCTTTTAGAAGGATTAAATAATTTAGTGATTAGTTTCAGGCCCACTGGTGACACTGCAATTTCTATCAGAGAAATGGATGCAAGGCTCTTCTGTGAAAGATAAATTTTGCTGGCTCTTCAGGACTCTTAATAATTGTCATCCATTAATCTATTTATGGAAAATAACTTGCCCTCAATTTGCATGGTTATCAGCTACAAGGCACTATATGAAGATACTACTGTCACAAATTCGTTGAACAGATTGCATATAATATGATTTTAATTGTCTGTAAACAACCAGAATAAATACTTAATTCTTCTGACATGTTTGTGCTCTGCAAACACGTCTTAAATTATATATATGTGGGGAAATCTTAATAAATTGCTAATATTTAATTGTGTGTATTTGTTTTAATTTTTAAGTGATTATTTTTTAAATCTCTACTGTTGAAGTAATGGCAATTTTAGAACTTCCATGGGAGAAAGATGTTGCTCCCCAGAATAATTATTGTGGAAAATCTTGGTCATTTCTTTCCTTGAGCTTTTTTTATGTGGTGCATCTTGCAACGCAGGGCAGAAGAGGGAGATTCATTCTTTTCCTTTCTGATTCTCACTTTTTGAGGGTGAAAATGTGGTTTTGTTCCGAACTAACAATATAACAGAACTCTTGTTTTGCAAAAATCTGCTCATTTTCACTTTTGTTATAATAAATGGGATGAATAGCATTCAAGACTGCAGGGATATTACTTTTAGAAGAAACAATTTTGCTAAAAAAATCTTTTAATTTCTTTTCATGTTCTCATATCTACAAAAAGAAATAAAGAAATAAAGACCTCTCCAAAGGACTGCTAATGGAAAAAAGGCCTTGAGAGATTATGGAACAGCTTGAGGATATTACTACTAAAACTTTGTTCCAAAGGTCCTACAAGGATTTAGCTATAAGAGCTGAGAGGATTTAACATTATGCAACAACTTCAAATCAGTTTTGATCAATTTTATTATGTTCAGTGTTTAGACAACACATACTTGCAGAAAGGACTCTTGTTTTTTCTTTCCCCACAAATAGTGTATTTTTGCTAAAGGTATATTTTTTTGTTTATGTGTTTTAAGATGGTTACAATCATCTAAACAACTCTTTATTCGAATGCACCCATATTATGCATCTGCTGAATGCGATTGTATAATTTTTGTGAATGATTGAAATTAAGGTTTTTTTGTTTAGAAACAAAAGAAATTAATATAATTAAAATGTGAAGTATATTTTCTTTTCTAATTTATATGGTATGTATTTACATAATTTGTTTAAAAGTTTTTGTCCAGCCATGAGGGTAATAATTCAATTGTTTTTTTCATTACCCAGATCATGAATAGATATATATGAGTAGAGAGACATTTGAGATTCCAATTCTAATGTCTCTTGATTTTCTCTAATGCATAACTTAAACTAGTTTCAATATTTACAATAATCCTAATTGTTTCAGATTAGGTGTCAACATTTCCCTCTTTAATCCGAAGGGATGTTGGTGAGTCCAAGCATCATTCAGAAACTTTCAAACTTTTCCCTTCCAAACACTTTGGTGAAGATGTCTGCAATCTGCTCATTTGTGGAACAATATCATAGGTAGATTGTCTTGGCCTCAACATGATGTTGAATCAGATGATATTGTGCATTAATGTGCTTGGTTCGATCATGGAACTTTGGGTTCTTGGCCAACTTTATTGTAGAAATATTGTCAATCAAAAGAGGAGTTGAATGCACTTGTTTCTCCTGCAAATCTTCCTGAATTTTCATGAGTCACACAATTTCCTTCAACGATTCAGCTACTGCCACATATTTTTCCTTAGTTGTGGAATATGCATGGGTTTCATGAGCAAGGGATTTTATTATATGTCAAAGACTTCTTCTTGATGTCTTTTAGGATTTGTCATCTTGTCATAAATGTACAAATTAGAGTCATGTACATGAAGCAATGTTACACTTATAAAGTGCCAAAGAAACAATGTAAAAATTTTCAACACCCTTGTCACCTGTTTTCAAGTCGGCTTGAAAACACTGCTAATGAACCGTCACACTCCTTCATGGTAAGGTCGGCTTAATTACAGGTTGCGACAACTATATATACCCAACTATGTTGTGCAGAACAGAGACATAACCGATCTTGGATCATCTGAACTTTTTTGGTATATACATCAACGAATAGTCCGAGATTGGAGTGCGGAATAATCTGAGTTTGTGGTGCAAAGCTATTTGTATCTTGGTGCGGAAGAATACAACCTAATGAATAAGTCTCTCTCTGGTACGTAAATAAAAGAAGGATCAATCTGCAGGAGACCAAGTGTAATCACAATAAATTGAGGGTAATTACAGTAGCTCTCACATATCGAAGTTGATCTCAGGAAGCATCAGATCTACAGTAAGTACAAGGGAAAGGTAAGTCTGCACAACAAAGGGAAAACACATTGCAAGGAGTGCAAGAAGAAATCTAGACTACCCAACGAAGGAAGATAGGATGCAAGGATAAGGCTAATTCAGACAAGAAACAAAGGATCTCTAATAAGTGTTTTAGGGGTGCAGAAAGAGGTCTCTAGGAGGTCGTGATTATACCAAGGAAAGAAGGAGTTCACAGTTTAGAAATAGGAACTGAGTTTCCTTGTATTGGTGTAGTGCAGTGCAAGAAATAAGGATCAACAATAAGGAGCCAAGAAAAGTAGGTGACAAGGGTGTTGGAGGTAAATTTAGGTCAAGAGTCTGTGTCATGGTCTTGGTACTTGCCAACTGAAAGTCTATAAGAAGAATTACTTGCGGGTTTTCCTCTCCAAGAGGGAGAGGTTTTGGCCCTAGATGGAAGAGCCTAAATTTGTGTCTCTTGTGTTTTGATAATTGACTTGATGAAATACTTAATAAGCTAAGAAGAGAAGACATAAGTAAGTAAAGTAAGCTCACAAGTAATTATCAAATAGAGAATTTGAATTAAACTAAGCCCTACCAATTCTCAACATGGTATCAGAGCTAAGGTGCTAAAGACAAGGGCTACTAGACAAGGAGACACTGAAGGATTAAAGAGCAAGAATCCATTTTCCTAGAAAGCATCAGAGTCAAGATCAAAGTTTGCATTGGAAAGCCAATTCAGTTTGCAAAATAATTCTCAAGCCATCTCAAAGGGACCTTTTGAAGGAACCTTTGATCAAGGACATGATATTTGCCATCAAATATATATGATATTGAAGACATTGTTGTAAGACACATCATCAAGCATCATTCAACACTATTCAACACCTTTGAAGACATCATCATCATTAAAGGTCATTAAAGGAATCAATCTAAGAGGGATTTCTTGCCATCATTTTCATCATCATCAAGGAAGTTGATATAAGGAAGAAATCAATACAATCGAGTAAGTATCTCTATGACCTTAACTAAATCTGTTAAAATGACTTATTGCAAAGAGAGAAACAAATTGGTTGGGTCATCAAACTCTAGTGCATGGAAGAAGAGGACAGATTTGAATCTAATCGAAGATGAAGTTATGGGCTACATCTAAGGATCTACAACTCAACCCTCAAAAGAAGATGCTCCAGCTCATGCCAAGTACATGAAAGGACTCACTCATACCATATGTATAAAAACTACAAACTGCAAAAGAAATATATGAGAAATTGGTGGAGCTACTCTCCATGAGTACTGCAGGAGAAGTAATCTCTCTGAGACAAGTACTATACAAGATGAAATTGTAAAGAGAAAAATGAATCACTTCATGTTTTATGAGGATTTCCTAAATATGAGACCATCTGCAGGAATTGGGAGAAGTAATGTCTGATAGTGAAATTACTATAGTGGTGTTGAATGCTTTATCAAAAGAATGGGGAAACTTCACTTCAAGATTATACAGGAAGAAAGAATCAACACCATTCCAGGATCTATGGTCTCTATTTAAAATAGAGGAAACAAGATTGAAAGCTAAAGCTTATACAAGATCAAGTGAAGGGAATCAAGCCTTTGCATCCATGTGCAGGAAGAAAGGAATATTTAGTAAATTTGTTCCTCATAATAAAAGAAGAAATATGGAAAAAGTATGATGCTTTGGATGTAATGAACTTGAGCATTATAAAATGGATTGTCCTAAATCTCGAAAGGACAAAAGGAAAAAGGAATAAGCACATGTCACGGATGAAAGGGAAGAACCTTATGCAAATAAATCTAAGAAAGAAGTGAAAGATCTCTATTATGATTGAGATCATCTTCCTCTTTAAGTGATTGTTGGAAATCCTGAGAGGGGGGTGAATCAATATTTCTTTTCAATTGTTAATTTTACCAGTTAGATCACTTATATTTAGAACACAAAATGAAAAATGATGGAATAGATACTTTTATTAATTTCTTCTTTACAATAAGTAAACTACAATAATGATATAGGGCTCCAACCCTAGATGAAGACTCCAATCTTCCAGGATCCAACCTATATTGTGCCAAGCACCAACTTGGTCTTTCCAAGGCTCCAACCTTGTCAATTTGAGGCACCAACCTCTAGGGCTCCAACCCTATCTTTGGTACAGGCTCCAACTTGGTTTCTTGAGGACTCCAATCCTCTAGGGCTCCAACCCTATCTTCCAAGGCACCGACCTTGTCTCTATGAGTCTCCAACCTCCCGCTTCATTTCGTCAAGATATATTTGGTTATACTTCACGGATCCCAATGTCTTCTTCAATGAGGCCTGACAATATTCAACTTACTCTTCACTGTAGTCTACACATCACGTCATCAATGACAACCTTTTCTTCTTATGAAGGTGTCTCCACTACTCTTCATGACACCCAAACACTTTCTTCAAGGTTACCTCATGATGGCTTCAATGCATCACGGTCTTCAAGGCAGCTCTACAAAATTCTCTCCAATCTGCCTTTCCAAAACTTCAAGTCTTCTTCAGCAAGACTTCTATGGCTGCTCCAATAATGTATGTCTTCAAGATTGCTTCTACAAACTTACTAGATGCTGCTCTTCAACAACAACTTCCTAAAAGCTGCTTTGACAAGGATTTCAACTTGCTCCAAAAAAGTTTTCACAAACTGCTCTAGGGCTAAGGTAAAAATTTATAAACAATTCACCTTCAAGACGGTTGTAAACACCTTCTACAAGAAGCTCCACATTGTCAAGATGGCCTCCAAGTTTGCTTCAACCATGCACTAGGGACTGCCTCAACAAGGTGTCAACTCTTCAATGTCTGCTGCAAAGGGGCTTCTACAATTCTACTCCAAAGATGACAGTCAACTCCACAAATCCGAGCTTATCTCTGCAATCCGAGTTCACAAGTAATGATTTTCCATTGTACAAGGTGAAATATCACAGATTCAGGCCTTACTGTTGACAGTATGAGCCTTCACTTACTAATCTAAGGTAACTATGGTAAAGTCCGAGTTAAGGAGGTGAAAGTCCACAACAAGGTATGCTACAGGACTTGTTCATACATTGACTCTAGGTGTGTCTCTAAGATTTTTTTTCAAGCACTGTACTATAGGTGTGTCTCTGAGATATCCTTAGCCCACCACAAAATGTTAACCACAATTTTTAGTATGAATTGGACTGAGATTCTTGGCCTACTGTAGTTTGGCCCTGATGTTGTTATCACAGTCACAAAACAGATTCCTTAATTTTGTGTTAACTTACATTCCATTCACTGTAATTACCTCAGTGATACTTGGGAAAACTTTGTCCTTAATTCCGTCTTCTATTCTAGCAACTTCTTCTCAAAAAGGTGCCAAAAAACTAACCTCCAAGAGACTGAAATTTTGTGGTGTAAGAGCTGCAATAGGACACTGTTTAGCTTTCTGAGCTTCTACAGGATGACACAGTTCTGAGTAAAATGAGCACACAACAAGTCTATGGTATGGAGGGTCTAATTTAACCCCATATCTCACTTGTCCAAGACTTCTGCAACTGTTTAGAGCCTTCCACACAAGATTGTCCCAGAGCTAACTGAAATGTAGTCCCTCCACAAAAGTATCCTAAGTTATCACACAAATACTGAGTTGCCCAAACTCCTCGGCCTCTTGTAGGTTATGTTTGAAATTCTGTCTTTTCACCAAAATTTTTCTGCCAAGAATGAGGATTTACACTTATATTTATAATAGTTTCAACCTCTATGAAAGGGCGTGACATTTGGGTGAAGGATTCGACATGAGGAATTTAGTTTAGGTCGGCTAGAAATAAAAATATAATATTAAAACTTGAACATTCATTTTCTTTTCAACTACTGGGAATTTTCGGGCAAGTGATAGCTCATTAGAAAGATAAAAATATACTCTATAAGATGGTATAGGAGTCAATTTTGAAGGATGAATCTAAGGTGGTAAAAAACATTTTTTCTTTGACTGTCCTTAATTTTGTGTGTGTAGAAAGTGAATAGGACATCATGGCTTCTTCATTGCTTGGCTTCTCCTTTGTTTGTCTTCTCCATTGTTTGGCTTATCAATCATAGGATCATAGTGTCATCATGTAGGACATCCATGTCATCATGATAGGTTTAGCATCATGTATTCAATAATAGTGCAGCATCATCATTAGGAAAGTTCTAAGATAATAAGATAGTCTTCCAAGCACCAAATGAGATCAAGTGCATGCAACATTAGATCAAGTACTTCCTAGGGCTTCCTTCATTAGTGTTTTGACTTCTTCATGCCTTGACATCTTCATTGATGGTATCCTTGTCAACCAAGAGTCATGGCATCATCATCTGGAACCATACATATCACAAATATTGACATCTTAATCAATACCATATTGACATCAATGACAACCTTGATTAACAATCTCCCCCTTTGTCATTGATGGCAATACTCTTGCCCTTCCAATATTCTCTCCCCCTTTGACATCAATGGAAAACAAGGTGCCCAAGTACTCCCCCTGTTAGGCTGCTTCTTTTCGTCATCAATATTAGTTCTTCATGGGTATGTTACTCCCCTGTCATGGTGCTCTTCCTTCTGGGAATGAGGTCCATGATAGATGTGTCTAAATTTCTTCAATGGATTTCCTCCTGAGAGATGATCTATCAAAGTATGACTATCCATGTGTGACTCATTAAGGATTTCATAAGGCCCATTCATGGATAGATTCTGCAAGAATGCTTAAGAATCATAAGCTCAAGAATCACAAATATCCCCTAACTGTATGGTCACTTTTTGGTAGAGTCTCACCATCAAATACTTGGAATATCAAGGATGCCTACATCAAGTCAACAACATGTGTTGTTGGTTGGAGTTTTCAAGAGATTTTTGGACCCAATTTGCTTCTTTCTCCATACTTGTGAAACTTTCTTCTCTGGCTTGGTTGTCATGGTTTTAGGGACCCAAGTCAAGTTACACTCACGTGCCATATGTCCAATGTTATGGAAATTGAAGCACTCCATCTGGTTAATGAACATGAGTAAACATGACTTCTTCTTGCAAATTTTCTTCTAGAAGATTGACGGGGACCATTATATTTTCCTTTTTGATGTGCCCTACAATATTTTTCCATGTGCCCAAAGTTTGTACAAGAATAGCAATAACTAAGAAATATACTTTGGTACCTGGGAGATCGAGTTTTCCTTGATGTACTTCTGAAGTCTTTTTGCCTTGGGATTCTTTGATGATATCCATTGCCTTTTGTATTCTTGACACCATTTGCAAGTCTCCTTGGAGTATAATTTCTTCTGTTGTTGTCTTGATTCTTCTCCTTGCCTTTGTTGGAACTGGGAGCACCAACATTTCTTTCTAGTTTCCTCACATCTTTGTTGTTTGAAGCATTATCATTCTCGCTTGAGGATTCACCTGCATAGCCAAGACCTGATTTATCAAGGGGAAACCTATGATGAATTAGGATGTCATCTAGGGTTTGAGAGATTTTCAAGTTCTTATTCAACAAGTCAACTTCCTTTTTAAGAAAGACAATTTCTCCTGTAAACGTTTCACAATCTTCATCTTTCATAACTAGTTTCTTCTTCATTTCTTCCATCATCCTTGTTGCTTCATGTGCTTCGATTTTAAGGGAGACAATATTTGATTTCATTATGAATACTTCTTCATTCTCCTTTTCTAGACTTCTCTCCATTTCTTATTTTATTCTTGTAGCTTCACATGTTTCGGCCTTCAGAAGATTGATGTCTGATTTTAGTTTCAATATTTCTTTATCCTTTTCTTCTAGTTGGAATATCATGGTGTTTCTCTCCTTTTCTACTTCATCAACTTTTCCTTCTATGAATGCCAAAGTTTCCATCACCTTCTTGGCTCCTTGTGCTTGTTTCCTTGCTTCTCCTAGTTGAGATCTAAGAGAGGAGACCTCTTCCTTGTATTGACCAATCTCTACTTCAAGATTGTTCAAGCTCTTAAGTCTTTGTTCAAGGTGGCTTGAAAATGTTTCTTCCCTTTTCTTTGCGTTATCCAATTGATTTGTCATAGACATGAATTCTTCATGATTCTTTCTTTTGTTTTGATGAAATTCCTCTTTAAGTTTGGCAAGCTCCTCATCTCTTTCTTTTACTTGAAGCTTAACAAAGTCAGCATCCTTCCTTATCTTGTCTTGGTTAGCATCTTGCACTTTCTGCTTAAGTTCCTCATTTTCCTTTTTCAAACTGTTAATCTCTTCCATGGAAGCCATAATTTTATTTAGGAGATCTTCTTCAAATTCTTCTTTGTTCTCTTCATCTTCTAGGTCTTCTTTAGCCTTGTTGTCATCTCTCTTATCTTCAACTTCCTTGATGGATTCTGGACTTCTTTCTTGTTTTCCATCATATTCTTGACTAGAGATCATTTTCAACGCTCCTTTTGAGTGAAGATCATGAATTTTGTCCCATATGACTTTTGCTGATGAACATTTTTCAAAATTGGCCTTCACAGAATTTGGTAACCCATTCAAAATTGCCTTTATTGCTCTTGTATTGTACTCCTTGGATTCTTCATCCATCGTGTCATTAGTAATCACTAATTTCCAAACTTCAATTCCTTGAGCCTTCAAGAAATTCCTCATTCTTGCCTCCCATATATCGAAATTTCCATTGAACAATGGAGACTTCGCAAATTGATTGACTTCAATTTCGATGGTTGAGGAAGACACATGTTTAGGAGGATTGGAGACTTTTTTCCTTGGCTTTTCTAATTGTGTCCTAATGATCAACCTTTAAGCTGTTAGGCTTTGAGTGAAGGTACTAGCTCTGAAACCAATTGTTGGAAATACTGAGCGGGGGGTGAATCAATATTTCTTTTCAACTGTTAATTTTACCAGTTAGATCACTTATATTTAGAACACAAAATGAAAAATGATGGAATATATACTTTTATTAATTTTTTCTTTACGATAAGTAAAGTACAATAATGATGTAGGGCTCCAACCCTAGATGAAGACTCCAATTTTCCAGGCTCCAACCTGTATTGTGCAAGCACCGACTTGGTATTTCCAAGGCTCCAACCTTGTCAATTTGAGGCACCAACCTCTAGGGTTCCAACACTATCTCTGGTACAGGCTCCAACCTGGCTTCCAAGGCACCAACCTTGTCTCTATGAGGCTCCAACCTCCTACTTCATTTCTTCAAGATATATTTGGTTATACTTCATGGATCCCAATGTCCTCTTCAATGAGCCCTGACAATCTTCAGCTTACTACTCTTCACTGTAGTCTACACATCACTTCATCAATGACAACCTTTCCTTCATATGAATGTGTCTCCATTGCTCTTCATGACACCCAAACACTTTCTTCAAGGTTTCCTCATGATGGCTTCAGTGCATCATGGTCTTCAAGGCAGGTCTACAAAATTCTCTCCAATCTGCCTTTCCAAAACTTCAAGTCTTCTTCAACAAGACTTCTATGGCTAGTACAATAATTTATGTCTTCAATATTTCTTCTACAAGCTTACTAGATGCTGCTATTCAATAAAAACTTCCTAAAAACTGCTTTGAAAAGGATTTCAACTTGCTCCAAAAAGGTGTGCACAAACTGCTCTAGGGCTAAGGTAAAACTTTATAAACAATGCACCTTCAAGACTGCTGTAAACACCTTCTACAAGAAGCTCCATAATGTCAAGATGGCCTCTGAGTTTGCTTCAACCAAACACTAGGGACTGCCTCAACAAGGTGTCAACTCTTCAATTTTTGCTGTAAAGGGGCTTCTACAATTCTACTCCAAAGATGATAGTCAACTCCACAAATCCAAGCTTATCTTTGCAATCTGAGTTCACAAGTAATGATTGTCCATTGTAAAAGATGAAATATCATAGATCCAGGCCTTAATGTTGACAGTATGAGCCTTCAATTATTGATCCGAGGTAACTGTGGTAAAGTCCGAGTTAAGGTGGTGATGGTGCACAACAAGGTATGCTACAATAATTGTTCATACATTGACTATAGGTGTGTCTCTGAGATTGTTTTTCAAGCATTGTACTGTAGGTGTTCTCCGAGATATCCTTAGCCCACCACAAAATTTTAACCACAATTTTGAGTATGACTTGGACTGAGATTCTTGGCCTACTGTAGTTTGGACCTACTGCTCTTATCACCATCACAAAATAGATTCCTTAATTTTGTGTTAACTTACCTTCCATTCGATGTAATTACCTCATAGATACTTGGGAAAACTTTGTCCTTAATTCCGTCTTGTATTCCAGTAACTTCTTCTCTAAAAGGTGCCAAAAATCTGAGCTCCAAGAGACTAAAATTATGTGGTGTAAGAGATACAATAGGACACTATTCAGATTTCTGAGCTTCTACAGGATGACACAGTTCTGAGGTAAAATGAGCACACAACAAGTCTATGGTATGGAGGGTCTAATTTACCCCCATATTTCACTTGTCCAAGGCTTCTGCAACTGTTTAGAGCCTTCCACACAAGAATATCCCAGAGCTAACTGAAATGTAGTCCCTCCACAGAAGTATCCTGAGCTGTCACACAAATACTGAGTTGCCCAAACAAATAATCCTTCTCGGCCTCCTATAGAATCTGTCTGAAATTATGTCTTTTCACTAAAAAATTTCTGCCAAGAATGAGGATTTACACTTATATTTATAATAGTTTCAACCTCTATGAAAGGACGTGACAGTTTAGTGAAGGAGCCTACATGAGGAATTGAGTTTAGGTCGGCTAGAAATAAAAATATAATATTAAAAATTGAAAATTCATTTTCTCTTCAACTACTGGGAATTTTCCGGCAAGTGATAGCTCATTAGAAAGATAAAAGTATACTCTATAAGATGGTATAGCATTCAATTTTGAAGGATTCCTCTAACTTGGTAAAAAAAAAAAATCTTTAACTGTTCTTAATTTTTTTTGTGTAGAAAGTGTATAGGGCAGCATGGCTTCTTCATTGCTTGGCTTCTCCTTTGTTTTTCTTCTCCATTGTTTGGCTTATCAATCATAGGATCATAGTGTCATCATGTAGGACATCCATGTCATCATGATAGGTTTAGCATCATGTATTCAATAATAGTGCAGTAATATGTCATAGTGCAGCATCATCATTAGGAAAGTTCTAAGATAATAAGATAGTCTTCCAACCACCAAATGAGATCAATTGCATGCAACATTAGATCAAGTAATTCTTAGGGCTTCCTTCATTAGTGGTTTGACTTCTTCATTCCTTCACATCTTTATTGATGGTATCCTAGTCAACCAAGAGTCATGGCATCATCATCTGGAACCAGACATCTCACGAATATTGACATCTCAATCAATGCCATATTGACATCAATGACAACCTTGATTAAAAATCTCCCTCTTTTTCATTGATGGAAATACTTTTTCCCTTCCAATATTCTCTCCCCCTTTGACATCAATGGAAAACGAAGTGCCCAAGTACTCCCCCTGTCAAGCTGCTTCTTTTCGTCATCAATATTAGTTCTTCATGGGTATGTTACTCCCATGTCATGGTGATCTTCCTTCTGGGAATGAGGTCCATGATAGATGTGTCTAAATTTCTTCAATGGAGTTCCTCCCAAGAGATGATCTATCAAAGGATGATTGTCCATGCGTGACTCATCAAGGATTTCATAGGGCCCATTCACGGATAGCTTCTGCAAGAATGCTTAAGAATAATAAGCTCAAGAATCACAAATATCCCCTAACTATATGGTCACTTTTTGGTAGAGTCTCACCATCAAATTCTTGGAATATCAAGGATGCCTACATCAAGTCAACAACATGTGTTGTTGGTTGGAGTTTTCAAGAGATTTTTGGACCCAATTTGCTTCCTTCTCCATACTTGTGCAACTTTCTTCTCTGGCTTGGTTGTCATGATTTTAGGGACCCAAGTCAAGTTACACTCATGTGCCATATGTCCAATGTTATGGAAATTGAAGCACTCCATCTTGTTCATGAGTGAGTAAACATGAATTCTTCTTTCAAAATTGCTTCTAGAAGATTGAAGGGGACCATTATATTTTTCTTTTTGATGTGCCCTACAATCTTTTTCCATGTGCCCAAAGTTTGTACAAGAATAGAAATAACCAAGAAATACACTTTGGTACCTGGGAGATGGAGTTTTCCTTGATGTACTTCTGAAGTATTTTTGCCTTGGGATTCTTTGATGATATCCATTGGCTTTTGTATTCTTGACACCATCTACAAGTCTCCTTGGAGTAGAATTTCTTTTTTTGTTGTCTTGATTCTTCTCCTTGCCTTTGCTAGAACTGGGAGCATCAACATTTCTTTTTAGTTTCCTCACATCTTTGTTGTTTGAAGCATTATCATTCTTGCTTGAGGATTCACCTGCATAGCCAAGACCTGATTTACCAAGGGGAGCCCTTTGATGAATTAGGATTTCATATAGGGTTTGAGAGATTTTCAAGTTCTTATTCAATAAGTCAACTTCCTTTTTAAGAAAGACAATTTCTCCTTTAAACTTTTCACAATCTTCATCTTTCATAACTAGTTTCTTCTTCATTTCTTCCATCATCCTTGTTGCTTCATGTGCTTCGATTTAAAGGAGAAAATATTTGATTTCATTATGAATACTTCTTCATTCTCCTTTGCTAGACTACTCTCCATTTCTTATTTTATTCTTGTAGCTTCACATGTTTCGGCCTTCAGAAGATTGATGTCTGATTTTAGTTTCAAGATTTCTTCATACTTTTCTTCTAGTTGGAATATCACGGTGTTTCTCTCCTTTTCTGCTTCATCAACTTGTCCTTCTATGAATGCCAAATTTTCCATCACCTTCTTGGCTCCTTGTGCTTGTTTCCTTGCTTCTTCTATTTGAGATCTAAGAGAGGAGACCTCTTCCTTGTATTGAACAATCTCTGCTTCAAGGTTGTTCAAGCTCTTAAGTCTTTGTTCAAGGTGGCTTGACAATGTTTCTTCCCTTTTCTTTGCCTTATCCAATTGATTTTTCATAGATATGACTTCTTCATGATGCTTTCTTTTGTTTTGATGAAATTCCTCTTTAAGTTTGGCGAGCTCCTCATCTCTTTCTTTTACTTGAAGCTTAACAAAGTCAACATCCTTCCTTGTCTTGTCTTGGTTACCATCTTGCACTTTCTTCTTAAGTTCCTCATTTTCCTTTTTCAAATTGTGAATCTCTTCCATGGAAGCCATAAGTTTATTTAGGAGATATTCCTCAAATTCTTCTTTGTTCTCTTCATCTTCTAGGTCTTCTTTAGCCTTGTTGTCATCTCTCTTATCTTCAGCTTCCTTGATGGATTCTGGACTTTTTTATTGTTTTCCATCATCTTCTTGACTAGAGATCATTGTCAACACTTATTTTGAGTAAATATCATGAAGTTTGTCCCATATGACTTTTGCTGACGAACATTTTTCAAAATTGGCCTTCACAGAATTTGGTAACCCATTCAAAATTGCCTTCATTGCTCTTGTATTGTACTCCTTGGATTCTTCGTCCATCGTGTCATTAGTAATCATTGATTTCAAAACTTCAATTCCTTGAGTCTTCAAGAAATTCCTCATTCTTGCCTCCCATATATCAAATTTTCCATTGAACAATGGAGACTTCGCAAATTTATTGGCTTCAATTTCGATGGTTGAGGAAGACACATGTTTAGGAGGATTGGAGACTTTCTTCCTTGGCTTTGCCATTTGTGTCCTAATGATCAACCTCCAAGTTGTTAGGCTTTGAGTGAAGGTACTAGCTCTGAAACCAATTGTCAGAAATACTGAGAGGGGGGTGAATCAGTATTTCTTTTCAATTTTATTTTTACCAGTTAGATCACTTATATTTAGAACACAAAATGAACAATGATGGAATAGATAATTTTATTAATTTATTCTTTACAATAAGTAAAGTAAAATAATGATATAGGGCTCCAACCCTAGATGAAGACTCCAATCTTCTAGGCTCCAACCTATATTGTGCCAAGCACCGACTTGGTCTTTCCAAGGCTCCAACCTTGTCAATTTGAGGCACCAACCTCTAGGGCTCCAACCCTATCTCTGGTACAGGCTCCGACCTGGTTTCTTGGGGACTCCAAACCTCTAGGGCTCCAAACCTATCTTCCAAGGCACCGACCTTGTCTCTATGAGGCTCCAACCTCCTGCTTCATTTCGTCAAGATATATTTGGTTATAATTCACGGCTCCCAATGTCTTTTTCAATGAGCCCTGACAATCTTCAACTTACTAATCTTCACTATAGTCTACACATCACGTCATCAATGACAACCTTTTATTCGTATGAAGGTGTCTCCACTACTCTTCATGACACCCAAACACTTTCTTCAAGGTTGCCTCAAGATGGCTTTCAATGCATCATGGTCTTCAAGGTAGGTCTACAAAATTCTCTCCAATCTGCCTTTCCAAAACTTCAAGTCTTCTTCAACAAGACTTCTATGGTTTCTCCAATAATGTATGTCTTCAAGATTGCTTCTACAAGCTTACTAGATGCTGTGATTCAACAAAAACTTCCTAAAAACTACTTTGACAAGGATTTCAACTTGCTCCAAAAAAGTGTGCACAAACTGCTCTAGAGCTAAGGTAAAACTTTATAAACAATGCACCTTCAAGACTGATGTAAAAACCTTCTACAAGAAATTCCATAATGTCAAGATGGCCTCCAAGTTTTCTTCAACCATGCACTAGGGACTGACTCAACAAGGTGTCAACTCTTCAATGTATGCTGCAAAGGGGCTTCTACAATTCTACTCCAAAGATGACAGCCAACTCCACAAATCCGAGCTTATATCTGCAATCCGAGTTCACAAGTAATGATTGTCCATTGTACAAGATGAAATATCATAGATCCAATCCCTACTGTTGAAAGCATGAGCCTTCACTTACTGATCTGAGGTAACTTTGGTAAAGTCTGAGTTAAGGAGGTGACAGTCCACACAAGGTATGCTACAAGACTTGTTCATACATTGATTGTATGTGTGTATCTGATATTGTTTTTCAAGCACTGTACTATAGGTGTGTCTCTGAAATATCCTTAGCCCACCACAAAAGGTTAACCACAATTTTTAGTATGACTTGGACTGAGATTCTTGGCCTACTGTAGTTTGGACCTGCTGCTGTTATTCCTTAATTTTGTGTTAACTTACCTTCCATTCACAGTAATTACCTCAGTGATACTTGGTAAAAATTTGTCCTCAATTCTGTCTTGTATTCCAGTAATTGCTTCTAAAAAAGGTGCCAAAAATCTAAGCTCCAAGAGACTAAAATTATGTGGTGTAAGAGCTACAATAGGACACTATTTAGCTTTCCGAGCTTCTACAGGATGACACAGTTCTGAGGTAAAACGAGCACAGAACAATTCTGTGGTATGGAGGGTTTAATTTACCCCCATATTTCACTTGTCCAAGGCTTTTGCAACTGTTTAGAGCCTTCCACACAAGACTGTCCCAGATCTAATTGAAATGTAGTCCCTCCACAGAAGTATCCTGAGCTGTCACACAAATACTGAGTTTCCCAAACAAATAATCCTTCTCGGCCTCCTTGAAAAAATTTCCCAAACGCTATAATTATGACCTCTTTTTTTTTAACTCCTTGACCTCTTGTAGGTTCTTTCTGAAATTTTGTCTTTTCACCGAAATTTTTCTGCCAAGAATGAGGATTTACACTTATATTTATAATATTTTCGACCTTTATGAAAGGATGTGACAGTTGGGTGAAGGAGCCGACATGAGGAATTGAGTTTAGGTTGGCTAGAAATAAAAATATAATATTAAACCTTGAAAATTCATTTTCTCTTCAACTACTGGGAATTTTCGGGCAAGTGATAACTCATAAGAAAGATAAAAATATACTCTATAAGATGGTATAGGAGTCAATTTTGAAGGATGCCTCTAAGGTGGTTAAAAACCATTTTTCTTTGACTATCCTTAATTTTTTGTGTGCAGAAAGTGAATAGGACAGCATGCCTTCTTCATTGCTTGGCTTCTCCTTTGTTTTTCTTCTCCATTGTTTGGCTTATCAATTATAGGATCATAGTGTCATCATGTAGGACATCCATGTCATCATGATAGGTTTAGCATCATGTATTCAATAATAGTGAAATAATATGTCATAGTGCAACATCATCATTAGGAAAGTTCTATGATAATAAGATAGTCTTCCAACCACCAAATGAGATCAAGTGCATGCAACATTAGATCAAGTACTTCTTGGGGCTTCCTTCATTAGTGGTTTGACTTCTTCATGCCTAGACATCTTGATTGATGGTATCCTAGTCAACCAAGAGTCATGGCATCATCATCTGGAATCAGACATCTCACGAATATTGACATCTCAATCAATGCCATATTGACATCAATGGAAACCTTGATTAACAATGATTTCTGTTGGTTGTAAAATAGTATGATAGGAAACATTGTATGTTAATAACATCATGATAGAAGCATGGAATGAGCACTTGCCTTAGAAGAAGTGGATCCTGGGAACCTCAATGATAACAACATTTATGGAAGATAGTCATCTAGATCAAGGGTCATCTATGAAACAAGTGTTGACACTTTCTAATGGAGTCCTCCTTGGATTCACTGGTTAGAAATAAAGCAAAATTTTTCATCGGGAATTCTATCTTGCAGAATTTTGGGATTAGGATATGATGACATATTGATGAAGCGGGTCAAGGTAATGAATTCCTTCATTCTAAAGAAATTGATGAAAGATGACTCAAATGGATAAGATAAGGTACATATATGCTATAATTGGATGTTGTGAATTCATGTCATATGGTTGCAGGTGATGGACTTCTATCTTTAGAATTATGATCAAAGAAAGGAGGATCTCTTTTGGTTCACGGGTTGTCATTAACATATGAAATAAAATATATCCTGATATAGAATATGAGGTGGTTTTATACAAAAAAGGAACTATATGTTGGAAGTTCTTGGGAATAAATGAAACTGTGTGGAGAAAAAAAGGAAGAGATCATGAATTGCAACCATGTCAAGAGGCAATTATCATCTGGAAGCCAAGAAGATGTGACTAGGAGATATCTTGGGAAGATATGTAGACTCTAAAGAAGTATGGTAAAGAAGAAGACCCTTGACAATGCATATCTTTAGGAGGTGTGTCAATCTGAATAAAGGATGTCGATGCCTATAGGAATATTTCATGATGAAATATCATTACTAAGGTAAATTTTTATTTAAAAGTTCTTATGTATATGTTTATCTAAATAATTTTATCCAGGGTTGCCAACCATGTGAAAGGATGTAAGATCCTTGGGAGATGGTTCAAAGGAAATCAGCATGGCATAAAGGTGCATCCTCTACAAGGAAAAGACCCTCTAGCGGATGTTTTTGAGGAAGCCCTTATAAAAATAGCCCAAATATCTGTTTGTAGTGGTGGTCACTGGAGGAGGTTGGCATGTGGATGTTTTTGCGGATGTTTTTTCTCGGTGCATTTATAATCATAACACGCACTGGTGCGCTTGATATATATGTGACGCATCGGTTCATAGTAGAGGCTAAAGAAGCGTTGCAAATTTATTTTTAAGTAATATGAAAACAACAGTGCACTTCATACATACAATGCACTGGTGCGTACTATCAAATGGCACACCGAGACACTCACTATATAACCATTATGGTGCTATACTCTAACAACGACGTCCCAATGCGTTTATGGTGATACGACGCCCCAAAATAGGGTGTTTATTTAATTAAAATATATGGTGATTTTTCTATAACACGCCCAATGTTGGTTGTATATTGCCAGCCTGGTGCATTTTCAACATTTTGGAGCTATTTACTAACGATGATGACCCGGTGCAGTTTAGGTACAACGACACACCGGAATAGGGTTTTTATTCAAAGGAAGCACTGTGCACTCTATACAAACCGACCCCATGCATCTCAGTAATCCAATGCACCGTAAAGAAATGTGGTGCACCATTGATACAACTGCTCGATGTGTCTCATACTGGAGCACAGCGAAAAAGGGTTAATTAAAAAAAAATATCGGCCGTAAAAATTCATTTTTACTTGTTACAATGTTGTAGAGCTCTCAAGAACTGGTGTGACCTTTGCTTCTCTAAGGTTCCTTGCCATCGGTGCTCCCATTTCCTACATTGCTTTCGTCCATTTCTCAGTGTGTGGACTTCGAATTTTGCAAAACGATGGGAAATTTTCATTTTTAGTATTCCATTGGAAAGATGCCTCCTTGACGCACCAATGTGCAGGAAATGTAATTTTTTCTCATCAACTTAAGATTTTAGCGGATTAATTTTGAAAATTGAGTTAGAATTCACTGTTTTTTTATCTGAATATGGGAAAACTAGTTTTTTAGTGCTAACTCCCTCATCAGTTAAATAAAAATGTGTTTAGGATTGTCTCAAGTTAGCCAATTATGAAGAGGTTTATGTGTCAAGTTTTCAACTGTCTTTGATGAGAAATTTATGAGTTAATTATATTTTAAAAACTCATGTACGACAAATAAAATGCAGAGAAATAACACACAAAAAACACATTATACAATAGCTAATAACAAATTTCACCCCTCCTGGGCTACATCTCCATGGACCTGCTTCAACTAGCTAGGCCATCTTTGGATTAATGGTCAAATGTTTTATTACATTCACCGACAGTGCTCCAATGGCTTTGCAACTTACTCCATTGGCTTTACAAGACCCAAAAACCTCAAAGTAGACTATTCAATCTCTGAAAATGGTTTCCAGCTAATCTAGGCACGACCTCTCCTGGTGCCCCTGGGCTTATTTAATCTTCAAAGTGGAAAAAATACTTTCAGAAGTGCTCCAACGCCTCTGCAACCTATTCCATCATGCTTAGAGCATCCAAATCATCTAAGAATGACTCTTCTTTTTTCAAAATTGGTCAAAATTAGCCAAATATATGGCCAAAACAATTTTGCCTAGTAAACTACCTCCAAAACTGGAGAAAACTATAGTTAGCCCCGCAAATTATGGAGGTCCGCCGAATTTTGTGTGACTGCCAAATATTTCGCTAACCTAACTACAGTTTAATTAAATTTAAAACTGGATTAACTGCGGGTTTAACAGTGTGTTTAGGGCGCATTTAGCACGTTTAGTGGTGGCACTGCGATGAGCTATGTGGTGAGGACATATAAGAAGGGGGTTTTCCCCCTCCTTTCCGTCGTCGGAGCAACCTTTACAATTCATATACAACTTCGCGGATATACATATTAACAACCACACTGCAGCGTATTGGTAAGCCACAACGCTCACTTGGGGGAGATCGTGGGGTCGTGCCCGACCTCCGCCCGAACTCTATATAAATTTTTTCCAAAAGACTTTTAACCAAAGTCTTCAAAATTTGGTTTAAAATTAATGTTCATGCCCATATTAATATTTAATCCGACCACCAATACACAATATAATATATGATTCAGACTTTAATATAATCCGACCCCAATCCAACCTTAGGATATAAAAATATGCCCATTGAACCTTAGAATTTGGCCAACCCTTGAGACATATGGAAATTTGGATTCAGACCATAGCATATGAATTCCTCCACACCTTGGTCCACTAGAGGGGGCACGTGGCAGCCCTTGGCTACACCACGTGTCAGCCTCTGGTTGGATTGTCCCCATATAAAAAAAAATCAAATTTGACCTTAGGATAAAATTAATAAAAAAAATTCAGCTTCAAACCAAACTCACGAATCCTGCAGTGACACTTGTCACAGTATCATTGGGCGAAATGGAGGAAAACCCAAATTTTTGACCTTTGACCCTGTTTGACCAATGTTTTTTAAATTCGCACATGGTGATCAATAGGCTCTATCTTCCTCATACGGACTCTGTTTTGAGTGAAACGAATTGTGCCTGATTCCTGGCAACGGGCCAGATCCGGTCATTCTAGTTTGTTGCAATTCTGAGAACTTTGAATTTTTGGAAAATTTTTGCCCCCAATCCATATTTCGATCACTCCTTCCCACTAACATGCTTTTTCACCCACAAAAGATGGTTATCTCATGAGAGTTGAATACTATTATGTTTCCCAAGTTCTATCATCTTGATTCTACGTGGAAAAATCCCCATGACAACCACTCGGGTTCACTGACATGCCTCGCCTTGCAAATGGCTTGGTGCTTCAACCAATGTCCTCCTTTTGCAGCTCACCCAATCCAATGCTTGTTGGCTACTTTATGACTGGTTAAACACTTTGTTGTACCCAAGAAATCCCTCGGTGGTTGGAAAACTAACTGATGGTTTGTAGAAATTTAATACAAAATATGTATTTCCTGGAATCTCCTGATCTAACAATAATATGCTACTGTTAAATACATAATCGCTTCTACAAAATCTTTGTGGAATTTGAACAACAATCACCAATCACAATATCATGAAGAAATATCAATCACACATAACACAGATAATTTTATCGGGAAAGCATAAAGATAAAAACCCCACTATCTTCTATTATGTATATAGCATGGATCATGAAACAATTACATACAAAGCACCAATCCAAGAGCTCTCAGTAGAAATTTTAACTTTCACACACTGTCATACAAAAATTGGAAATTTCCTTAGCCAATTTACTACCTCTAGACATCCTATCTCCACTACGCAATCCTTGCTGATAGAAATCCCTGAAAGAATGGAATATTTCTTGCATTGACCACGCAATCCTCATGGGCACATCCAATGTGTGTGTGGTCGCATGTGTGCAACCACTGATGTCACAACTGATAGTCAATCTGTCCCTTTCACCTACATCTCAACTGGGTCTCAACTGGATCTGACATGCATGTAGTTAACAGTAGTAAATCTTTAGTTTCATGTGAGAACACTAATTGTGAATTAATTAATAATTAATTCACTTGATATCTCACTAATGTATCTTTAGTTACAACTAGCACAAGTGAGTTTAACTCACTTAACTGAGTTAAACTACTTTACAACTTTAATAACTACACTTCCAACTCTGTTACAACTTCGAATCACTCAGTTACAACTAATTCCACTTGCATGTCCCACCAACCAATCTCTTAACTTGAAATTCCTATAGCTAACTGATTATCCACTTCAGTTAACTATTTCCAAGTGGTCATTGAGAATATATTATTGTTTATTGTCCAACTATTATTAAGGGATAATAATAGTCAACATGCATCTATAAATATACATGAAATCTATAAATATAACTTGTACATACATCTATAAATAGAATTTTCTCATGCATCTATAAATATACATACACCTAAAAATAGCTTGAGGCTCCTTCCTAGTGTAGGTGCATAATTTTCACTAGGAACTTCTTGTTGAATCTCAACACTCCCTCTCAATAAGAAAGGGATTATCCTTCACCCCGATCCTGTCTCTATGGTATTCGAATTTGCTTCTAGTGAATGCCTTCATCAGAATGTCTGCATCCCGATATTCCGTAGGATTGTACTAAAGCAACATGATTCTCCTCTGCACACAATATCTAAGATGATGGTATCAGATATCTATATGCTTTGATCGATCAGTAAACACAGGATTAATGGAGAGCTTAATGAAACTCTGATTATCACAATGAATCACTATTGGATCTAAATTAGAACCAAACAAACCAACCAAGATATTTCTCATCCAGATAGCCTCACATGGAGCTTGACTTGCTGCCATGTATTCCTCTTCCGCTGAACTGAGTGCCACAGATCTCTGCTTCTTGTTGTACCAAGAAACAGTTGTAGATCCAATGCTTAAGATCCCCCCTGATGTGCTCTTTCTGTCCGTTGGGTTGCCCGCCCAATCTGCATCTGTGAAGCCATGCAACTTCACCTCATCTTTCTGTCTATACCATAAGCCATACTCTGATGTTCCCATCGGGTATCTCAAGACATGCTTTCCCACCTTCTAAAAGAGCTTGGTAGGCTTAACCATAGCTTGAATCAGATGGTTAACCGCATAGAAAATGTCTGCTCTCGTGTTCACTAGATACATTAGTGAACCCACTAATTTTCGATAGACAGTAGCATCCACTACCTCTCCAAAAGTAGCATCCTCTTTCCTCTGGTTTCCTTGAAGAGGAGTATCCATGGGTTTGTAGCCCTCTGTGTGAAACTTACCCAGTATCTCCCTTGCATACTTTCCTTGAGACACAAAAATTTCACCATCTCGCTGCCATATTTCCAATCCAAGGAAATAATGAAGGAGGCCCATATCCTTCATATCGAACTCCCTTACAAGGTCCTTCTTGCATGAGTGTATCAACTGCTCATCACCAGTCAGTATTAAATCATCAACATAAAGAACATTGATCAAAAGCTTACCCTCCACAATTTGGTATAGGTTTTCATCCGCGTCACTTTTGGTGAAGCCTTGTCCGGTGAAATAGCTGTCTATCCGAGTGTACCAAGCATGGGGTGCTTGCTTCATCCCATACAATGATCTTTTGAGTCGGCACACATGCAACTCACTCCTGAAGATCTCGAAACCTTCAGGTTGCTCTATGTACATCTCTTCCTCAATGATCCCATTGAGAAACATAGTTTTCACATTCATTTGATGAATGCGCCATCCCATTTGCGTTGAGAGAGCAAGGTTGGTCCTTATGGAAGAATACCTTGTGACAGGTGCAAAGGTCTCTTCATAATATATCCCCTCGATCTGTGAGAAGCCCCAAGCCAAAAATATAGCCTTGTATTTCTCAACACTCCCATCAGCTATTGCTTTATCTTTTAGATCCATCTTGAACCTACCACTAATTAATCAATCGGCCTTGGAACAATTTACCAAGCACTGTTTTTGACAATGGAGTCATACTTCTCCACCATTGCATCTACCCATGTGGGCTCCTGCACTGCTTCTTGAAAGGAACATGGTTTATTCACAATACATTTTCTCATGAGATCCATGTATCCAGTAAATCGGTCAAGAGATTATCTTTGTCTACGCTGTGAAGTAGAGGCTCCTACATTCTGTGTAGCATCAAGTCTCATCCTATCAGCTTCTATTGTACACCTTCTTCTAGTTCTGATGGTTGGCTCTGTGTGAGTGGACTCCTCCACTCCATGAACCTCCTCATGTGGCTGATCACATCTTGAGACTCATCTTTGGGAACTAACAGTTCCTACTCCTTATGCAAGTCTAGCTCCCTCTCAAGCGACAACCGCATGGATTTCGCCTCGTCGAATTTTATATCTCGTCGCACCACAGTCATTCGAATGTTTGGAAAATACACATGATAATTCTGGGGTGTTTTTGTGTACCCAACAAAAATCCCAACTTCAACATTCACCTCCAGCTTCTTCCTGGCGTCCTTGGTCACATGCACATAAATAGATGAGCCAAAAATTTTAAAGTGTGAAACATCCGGTTTCTTACCAATGAAAGCTTCTTCAGGTGTACTCATGCCAAATACTCTATGAGGACGACGGTTTTGCACATAAACCACAGTGTTGCATGCTGTCGCCCACAAATGCATTGGTAGGCCTTGATCATGCAACATCACTCGTGTTGCACCCATAATCATTCTATTCTTCCTCTCTACAACCCCATTTTGTTGTGGGTTATGAGGCGCTATGAGTTCTCTTCGAATTCATTCTTTTCTACAGAAGTTATTGAATTCATTAGGGATGTATTCTCCACCATTATCACTCCTCATAGCCTTCACTTGCTTCCTCGACTCTTTCTCCACCAATTCCTTAAACTCACAAAACTTTGAGAATGTTTGATCTTTCTTCTGCGTGAAGAAGATCCACCATTTATGAGAAAATTCATCAACAAAAATAGCATAGTACTTATGTTTTGTTGTTGAAGAAACTGAGAACGGTCCACACACGTATGTGTGAACTCTCTCAAGGATCCCCAAAGAACGGTTCTCCTTCTCATGAAAGGAGGACTTTACATCCTTCCCCATGGTGAAACCCTTGCACTGATTTAACTAAGTAAGTGTTCCCACTGGAAGTCCAATAGATATTTGAATCATGACTTTCAAGGCTCCATGATGAAGATGGCCCAATCACCTGTGACATAATTCGCCCTCATCCCAGCTCACCACTTTTTCTGCCTTTCCCATCATGGCAGCGCAGCCATCTACCTCCATCTTGTAGAGATTCTTGACTTGAATCCCTATCCTCTTAGTGTTACACAACATTTTTTCACTGTCCGTGCAATCCCCATCCCGCATATTGGAGGCTCAATTTTGTGATCAAAATAAAGTGTCATGCCTTGCAAATACCATCATTGCATCCCTTGCCATGAGGACAACTTTCCTTCTGTTGACCATTTCCTGAACATACCACCAAAAACACCTATTTTTGCCTTGGTTTTGGTAGCCAGTTATGCCCTCGCGTCGATGAGGCAGATTAACATTGGCCCCCATGCCAGCTGGCGCTCTACCTCAGTTAGCTATCCGCACCAATCTGTTTATGGAAATTTTTTTAAAAATAGAGGCGAAGTTTTGATCATAACAGCTTCGTGGATGATTCATGGGGAGTGGTTCGACTTAATAACCACGACCTTCCCCCTTTGGCCTCTTGTTTCCACCTTTTGGGGAAACCTCCCATGGGATAAGACCTCCCTTCCACCATAGTAGGGATCCCCACCTCCTCCTTTCCCTCTATAAATATAGCCATCCTCCATTGATGAAGCTAGCTGAAATGAAGATATTATATCATAAAATTTGGAGCTATTTCTATTCAAGATAGAACATAAGAGTCCCTTATTGAGAGAGCTTAGGCTTGTGCCTTCATCCTGTCCAAATTCCCTGATATTTGTCGAGACACGCTTCAACTGAACCCCACTGAAGGAGGCTGCAATGCCAAGGCTTGGTTGTATCTATTTCTTCTATTAATACATATGTATAACTATTGTCTGGTTCCCATGTCGCGTTGATGTGTTTTATTGATGAAATATGATTAACTCTCCTTAACTGGTTATTAATTATGAATGAGATTGTTGTTTCGTATGCTGCTCTTATTTGTTGATCTTGTGCAGGTATCCAAGAATTGCTACAAAAGGATCATGACTTGTCGAGATAGGAATCGAGAGGCCACCACAACAACAACCACGACGATAGCGTTGGACTCCAGGTAGGTCGATCTATCGCGTCTATTTCATTCAGTAATTAGGAGCCTACACTCTAGTTTGTATTTTTGTTACTAGACCCACTCTAGGGCTAGAAGGATCGTCTCTATCCATAGAGAGGATTTAATTTCATAACCATTAGCTTGAACCGTTGTTTTATGTCGTAGGAAAGCTTTTCCATCACTAAAAATAACGTCATAGCCTTTGTCCTCCAACATTGCGACTAAGACTAAGTTTTTCTTGAGACCTAGAACATGCATCACATCTTTCAATTGAAATGGTTTACCTGACTCCCTCTGAAAGGTAATGGTACCAATTTTGGTTTCATTGTACTATTTTTCGTCGCCCATATATATGTGCATCTGGAGATATTTCTCCTCCAAGTCACTGAAAAGCTCCTTATCTCCCGTCATGTGGAAGGAAGCACCACTATCCAAATACCACACTGATCCCAATGCACTTGACACCATGCATGCGATCAAAGATAATTCAAGCTCAAATTGCGAGGCAAGGGCCTCACCAATTGCAGCTCACCCATCCTTCTTGTTCTTCTTCTTTTACGGACAATTAGTAGCGAGATGCCCATGTTCGTGACATTGAAAACACTTCACCTTGGACAAATCCAGCTTCTTGCCTTTGGACTCAGATTTGGAATGGAATTTCTTCCCCTTCCCCTTCCTTGCCTTGGCATCCAAAGCAGAATCATCTTCATCATCATGTTTTGATGAAGAGCCATCTCTGGTGTTCCACCTGAACTCCTCCTGCACTAGATCCGACCACAGTTGTCCCAATCCGGAAATTTTTCCCGTCCGTTGAAAAAGTCTTCATAATTGTGCTAACTCTTAGGAAGTCCCAAGAGAGCCAATCTCACCAAATCATCTTCAGCAAACATTAGTCCCACACTCCCCAGTTCATATTGACATTGGACAAACTTTGTGAGATACTTTGGAATGGTGTCACCTTTTTCCATCTTGATCTTTCTGAGTTTATCTTTGAACGCCAATTTCCTATGGCTGTTGCTATTTTGGAAAATATCCTTCAAATCCCTCCACATAGCATATGGTGTGGCTTTCCCATTAAGGCTTGAGACAATGTGGTCTCATACTCCTTCCAACAGAATCCTCCTTGCCTTTGCCACTTTCTTTTTCCATGCATCAAGTAATGCAACATCTGTCAAAGTAGGCTTAGGAACATCATTGTCAATGAATTACTTCAAGCCATTGTCTTTGAGTATTGCCTCCATCATTTCCTTCCAAGAAATGTGGTTCGAGCTGCCCTCGAGTGCATACTCTAGCCACAAGCCATTGAAAGCCATTTAGATGTTAAATCAGTTATAGCACCAAGAAAGTGTTTCTGCAATTTTGAATTCTTTCCACCAACAAACTCAGCTCCTCCTTCAAAATTGAAATTTTATGTGCTCTGATACCATGTAGAAATTTAGTACAAAATATGTATTTCCTAGATTCTCCTGATCTAAAAATAATATGTTTTTGTTAAATAAAGAATCGCTTCTACAAAATCTTTGTGGAGTTTGAACAACAATTTCCAATCACAATCTCATGAAGAAATATCAATCACACATAACACATATAATTTTATCGGGAAAGCATAAAGCTAAAAACCCCACTATCTTCTATTATGTATATAGCATGGATCATGAAACAATTACATACAAAGCTCCAATCCAAGAGCTCTTAGTACAAATGTTAACTGTGTAATATCCCAAAAGGGAGAATGCAGTAATACTAAAACAAAATATAAGAAATGAAACTAAGTAAACAATAAATCTAAAGACAACATCAGAATATACAGAGAAGCTGAGAAATTTTATTATGTGGAGAGGATTCAGTTACACAATGTACAAAATATGAGGGAATCTAGCCAAAGAGATGGCCTAGAATCACCGTGCAAGCATGCTACAACTAGCATTGCGTAACTGGTGAGCTTACAAGAAGCAATATTGCACTGTCCCTTTTAATGTTGATGTACATGAAGCTGCTGCAAAATGAAATTCAGATATATGGAGCTCAGGAGCTCTGATTATGCCAAGATTCAATATCTGGCTAATGTGATGGGAACCCAAGATAACCCATAAAGGATTTTCCAGATCTACAACTTTGGAAAATCACCCTCCTAAGGTTTTATCCTTTGACTGCTAGGTTATATAGACCTGAAGCTAGATCTAATCCAAAGTTGGCTGCTATATGTTATACAACCATATCTAAGCTTTGAGGGCTAATCCCTCCTTCAGATCTACAAGCTAGGGGCTTGAGATCTTGCCTCCTCTTCTTCCTCCTTTAAGTTGCAACAAATGAATATGCAACTGCTACAGAAACTGTGTTGTACAAGAGGGAGAGGCTCTATGTCTATTGAAATGTGCTGCAATAAGATCCAGGCTGATGGAAATGGTGATGGCAAGGTGAGGGGATGGTCCCTCATAGGATTACTAGCTGAAATACTAGTAACTTCCTTCCTCCTTTGGATCTGCAATGATGGACTGCGTAATCCTTGATGGGACTGCTGTTGATAGGAGGTCAATAATCTTTCGCTGATGCCAGATCTAAAATGAAGCCCTAGGAATGTTGATATTTAAGCCCAAGGTGATAGGAATAATCCTACACCAGTTCTCCAGCTAAAATACTGAAGACAACCTCCACCTCCCAACTGATATTCAGAAATTGCATAATTCCTAAAGGTAGGTGTTCTGTAGAGAATGGAAATAATGTGGCACCAATTCCTGATGAGAATGAAGTACAACCCTCTTCCAAGAGCTACTCAATGAAAGAGGTGGGATTCCCGACCAGGAACACCCAGTGCTAAACATCACTTGCAATCTTAGCTAAACAACCAAAGAAAGCATGGAATTTCAAATGGAAATTCCAAATCTAAACAGACCCTTACATGAATAATCAAGAGCCTCCTCCATTGTTTCCTTCATCTCCTTTATATAGTTTATGATCCTTCCCATGCCTTAGCCCACCTCTAAACTACACTATGCATGTGGACATAATCCTCCATGTTTGACTACGCTGTCTCTCCAAGTCATCCATCATGACTACATGAAATGTACACCCTCTCCATCATGTGTGCATTAATTGCACTACTTCCTCCATCACTTCATCATGAATGCTCTATGATCTTACATTAGATTCCCTCCATGATCTCAGTTGATTGCTTCAACCTCCATGATCTATCTCATTAATGAGACATTATCTCCACTCCATTCACATTAGTGGTTGCTCCACTACCCCATTATGTAGATCTAGGCTTAAACAGTCCACATTCAAACATAAAAAGTGGATATTTATTCATCTAGAGGATTATGGGTCCCTCCACCCATTTATTTACTTAATTTATTAAGAAAATCAAGAACTCTAATATTCCAAATATCATGTGAAAATTTGGGAATATTACAGTCCTCCCTAGAAAAATGTTGCTTGTCCTTAAGCAACTGAAAAAGTAGATGCAAATCCATCTATTCCCCTCCAAATGGAATCTACATAAGGAAGGCCTCCTCCATTTGCTGCAATGTGTCATGCATATTTGGTTCCATAGTTGTCTCTCAAAATTGCATAGAATGACCTCCAACTGTATGGTTAGATGTCCTCCTTTCACCATGAGGTACCAAGTGACAACCAAATGATGTCCAACATCATCATTAATACATGAGATACACAAAATAAAGTGATTCTTTCCACAAAGTAAAATTCCCATCTCACAAATAATTTCTTCATCCCATGTTTCATGAAGTAAATTGAGCATTGGAATGCCCTCATCTTTAGCCCTGTTGGCATTGTCGGATCCAAGCATCATTCCAACATTATGCAAAAGAAGAAATAGAGACATATGGGTAGACCAATTTGTCAAACCATATTCTCCCAATAATAACCACCGGAGTAGGGCCTCTTGTTTCCACCCTCCATCTCCTCCATGTAAGATGGACAAGCCAAACTCCCCCAAAAACAACCAAAGCAACAAGAGATATTGCTGCTTTCTCTCCTCCTCATGTGCATCATGGAGTAAAAACATACTGATAGACATGTGGAATGTCACATCAGCCCAATACAAGAAAACACCATCAATACACATCATGTGAGCATCATGCTAAGTTCTACCCAATACAAAACGCATAGACATAGGAGATGTCATGTGATGGCCAAACTCTCTCAAGGGAAACCAAAATGAACATGCCTTCTTTTGTTGCATTCTATCATTGATACACAAGGCATGAATCAGAAAAATATGAGCTATTGGGTGGTAACCATACTCACCCAAGAGCAGCTAGTGCAACCATGCCTCCTTCTTCATTACATGAGTGTTTTTAAAGGCATGGATCAAAGGAATAGGAGCCTCTGGGTAGTAACCAACCTCACCCAAGAGCAACCAACATAACCAAGCTTCTTTCTAGTCCATGTCATATATCTGGAAGTGTTCATGCAACCCCTTTCTTATCATCCTCACCCACTCATCCCAATGTGGATGATGAATGATGTATTGCATAAACATGGTATCCTCCCTTTGTAGAATACCATTCTTCTCAAACTGATGAAGAAATTTTCACTCCATGAAATGTTGAAGTGCACCTCTAATGAGATCTCTCAATGAGACCTTCTTCTCATCAATGGCCCTCCAAAACCAATGAGGTTCTGGATCTGCTACAGGTAGAAGTTTCTCTTTGAGTTGTGAGATGCTCATTGAGAAAGTGTCATCTAGAAAGGAGAAAAGATTCCTCATCTCAAGATGTATACCATATATCATCTTAACCTCCATTGCTTTATGAGTGAAGCAACCTTTAGAATGCTCCAAGAATAATGGGGCCCCTTCATTGTCATTGCTACTAAGTGACAGTGTTGTAGATCTGCATGGTAATACATATGTTGTCTCAAAGCAAGGCACAATTTTGATCTCATAACCAGTCATTGTACATAGGATCATGCTTAACCCATTTTATGAAACTCTACACTTCAACTCAAAGGGTTGAATGTAGTTCATCAATGACCAACTGGGATAAATTTTCATTTATTCCTTGATTAGATCAAGGGTCCTCTGCACCATGATATGTTGCTACTTCAAATCAAAATTTTGTTCTAACCCTTGGTTAGGCATTGGCCCTGATGGCATGTACCCATAATTTTCAATAAGATCTACTGAAACAATAGGCGATGAAAGTGCATGCATACCTTGGATCAACTGATGTGGGGGAACCTCTTGCAAGGACACAAGAGTTCCTCCAACTGGGAAAATGGTTTCTCCAACTACTGGTAAGAGTGATGGCTGCTCTTCTCCAAGTGTACCAGTGCTGGAATATTCCTCCTCTTGCTCATGCATCTCTTGAATCATGCATGGGACTCTATGTGTCAAGAGCTCAAGACTATCTTGCAAAGTTGCAAGTGTCTCTTCTCTAGATGAAATTACTTCTGAAGCTAGTGGTGAATGTAGTGACTCCTTGTTCAAAGTGATAAGATTGACATCCTCCTTTGTTTCCTTAGAAAATGTCTCTTATGACACATCTATGGTTTTCTCATATCAAACTTCTTCCTCAACTTGTGAAAGAAATCTAAATATTTAGTCACCTTTGCATGCTCTATGTGACCAAACCACCAATCATTAGCTTCACCTAAAATATGAAGTGCTGCAATTTGGATAGCCTCTTTTTCAGCCACAGGATGTAGCATGTAAAATGTATCTAAATCTTTCCTCCAAGCCTTAACAGTGCTTGATGAAGATCCATCAAATGTAGGAAAATAGAATCTATTGTGCCTCTTTCTTCTATTGCTGCTATAGGATCTTCTTTCTTCTTTGAGTTTGAAGAATTCTTGGAGATTTAGACTCTCTTTGAATGCTCTATACTGTGCCTTGTACTCTTCAAGATACTGTAGAAATTATATAACTGATATGTTATATGTCTAAGATTCTCTTGATCATACACTATTTGACTTCATGCACAATACATAATCTATTCCACCATTGATCATCACATGCGGAAATTAACACAATTACAATGCACACATGAAACCATAAAAATTCACACACATTAACAAAGTGATTTTATGGGAAATCCTGAAGCTAAAAACCCCAACTATCTGTATATAATATATGTCATAGATATCATGTAACAATCCTCATACAAAGCTGAACATGTAAGGCTCTTAGTACAATACAATCACTACACACTAATTAGGTCCGATCTAGCAAATCCATGCACCGATCTCTGCCACATGCTAGCCTACCTCTACTGAGAAATCCCTGCTAAAGAATAGCTCTGAATGAACTCGAATCCACTTGGCTTACACTGTGCAATCCTCATTGGCATATCCACTGAGCGTTGGATGCAAACCATGCATCACTATAGTCACAACTGATAGTCACACTTGCTCTTTCACCTACCTCTCCACTGGTCTCCACTGAAACTGTCCATGCACTGTAGTTAACCGATGTATTCTTTAGTTGATTAATGATTTAATATTTAGTGAATTAATTAATAATTAATTCACACCACTCTCACTAGTGTATCAATCAGTTAGACTAGATAAAACTAGCTCAACTGTGTCTAACTGAGTTAAACTGAACACAACTCCACCAACTACTTCTACAACTCCACCAAAATCTGTCACATGAGTTCTAACTGAAGTACTCCATGCAATAGCTCCACTAAACCCTCAAGAATAGCGTAATTCCTTCTGTCAGCTCCTGTGCCACATCTGTGCACTTAACTGAAGTGCTCCAAGAGAATAAGATAATGTTTAGAGTCCAAATATTATTAAGAGCTAATAATACTCGACATATCTATTTTTAGATTGGAAATCTAAATAAAGATTTCACCCAATATGTATAAAAATAGAAGTCCGTCTATTTTTCAAACTTGACCAACCATCCACAAATAGCATCCTGCAACTCATAGAATATGATCGACATGTCTAAAAATAGACTTTGCGCCAAAAATAGCCTACGGGCCCACTTAGTGAAGGCGACTTCTTTCCACTAAGCTCATCAACTTGTTGCAATCTCAACACTCCCTCTCAACAAGATAGGGATTATCTGCCACCCCGATCCTGTCTCTATGGTATTCGAATTTGCGGACAAGACCGATCTCCCTAGTATCAGAAGATAGTCTAGCAACAAACAGACAAACAAAACTATCTTTCTCTAGAAATATGTGATTTATAAATAAATACTACAAAGGTGTTAAGATCATACCTTAGATCCAGTTCTTGTTCGTAGTTGTCATCCGCCAGTCGCTTGAAAGAGTTATCTTTGAAGACCTGCAATCACAAATAAGCAAACATTAAATAACACCTGCATAGTAAATATTATAAATCATGCCTATCATGGTGATCAAGGAATCCATAAAATAAATAGTTAATCAACAGTTTATTGAGAAAATAAAAAATATTTGTATTAGCTTTGAATAGTAGAAGAACCTTACAACCTTTTCAGCCTTGATGTTGAACAAGCCTTCCCAGGGTCCGAAGCAAGAATCTCCTCTACTCTGACAAGCCTTGCACTCTTCCAACCAAGACAGATAGAGGTATGTGATCTTTCCTCACAAAATCTCAGTTAAATGAGTTTGAATCCAAACAGCACTTTACCTCAAATAATCCTAAAGCTTGAACTCATCAATTGTTAGTAACCCTTTGAGGTTTCCCTATGCCTCTTTTTATAGTGCAAAAGAGGAGGTTACAGTTCCAAGTATGAAGGGATAGAATCCTCCTTCAAAGGGATAAGCTCCTCACATCAAGGGGTTAGCTCCTTAAGGTATGGGATACATGAACCTTATAAGAGCATAATCATCCCCAAAAAATCTCATCCAGAAGCTTCTAGAATTGACCAAAAAACAACTTTTTTATTTGGTTTCTCGACCTTTTGACTTTGACAGGGGGTACGCAGGAAATACACTGAGAAAATGCATTCTAGAACGCAGGTAAGCTTCACATTACGTGTGTACCCAAGCTAGGAACCCAGGTAAGCTTCACATTACCTGCGTACCTAGGGTTTTGGAGCTTTTTAGGGTTTTTCTCCTGTTTTTAGGGCTTGACATGAGGAGTAGAGGTTGTAAAAATTGCAGAGGAGGTAAGTATGAGTGACAATGAGCTCATACAGTCAGCAGAATGTCAAGGTGACATTTTTTTAGTGCAACAGATTGTCCCCTAAAGTGCGAAGTCTAGAATAGATGAAGATGAAGTCTGTCATATATGAAGAGTGAAGTACTTTATCATTTCAAGGATCATCCTGTGGACACCCCAGTCGGAAGCTGTAAAAACATTCAATGAAAAACATATATATGTAAACATATCATCACTGAGGTAGGCATTCCCATACTCAGATCAAAACTAACTAGAAAACTGATTTAAACTGTTCTGATACAGGAATGATTTTCAATACATCAACAGTATATACATGTGTAGACACAGTATGGACGCAACCATCTGTTTATGAATATTCAACTGTATAAATGAATAAAAAAATTCCTCACAGCCTGGATGGTAGAAACTAGATCCAGGGTCTTGATTTCCGTTTCTCGAACCAGTACGATTCTATCCATGTGAATAAATGTGTCGAAGCCGAACATGGTAGAAACCACTTGATTACCAGTCAATAACATAAACTGTTAACAAGTGTGAGAGTAACCACTAGTAATGTCAATGGCTCTCAAAGTACTCAGTACAATCCATGAAATGTGAATAAATGAGCTGAAGTCAAACATGTCACGGAATCATTCGATCGAAGGTCAATGATGCAACCTGTCATCGAAGGCGAGAAACCTGCCATTGAGGCATGTAGATTTGAAGGTACTGAAGATTTCTAGATCAACTTCCTAGATAATGAGCTGTCATCGATAGAAAGTGATCCATCATAGGCAAGCCCACAACACGAAATCATAGATCAAGTTTTGAAGAAATATATTGGCAAGGACTGACTCAGGGATGGTCAAAATGGAAGACAAATATTTTGCAAATGAATGGTTGGTTTGAACTACCCTCTTGAACACATAACGACACTGCAGATGGTTTGGTGACAATTGACCCAAAACTAATACCCAGAAACTGGCTGAAGACTTTCAATATGGTTTGATTAACTGTTAGGCAAAGGATTTCCCAACCCAGGTGAACAAAAGTGTCGTGTTCAAGAGTGGTTAACGGTTTTCTGAATAATCAAAATGTAACAAACAGGTTTGTTTTTCTCTCTTTTCCCCCACCATTTTTAGCAAGTACCTCTTTATTTTTGACAAGCTCGAGGAGGATACCATTTTCTTGTTTATAAAATCATCCTTCGGATCAGTCCAACTTAGTTTAAGATTCGAACCCTAAGAAGGAGTGGTTCGTTCCTGCTTAAAATTGAACAAGTCCTTTACTGTTACATTTTAATGAGTCCAGTATAGGAGAAACTCGGTGTTTTTCAATTTTAGGGAGTCAGAAGAAAAAACTTAAGAAAAATCCATGGGTGTACTTTTTTGTAAATTTAGTCTCTCGAACCCGAAAAAGGATAAAATAATGCGGGAGAGAACTCTATTGACCGTAATTAGTCAACGTATACCTTTCTCGTAAATAGTCCATTTCAGTCCGTAAAAGGGGTAAACTTATACTGAAGGGACGATCATTCATTTACTTTAACGAGTTCGAATAGTCAAGTACTCGGCAATCTTTTCATTTTTAAAGAGTCTAAAAAGGGCTTAAAAGAGAACTCAAGATTTCTCTTTTTCATAAGTTTTAACGAGTTTGAAAAAATGGATAAAAATGTACTCATGGTTTTCTCTTTTTCGTAAGTTTTAATGAGTTCGAAAAAGGGATAAAAATGTACTCCTGTGGTTGACTTTCAATTTAATTTACGAGCAGGAAAAGACAGAAAGAACTTGGCATTTTCATGTGTTTTACGAGAATGAAAGATAGAAAAATAATCTCGGGATTTTCATGAGTTTAACGAGTCTTGAAAATAACCGAAATTGACTCAAGATAGGTTTCATTTTTACAAAAGCTTGAAACAGAGAAAAACAATGCTTCAGAGTGGTTTCATTTTTACACAAGCTTGAAACAGAGAGAAAACTGTGCTTGATGCCCCCCAAGCGTAACTGCTAGAGCACATGCCCCCCCAGATTAATTTCATTCAACTAAGTACACTGCTGGTAATTAATAGCTGGATGGAATGCAGATTCATTTATGAGATCATATGAAAGACCCGACCTAAAACTGTAAGGAAATTATGCAAAAACTGAAATAACTAACCTAAATATATGACTTAACATTTATGAGATCTAGTCAAAGACTCAACTCAATTAGGGGAGGATTTGTTTCATTTTTTAACGAGCTTGACATAGGAAAAGAACTATGCTCATGGAAACGTGTTTCATTTTTTAACAAGGTTGACACAGTAAAAGGAACTTTCCTCTTGATCCACTGATTCATTTTTAACGAGGTTGACATAGTAAAAGGAACTTTCCTCATCCCTGATTCATTTTTTTATGAGGTTGACTCAGTAAAATAACTATCCTTAGAAACTAATTATTTCTAATCTATCAATCTAATCTCTACAATCTACCTACTGATTCATTTTTTAATGAGGTTGACACAGGAAAAGAACTGTCCTCATACCTGATTCATTTTTTAACGAGGTTGACACAGGAAAAGAACTTTCCTCTTGGAAGCTTTTTTCATTTTTTAAACAAGCTTGACACAAGAAAATGAACTATGCTCTTGAATAACTGATTCATTTTTTAATGAGGTTGACACAGTAAAAGGAAATATCCTCACACTCACTGATTCATTTTTTAACGAGGTTGACACAGTAAAAGAAACTATCCTCGGACTCACTGATTCATTTTTTAACGAGGTTGACACAGTAAAAGGAACTATCCTCGGAAACTTGATCATTGCTTCCAACTGGAAGAAACACATGTCAATGGACACACCTTAATCATGGCTTCCAAGAGGTCTTCATCAAAAGGAAGAATAGTTCTCTGGAAGGACCACATGTCAAGGGACTCAAAAGGGATAAGAACATCGTGTTCAAATAATTCCATAGATTTTTCCATGTCAATTACCAGATCTAAGTCAAAGGAAGATGAGAAAACAGTGAGAGGCTCACTTACATCGGTAATTGAAAACATGGGACTAGTTTCCACATAATTAACCCGTGGCGGGGTAGATACCACTTTAGAATCAGGAACATTTAGGGGTGTCATATTATTGGTAGTCGAAACAAGACTAGGGAACAAAAGCTGTCTACAGTCACAAAATTTCTATTGTGAGGGAAAGACATCACGTGAAAGAGTGTCAATACTACAGCTTTCATTGCATAGACATAGTCCCGCCCAAGGAGTAAATTGAAATCTAAGAGGCCTCGAACTACCATAAGATCAATACAGACAGTTTTACCTTCCAAAGTAATAGAAAACTTAGGAAGGATCCCTAAAGGTTCACTAATGGTTCTATTAAAATCTTTCAGATTCTGCGTAATAGGCACAAGCTGAGGGGAACCCAGAGCTTTCCAATCAGTTGAGGATAAAATACTAACAGAAGCACCTTCATCTACCTGTGTGCGGTGTATGTCCCTACCACCAAACTTCAAAATGATTTGGAAAGGGATGGAGGAAGGAAGACGAGGTTCTATCAGTCTATTCCAATCAAAGGAAAACACCTCAGTACTTGGAGGGGGTTTTGTAGAAACAGGTGAAATGCCCCCTGGCGTAGAAGAATCTGATGTAACAAGAAGAACTTGAGCGGTATGAAGTTCACTCTCTACAGGGAGAATGGGATTGACCGAATGTGAAATCGAATCGAACACTTGATCAAATAATGGATCATCAACCTGAGTGATATGAGTTTCACTCTCCAATGGAAGAGTGGGATCGACTGTACTTGAAATTAGATCAATCACTCCTTCAGTTGACGGTAGGTTGGGAGAAAGTTTATGGTAACTAGTTGGAAATTCTTGCTGTGGAACAGTAAGGTTTTCCAATAATTTTGAGGCTTCATCCATGTGAGGGAAAATGTGAGTTTGATGACTCCCTTTGCATAACTTACAAGGAAACATAACTTTACCCTTTTTCCCAGGAACCTGACTATCACTGGTTGATGGATCACCGGAAAGTTGATGAGATTTTTCTGACCATACTTCCAAGACCTTTGGAATACCAGGACAATTGATAAGGAAGTGGTCACCCTTACAAAGCCTGCAAGGGTATTTGGGTTTACGATGCATTTTGGAGGTTTCCTCAACATTACTAACATTTACAGCCATGGTTGGTTGGTTGAATTCTTTCTTATCTTTCTTCTTCTTCTTCTTCTTCTTCCCTTTCTTCTTCTTCTTAGCCACCTGATTACTAGCGTCAAGGCTTTTACCAAGCGAAGAGGAAGAAATGGAGGAAGAAATATTGGGTGAAGAAGGTAAAGGGTCAACAGAAGGTTGGTGATGTTGAGATGGTGAACTCTGTTGAGGTGAAGCATTCGGTTGAGGTGTAACAATTGGAGTATTCAGGGCCAACGAAGTTGAAAATAACCATATCGGTAAACCTATTGTAAATATAGGTAATGAAAAAGTAGCCATATAAGGAGGACCAACATTTCCAAAGCAAGGAAAATTACTAGGATTCTCGTTAAGTGGGGTTCCTTGGTTGGTAAATTCCAGAACATTTTCCATTATATTCAACTTCAGTGAATTTTATTAACAATTTAAAACTAAAATTAGCAATTCACGATTCACACCTAACAATTAAAATTCACAATTCACACCTATGGTCTCTAAAAGTAAAAAAAAACAAATTAACACACGCTATCAAATCTAGGAGTCAAACCACACACAAACAGTAGATTCCCGCACTAAAAACACTAGTTGGTGATGAAATCCAACATCATAGAATTTTAATGCAGAAATGGCGGTTGGAATAGTTACCCCGACAACCTTCTTAATGAAACAGACTGGCACAAGTTTCTTCACAAAACCATCTCGAGTGAAGAGAACCCCCCAGAGAGTCCAAGTGAGTATAGTCGACGTCTGCTCCAGGTACAGTGAGATCTTTCCTTCACCGTCACCTTAGGAAATAATCTTAAGTTTATGGACACTAAGGTTACCAACAACAAAAAATACAACTAGGGGAACAGTCTACGATCCGATTCTACGCACAAGGGCAAAGTAACAAAGCTAAATCCCCTTGAAGGCTCCTTGACATGGTCTATCCGACGTTTACCAACAAGTGACCCCAGGCTCCTCGACAATGGTTAATCTGAGGTTTACCATTTGTAATGCGCGCAAATCTTCTATCTTCCTCGATGAAATAGAATTGATTGTCTCAAAGGTTTGGACATGATCTCATTATTAACTCCTTTAAGAGAAGCTTCCCAGAATGTACCAGTTACAATTGGATTTATTTCCTACCACAAGATTTATCTACTTGTTTGTTTTAGTTGCTTTGGAAAGTTAACTAAAACCTATTCCAAAGCACTATTCCTGAGCTAGATTGGTGGAAAGAGCCCTAAAAATGTAAAAATTACTAGATGAATTTTATTAAGCGCTGTGTTATTTGGGATGTTATTACTCAAAAGGGTAAATGGATATGAAACCAATGGTGTTATGACCCGACCCAAAACTGAATGCAATCGAATATGATAATGTAATCTTTTCAATTCGATGAATCCTAACTAAAGTAAGGAGAGAGTTTCCATTCACTTCCAACAATGAAAAAAATTGATCACTAAGAGAAAATATAACAAATTCTCTAATGCACTAATTTCATCAAGAAAAACTAATGCAAATCAATTCCAAAACAATTTTTTTTTATTTTTGTGTTTTTAAAACAAGCATAAAAACATCTAAATTCAAATCAAAGAAAACTGATCTAAATCTACGATTGATTTTTCAGAATGTAAACTATGCAGTTGTAATCTATGCATAATTCACTCATATTCTGAAAATGAGAATTCTAATTATGCAAATGTGATATATGCAAGAGAATTCTCAAACATAAGATGATTCTAATGTAATCTAAGAACCAATCAAGTGAAAGTAAAGAAAATTGGGTGAGAGTTCCAAAGATCAAAAAATAAAAACACTCAAAGGCGATTAACACTCATACACAATTTAGCCCTCCCCCCCCCCCGACGAATGAAGGGGAAATTTTTTTGCAAAAACAAAAGCAAAAAGATGAAAAATTGTGAAAATACTGAGACAAACCTCGAAGTAATGACCAAAGGAAATCAAATTAATAATTTCTCAAAAAAAAAGAGACTCAAAACACCCAATTAACTTAATGGAGATTGATGAGATGAAAAATATGCTGAAAGAAACTCATAAACAAGGCTTTTTGACAGAAAAAAATATAGATTTGGGTAGATGCTAAGAATCCTAAATCAAATCTAAACTAAACTGAAAGAAGAAATCTAAGTTTTTCAAGACTTTTAACAGGGTCTGCGACAATGTGCGGTCCCCATAAAAGTTCAAGAAAAACAAAAAAGACTTCAAAAATTTTCAAAGAAAAGTAAATCTAAGTTACCCAAGCCCATACAAATCAATCAAAAATCAGAAAAAATCATTTTCTCAAATCAAAACAAGTTCTTTCCCCAGTGGAGTCACCAATTTTTTGACTGGAAAAGACCGATCTCCCTAGTATCAGAAGATAGTCTAGCAACAAACAAACAAACAAACCTATATTTCTCTAGACGTATGTGATTTATAAATAAATACTACAAAGGTGTTAAGATCCTACCTTAGATCCAGTGCTTGTTCGTAGTAGTCGTCCTCCAGTCGCCTGAAAGAGTTATCTTTGAAGACCTGCAATCACAAATAAGCAAACATTAAATAGCACCTGCATAGTAAATATTATAAATCATGCCTATCATGGTGATCAAGGAATCTATAAAATAAATAGTTAATCAACAGTTTATTGAGAAAAACAAATTTATTTGTATTAACTTTGAATAGTAGAAGAACCTTACAACCTTTTCAGCCTTGATGTTGAATAGGCCTTCCCGGGGTCCGAAGCAGGAATCTCCTCTACTCTGATAAGCCTTGCACTCTTCCAACCGAGATAGATAGAGGTATGTGATCTTTCCTCACAAAATCTCAGTTAAATGAGTCTGAATCCCAACAACACTTTACCTCAAATAATCCTAAAGCTTGAACTCATCAATTGTTAGTAACCCTTTGAGGTTGCCCTATGCCTCTTTTTATAGTGCAAAAGAGGAGGTTACAGTTCCACCTATGAAGGGATAGAATCCTCCTTCAAAGGGATAAGCTCCTCAAATAAAGGAGTTAGCTCCTTAAGGTATGGGATACATGAACCTTATAAGAGCATACTCATCCCCAAAAAATATCATCCAGAAGCTTCTAGAATTGACCAAAAAACGACTTTTTTACTTTGGTTTCTCACCCTTTTGACTTTGACAGGGGGTACGTAGGCAATATACTGATAAAATACATTTTGGAATGCAGGTAAGCTTCACATTACATGCATACCCCAGCCAGGAATGCAGGTAAGCTTCACATTACCTGCGTACCAGGGTTTTGGAGCTTTTTAGGGTTTTTCTCCTGTTTTTAGGGCTTGACATGAGGAGTAGAGGTTGTAATACTTGCAGAGGAGGTGAGTATGAGTGACAATGAGCTCATACAGTCAATATAATGTCAAGGTGACAGTTTTTAGTGCAACAATAAACCCTTAGTAATGGCGTAATTCCTTCTGTCAGCTCCTGTGCCACATCTGTGCACTTCACTGAAGTGCTCCAAGAGAATAAGATAATGTTTAGAGTCCAGATATTATTAAGAGCTAATAATATTCGACATATCTATTTTTAGACTGGAAATCTAAAAATAGATTCCACCCAATATGTCTAAAAATAGAAGTCCATCTATTTTTCCAACTTGACCAACCATCCACAAATAGCATCCTCCAACTTATAGAATATGATCGACATGTCTAAAAATAGACATAGTCTAAAAATATACTTTGCGCCAAAAATAGCCTGTGTGCCCACTTAGTGAAGGCGACTTCTTTCCACTAAGCTCATCATCTTGTTGCAATCTCAACACTCCCTCTCAACAAGATAGGGATTAGCTGCCACCCCGATCCTGTCTCTATGGTATTCGAATTTGCTCCTGGTGAGCACCTTCGTCAGAATATCAGCATCTTGATCCTCTGTAGGAATGTAAGATAGTAACATGATATTCCGCTGCACACAATCTCTGATATGATGGTACTGGATGTAAATATGTTTAGATCTATCATGAAATACTAGATCAACCGAGAGTTTAATGCAACTCTGATTATCACAATATATCATAGTAGGCTCTAAGTGTGAACCGAACAACCCGACCAGGATCTTCCTCATCCATATAGCCTCGCATGCAGCCAAACTTGCTGCCATGTACTCGGCCTCCACTGAACTAAGTGCCACGGATATCTGTTTCCTGCTGTACCAAGAAACTGTTGTAGACCCGATACTGAAAATCCCTCCAGATGTGCTCTTTCTGTCCATTGGGCTCCCTGCCCAATCTGCATCCGTGAAGCCATGCAGCTTACCCTCATCCGACTGTCTGTACCACAGTCCATATCCTGATGTGCCTCTGAGATACCTCATAACATTCTTGACTGCCTTCTAAAAGAGCTTGGTAGGCTTAACCATAGATTGTGAAAGCTAGTTAATAGAATAGCATATGTCCGGTCGTGTATTGACCAAATACATGAGCGAACCAACCAACTGTCGATAAACAGTGGCATCCACTACCTCTGCCGATGTAGCATCCTCTTTCCTCCAACCACCAGGAAGAGGAGTGTCAATAGGCTTGCAGCCTTGCATGTTGAACTACTCCAGTATCTCTCGGGAATACTTTCCTTGAGACACAAATAGTCCACCCTTCCGCTGCCAAATTTCCAATCGCAGGAAATAATGAAGGAGGCCCAAGTCCTTCATCTCAAACTCCTTTGCAAGATCAGCCTTGCATGAGAGTATCAACTGTTCATCACCGGTCAGTATCAAATCATCTACATAAAGTACAATGATCAGAAACTTACCCTCAACCACAATCTGGTACAGGTTGGGATCCGCCTCACTCTTGGTAAAACCAAGTTTGGTGAAATAACTGTCTATTTGTGTGTACCAAGCACGAGGTGCTTGTTTCAACCCATACAGTGCTCTTTTGAGCCTGCACACATGCGACTCGCTGCTAAAGATTTCGAACCCTTCAGGCTACTCTATGTACACCTCCTCCTCAATGACTCCGTTGATTAGCACAGTCTTCACATCCATCTGATGAATGTGCCAACCCATCTGCGCTGAGAGAGAAAGGACGCTCCGTATGGAAGAATACCTTGCGACAGGTGCAAAGGTTTCTTCATAGTCGATCCCCTCAATCTGTGAGAAGCCTCGGGAAACAAATCTTGCCTTGTACTTCTCAATGCTCCCGTCAGCAGCTTGCTTCACTTTGTAGATCCATCTCGAACCTACCACTGATTTCCCTTCCGGCCTTGGGACAATCTCCCATGCACTGTTTCTGACAATCGAATCATATTCTTCCACCATGGCATCTACCCATGTAGGGTCCTCCACAGCTTCCTAGAAAGAGGATGGCTCCGTCACAATACACTTGCTCATCAGAGCCATGTATCCAGTATATCAGTCAGGTGACTGTCTCTGTCTGCGCTGTGATATAGGTGCTCCTACATTTTGTGCTACATCAAGATTCAGTCACTCAGCTTCTATAGTGCGCTTCTGCCCTCTGATGTTTGGCGCTGCATGAGTGGTTTCTTCCACTCCATGAACCTCCTCTTGTGGCTGATCCACATCCTGAGGCTCATCCTTAGGAACTAATAGCTCCTCATCTGCATGCAAGTGTGGCTCCCTCTCAAGCGAACACTTCATGGCTTTCTCCTCATGAAATTTGATATCCTGTCGCACAATAGTCTTTTGACTGTATGGAAAATACACACGATAGTTGTGGGGTGTATCTGTGTACCCCACAAATATCCTAACCTCTGCGGTCGGCTCCAGCTTCTTCCTGGCATCCTTCGTCACATGAATGTAATCAGGTGAGCCAAAAATCTTCAAATGAGAAATATCAGGCTTCTTACCAGAAAACGCCTCTTCGGGTGTACTCATGCCAAGTACTCTATGAGGACAACGATTTTTCACATAAACCGCAGTGTTGCATGCTTCTGCCCACAAGTGTATGGGAAGGCCCTGATCATGCAACATCACCCGTGTAGCACCCACGATCGTTCTGTTCTTTCGCTCCACAACCCCATTCTGCTATGGGTTATGAGGCGCTATGAGCTCTCTTCGAATTCCTTCTGCACTGCAAAAGTCTTTGAATTAGCCAGAGATGAATTCACCACCATTATCACTTTTTAGAGCCTTCACCTGCTTCCCCGACTCTTTCTCAACCATTGCCTTGAACTCACAAAACTTTGAGTATGTCTCACTCTTCTTCTGCATGAAGAAGATCCAGCACTTACGAGAAAAGTCATCAACAAATATCACATAATACATATTCTTTGCTGTTGAAGCTACTGAGAAAGGTCCACACATGTCTGTGGGAATTCTCTCAAGGATCGTCGTGGCGTGACTATCCTTCTCATGAAAGGTGGCTTTCACAAATTTTCCCAAGGTACATCCCTTGCACTGATCTGACTGCGCAAGTGTACCCTTGGGAAGCCCGGTAGAAATCTGCTGCAAAATTTTCAAAGTGCCATGGTGAAGATGGCCCAATCTCTTGTGCCACAATTCGCCCTCATCTAGACTCACCACTGCTTCCGCTTTTCCTGCCATTGTTGCGCAACCATCTACCTGCAATTGATAAAGGTTCTTAACTCGAACCCCTATCCTTCGGGTTTCACCAGTTTCCTTATTGTGCAGGAAGGCCTTTCCCTCGCTAAAGACAAAATCATATCCCTTGTCTTCCAACATAGCCACCGAGATCAGATTCTTCTTCAATCCTAGAACATGCATGACATCCTTCAATATGAAAGGTTTACCAGACTCCCTCTCAAAGGAAATGGTCCCGATACCAGTCGCACTGTATCTACCATCATTGCCCATCTCGATGTGCACTCCAAGATCCTTCTCATCCAGATCACTGAACAAATCTTTGTCTCCAGTCATATGAAAAGACGCACCAATGTCAAGAAACCACACTGATCCCATCATGCTTGAAACCAAGCATGAAATCAGTGAAAAATCCAGCTCAAACTGCGAGGCTAAGGCCTCTCCAGCTGCAGATCCAGCAGGCTACTTATTTTTCTTCTTCTATGGACAATTAGTGGCGTAATTTCCATGTTGGTGACAGTGAAAGCACTTCACCTTGGACATGTCCTGCTTCTTGCCTTTCGCACCGTATTGAGAAGGATTTTTCTTTCCCTTCCCTTTCCTTTCTTTGGTAGCCAAAGTGAAATTTTCTTCATCTTCATTCTTCGATGAAGATCCATCCCTGTTACTCTGCCTTATCTCCTCCTGCACAAGATCCGACCAAATTCGCTGCCATCCTGGCAGTTTCTCCCGACCATTGAAAGAGTCCTCATAGGAATTCCAACTCTTCAGAAGCCCTAGGAGATCCAAACTCAGCAAGTCCTCTTTATCTATAGTAACCCCCACACTTACTAGCTCACCCCTGCACTGGACAAAATTCGTGAGGTACTTGGGTATACTTTCGCCCTTCTCCACTTTTATTTTCCTGAGCTTGTTCTTAAGCACCAACTCTTTTGGTCGCCTTTGCTTTGGAACAAGTCTTTCAAAGCTTTCCACATCAAGAATGGAGAATATTTACCATGAAGGTTGGACACTATGTGATCCTTCACACCTTCCAACAGAATCCTTCGACATTTTGCTGTCTTCTTTTGCCATGCATCAAGTGCGGCAGCATCGCTAGAAGCAGGTTTTGGAAATTATGCATCTATGAACTCCTTCAACCCATTATCCTTCAGCACTGCCTCCATCCTTTCCTTCCATGAAATATAATTTGAGCTTCCCTCAAGGGCATACTCCAATCGCAATCCTTTGAATGACATCTCAACTTCGACACCAAGAAAACACTGCTGCAAATTTGAATTCCACCAGCACAAAACTCAACCACTTCAATAATTACAATTGCTCCAATGATCAATATCACTCTGATACCATGTAGAAATTATATAACTAATATGTTATATGTCTAATATTCTCCTGATCATACACTATTTGACTTCATGCACAATACAGAATCTATTCCACCATTGATCATCACATGCGGAAATTAACACAATTACAATGCACACATGAAACCATAAAAATTCACACACATTAACACAATGATTTTACGGGAAAGCCTGAAGCTAAAAACCCCAACTATATTTATATAATATATGTCATAGAGATTATGTAACAATCCTCATACAAAGATGAACATGTCAAACTCTCAGTACAATACAATCGCTACACGCTAATCAGGTCCAATCTAGCAAATCCATGCATCGATCTCTGCCACCTGCTAGCCCGCCTCTACTGAGAAATCCTTGCTGAAGAATGGCTCTGAATGAACTTGAATCCACCTGGATTGCACTGCGCAATCCTCATTGGATCTACACTGAGTGTTGGATGCAAACCATGCATCACTATAGTCACAACTGATAGTCACACTTGCTCTTTCACCTACCTCTCCACTGATCTCCACTGAAACTGTCCATGCACTGTAGTTAACTGATGTATTCTTTAGTTGATTAATGAGTTAATATTTAGTGAATTAATTAATAATTAATTCACACCACTCTCACTAGTGTATCAATCAGTTAGACTAGATACAACTAGCTCAACTGTGTCTAATTGAGTTAAACTGAACACAACTCCACCAACTACTTCTACAACTCCACCAAACTCTATCACATGAGTTCTAACTGAAGTCCTCCATGAAATAGCTCCACTAAACCCTCAGGAATAGCGTAATTCCTTTTGTTAGCTCCTGTGCCACATCTGTGCACTTAACTGAAGTGCTCCAAGAGAGTAAGATAATGTTTAGAGTCCAAATATTATTTAAGAGCTAATAATATTCGACGTATCTATTTTTAGACTGGAAATCTAAAAATAGATTCCACCCAGTATGTCTAAAAATAGAAGTCGATCTATTTTTCCAACTTGAACAACCATCCACAAATAGCATCCTGCAACTCAGAATATGATCAACATGTCTAAAAATAGACATAGTCTAAAAATAGACTTTGAGCCAAAAATAGCCTGCGGGCCCACTTAGTGAAGGTGACTTCTTTCCAATAAGCTCATCATCTTGTTGCAATCTCAACAGATACAAACAGAGAGTCTCATGAGGCTAAGGTTCTCTTATTTCTTCATTTCTACACCTTTCACCCTCATTAGAGTAAGTGGGCATAGTATATGTATGAGGAGATATATGATTCTTCAGTCTTCTTTGTTGCTGATAGGAAGTGCTTGGACCTTCCTCATCAAATCTTCTTCTTGGATCCTCTCTTTTCCTTTCTCTCTTCATTTGGTTGACCTCCTTGGAGAGATCTTGCATGGATCTAAAGAGATGAGTGGCAAAACTATAATCCTCCTTCATGATAGATCTCATCTATCTGCTTCATCTTTTGATGCAAAAGATGAAGTGTCCACAAGTTGAGCCAAAGATCATGCTCTGATACCACTGTAATATCCCAAAAGGGAGAATGTAGTAATACGGAAACACAATATAAGAACTGAAACTAAGTAAACAAAAAATATAAAGACAACATCAAAATATACAGAGAAGCTGAGCCATTTTATTATGTGGAGAGGATTCAGTTACACAATGTACAAAATATGAGGGCATCTAGCCAAAGAGATGGCCTAGAATCACCCTGTAAACATGCTACAACTAGCACTGCGTAACTGGTGAGCTTATAGGAAGAAATACTACACTATCCCTTTTGCTGCTGATGTACATGAAGCTACTGAAAAAGGAAATGCATATCTATGGAGCTCATGAGCTTTGATGATGCCAATATTCAAGATTTGGCCAATGTGATGGGAACCCAAGATAACCCATAAAGGATTTTCCAGATATACAACTTTGGAAAATCGCCCTCCTAAGATTTGATCCTTTGACTATTGGGTTATACATATTTGAAGCTAGTTCTAATCCAAATATGGCTGCAATATGTTATACAACCAGATCTAAGCTTTAAGGGCTAATCCCTCCTTCAGATCTACAAGCTAGGGGCTTGAGATCTTGCCTCCTCTTTGTCCTCCTTTAAGTTGCAGCAACTGAATATGAAGTTGCTACATAAACTACATTGTACAAGAGGGAGAGGCTCTATTCCTGTTGAAATGTGCTACAATAATATCCAGGCTGATGGAAATGGTGATGGCAAGGTGAGGGGATGGTCCCTCATAGGATTACTAGCTGAAATACTAGTAACTTCCTTCCTCCTTTGAATCTGCAATGATGGACTGCGCAATCCTTGATGGGACTGTTGTTGATAGGAGGTAAATAATATTTCTCCTAATGCTAGATCTGAAATGAAGCCCTGGGAATGTTGATCTTTAAGCCAAGGTGATATGAATAATCCTACACCAGTTCTCCAGCTGAAATACTGAAGACAACCTCCACCTCCCAACTGATCTTCAGAAATTGCGTAATTCCTGAAGGTAGGTGTTCTACAGAGAATGGAAATAATGTGGCACCAATGCCTAATGAGAATGAAGTGCAACCCTCTTCCAAGAGATACTCAATGAAAGAGGTGGGATTCCCAGCCAAGAACACCCAGTGCTAAACAACATTTGCAATATTATCTAAACATCCAAAGAAAGCATGGAATGTCAAATGACAATTCCAGATCTAAACATACCCTTACATGAATAATCAAAAGCCTCCTCCATTGTTGCCTTCATATCCTTTATATAGTTTATGAGCCTTCCCATGCCTTGGCCCACCTCTAACCTGCACTGTGCATGTGGACATAATCCTCCATGTTTGACTGCGATGTCTCTCCATGTCATCCATCATGACTACATGAAATGTACACCCTCTCCATTGTGTGTGCATTAATTTCACTACTTCCTCCATCACTTCATCATGAATGCTCCATGATCTTACATTATATGCCCTCCATGACCTCAGTTGATTGCTTCAACCTGCATGATCTATCTCATTAATGAGACATGATCTCCACTCCATTCACATTAGTGGTTGCTCCACTACCCCATTATGTAGATCTAGGCTTAAACAATCCAAATTCACACATAAAAAGTGGATATTTATTCATCTTGAGGATTATGGGTCCCTCCACCCTTTTATTTACTTAATTTATTAAGAAAATCAAGAACTCTAATATTCCAAATATCATGTGAAAATTTGGGAATATTACAAACTGTCTCACACTGTCATACAAAATTTGGCAAGTTCCTTAGCCAATTTACTGCCTCCAGACAGCTTGTATCCACTGCACAATCCTTGCTGATAGAAATCCCTGAAATAATGGAATCTTGCTTGCCTTGACTGCACAATCCTCATGGGCACATCCAATGTGTGTGTGGTAGCATGTGTGCAACCACTGATGTCACAACTAATAGTCAATCTGTCCCTTTCAACTACATCTCAACTAAGTCTCCATTGGATCTGACATGCATGTAGTTAACAGTAGTAAATCTTTAGTTGCATGTGAGACCACTGATTGTGAATTAATTAATAATTAATTCACTTGATCTCTCACTAGTGTATCTTCAGTTACAAATAGCACAATTGAGTTAAACTACTTTACAACTTTCATAACTATACTTCCAACTCTATTACAACTTCGAATCACTCAGTTACAACTAAGTCCACTTGCATGTTCCACCAACCAACCTCTTAACTTGAAATTCCTATAGCTAACTGATTTTCCACTTCAGTTAACTATTTGCAAGTGCTCATTGAGAATAGATTATTGTTTATTGTCCAACTATTATTAAGGGATAATAATAGTCGACATGCATCTATAAATAGACATGCAATATATAAATAGAACTTGCACATACATCTATAAATAGAATTTTCTCATGCATCTATAAATAGACATCCATCTAAAAATAGCCTGAGGCTCCTTCCTAGTGTAGGTGCATAATTTTCACTAGGACCTTCTTGTTGAATCTCAACACTTGGAAAACTAACTGATGGCCTTCCCACTGAAAATGATGTTCCTCATTTGCACACACATCCATACGATGCAAGCTTCTCCTCGGAAACCACTTTTCCAAGTTAAGCCCATCTGAGTGAACTACAACAATGAGTTCCAACATCAATAATAATCAAGAAAATAAATGACCATTATTTTACCTCCACGATTCCAAATTCCACATATGGAAGAATGCATTTGACACCTCTTTCGCTTCTTCGAATCAACACATCAAATGGTCTACAATGGATGCAAACGTTTTGGCTACAAATTATTTGACATCTTGTCACAACACAACCATCAATTTGAAAAACACTTCATGCAAGAAATACAACTTGACGACCTATCCTTTTTCTCCTTCAAAGCAACAAATTTCAAATCATGTGAACATCGTCATGTACTCTCACACCTCGGTGTACAAACCATTGACCAAAAAAAGTCAAAAAAACATGCCTCTTCATAGAACTGACTCTCAAGTAAAAAAAAATCATGAATGAAAACTCTCAACTCTCTCACAAGTACAGTTACAAGTACAAGAATCCCATTTACATGTACAAGTACTTAAAAATCTGAAATGATAAATTTCGTTGCAACAAAGTGAGTCAACATACTCCACTTTTCCAACACCTTCATAGCATAAACATGCAACATGCATTCAATTGGAAAAGAAATGCACCAATCATGAAAGACATGTAAGGCCTTAATTGGATAAGAAATCTAACCTTCTCTTACCAAACCTTTTCAATGGCGCTTCTTTCAGTTGCACATCATCATGCGAATCATCCTAACCCACATCGATTATGGAATCCTCTTTTCCATTCTTTTCAAGATACCTCTCCACCTTCTTCAAATGTCGTGGATGTCTTGTTGGATACAAAGTCCAACACTTGTCTACAAGATGACCTTTCTTATGGCAATGAGTGCAAAACAATTGCATCTTCTTTTCAACATGGATTTCCTTGTCCAATGGACCTTTGGCTTTCTGCCTCCTTTGTTTTGAAAGTTTCCTGTGCATGGCTATATTCATCCAACACCTTGAAACATTATGGTTATCCAAACCACAAAAGGAACATGAAAATTTTCTCCAAATCTTATGTGAGAATTTTCCATGTTTAACATAATCAAAAGTAACTTGATTAAGAGCAGATTTATACCTTGAACAGTCACCTTTCTCGCCTTCTTGAGGAGGTTAATTTGATGAGGTAGTGGCTCTCTTCAAAATACCAACAATGCATTCAACAACCTCTTTTTTTCCATTCTCATTAGCCACATGTTTATGAGCATATTCTTGCAAAGTGGGTGTAAAAATTTTGCATTCCTCATGAACACAAACTTCAGAAGCTTGAGGTAATAAACATGATTTAAGTCCTTCTTGGAACACCTTCATGTGCCTCCTTGGTGTTGGTGTCAGAGTGTGAATGAATATTCAAACCCTTTCCCACATTAATTATCAATTCGTGTGCGTTGGTTATTGCAAGGCTAACACGCACAATATGTGCAGATACAATAGCACAATTATGATATCAATCGTGGATTCGATAATTTAAAAAAAGCAAAAATCACTGTAACAACAATTAAATAATGGGCAACAACAAATCGTAAAGCTTCTAATGAACTCACAACAATAATAATATCAGCAGATACGTCTATTATCGCAGCAATTGAAAATTATGCAAAACAAGAAATAGAAATAACAATACACAGGAAATATGCAGCACCTGATCGGAGAGTGGGCCCAACTCTCTGATCAGGGCTGTGATATGATCACAACTTACAGAAATAACAAGAAATTAACTTGCGTTAACTTGATTGAATAATGTTCTATTACACAGCTCCATTCCTTATGTAGCCAACCCTCTATGCATTATCTCTTATGTGTTTTATCCTCCCCCCTTCTCTCTGATTTGTGCCCTTTTAAATATAAAAAAAAAAGGAGAAATAAATTTATTACAAATTGTCAATAACAAAGATGAGATCTGAAAGATCTTTCCATCATGATTCAGCTGGTACAAGTCGAATCTGGCAATTACAATTGGGGAAATTTGGAAAACGGCCACAACAGAAAATCTACAAATATTTCCTTCAAAGAACCTTGTGATTCTCTCAATCAAGACCGAATTTGGGAAAACTACTCTCAGGAAAAATAATTTGGTTCGTTCTACACAAAACCCATGTTTCGGATTTTCAGGGTTCTTCTTTATTTGCCTGAAACATTCAACGCAAAATTGTATCTTGTTATTTCAGTGAATTTCTGAGTTGGAGTATTTAATTATCAGCTGAAGATCAAATCTGCAATCTGGAAGAGATCTTGGAGGCTAAAATAGGGAGTTCTGTTATAAATAATTCATTAATAAACCATCATTGGCAAAATCATGCATAATAATCATTAATTTATTAAAATAAAAGAGAAAAAGTATTATTTATCCAAAAAAGCATAAATAATTATGAAATGGAATTACATAATAAATTATGATAAATAATGTGATAAAAGAACATTAGAAATGGATGTTAATAAGTGATAATAATAATAGAAATTAGTGGCCCAACATCTCCCTCAAACTGAACATGTTGCATGTCCCCATGCACCCCAATGCCTTTGTATTAACCAAGTTGTAATACAATAATCAAAATGTTCACCCCAACGCATGATATTGATGGAAGAGAAGGCTTCTTCCTCAAATGCTTCCTTAAAATAATTTTCATGTATACTTTCAACCATATGTATATGAAGTTGCAACAAAGTATGATACAAGTAAATACAAACTTCATTACAAACCAGATTTTGCTGAAATTTTGTAAGCAAATTTATACTATATCAATGCTTCTCCAATCTGAAAATCAAATCAATACAACGAATGGATTTGAATATATCAAAAAAATGGTTTTAGGTAATAATGCATGATTTTTTTTTTGGAACCAACAAATTGGTTTATCTTGAAATTTTTTGGTTTTAATGATACATCTTTGCTGTCGAAAAATAAGAAGAATCCAATTGATAGTTTTAAGGATATACACAAATCAATTTTACGATTGTATATCTTAAATCAGGAAGAAATGAAAAATCATTCATCATGCATAGCAACCCTTCCCCCAAACTGGAGAATTAGCACGCCCTCATGCTACACTAGAAAACAAATTGGGGGGGTTTCTACAATCATGGTTGAAATCTTTATTTATTGTATAACAACATGGAATAAGGGATATTTTGAGAATGAATAATGATATTGATGGATGATAAAGAATTTTTAATGGCATGTTCATGATAATGAAAGTAACACTCCCCCAAACTGAAATATTTTGTCTCTGAAAAATGGGAAATGGTAAAGAAGGGGAAATAATGGTTGAAAAATATGAGTGAATTATGCTCAATGGTTTTTCATGACATTCTCCTAAAATTTTAATAAATCAAAACCTTATGATATTTTACCTCAAGTTTTACCTCCATAAAAAAAATGTGGAATGACATGTATGGATTGTCATTTCTTGAAGTTGATGTAGGCTAAGCTGATGTTGAAGGTGATGCGGAATGTGGAAGCCATGCAAGCTAAAAAAAAGTAATAAAAAAGTGTAGCATAGTTTCCTTCCACCAAACTGATTATTTTCCTTGTCATATTTAAAACATCTCATGAGTATCCTTAATCAGTAATTCATCACCTCAATTACCCCATTACATATAAAAGTGACATAATCATATTGTGAATGACATGGGATAATAATGGATAAGAAGGGGAAAAAATGCTAAAATTTGGTTGTTATGAACACATAAATTATGAGAATTAGTTATCTCAATCTTTGCTTCTCAAGATCTGTCTAATTACTTGGGATTCAAAATCAAAATTAGGCCTCTTTACTCCACCTCAAAATAGTAGTGGTGTTGTTAAGCTATGAATAAATGGTGACTAATTGGGCAAAGAAATTATCTTTGGTTTAAGATATGATACTTGTAGAATAAAGGAATGATGGATTAGATGATAAAAAATGTCAAATATCAAATATCCTAAGAGTTTCATCCCTGACATGTAATGTAAATATTTATAACTCAATAATAGATATAAACCATAACCACCATCATCTAAGAACTGATTAAATATTACCCCATGAACCAGGAGTTTTGGAAAACCTTATATATGCAACAGTCAGCTCTATCAGAAATTAGCTTTGAGAAAACAAGGTAAGCAAGTAGATTATAGTATTAAATTAACTTCTATACCATAGGCATAACCACTGTTGCCAGTAGGCGTCCATAGCCTCGACAGGGATGCCCTTTTTAACCCACTGAGATTCCAGTGTCCCATCTATTAGAAATAAATACATAGTTACAAAAGCCTTTCAATTTACTTAGGTGTCAACTGAAGATCATTGTTCTAGCATGGTAACCAGTTAATAACAATTCCATTCACGGGAGCTAATAAAAGTGAAAAATTTGGCTCATGATGAGACCTCTTGTCCTTCATTTTTATCCCTAAAGGCCATTACCGTGGCTTGGTGACCAGCAGTGGTAATGTCACTTTATTAGGACCTATGATCATGGTAGGTCGGCTCGTGATAAGACCTTCTATCCTCTAGTTGACCATTTATGTTTAAAATTTAACTATGGTTTTTGTTAATCAATAACAAATTACTTAATAGATGGGATGGGAGATCAACTCCTTAAGAGCTAGGGATAGTGTAAAAAGTTGTGTAGTAACTATTTTCAACTTTGATAGTTTTGCTTCTCAAAAAATAATAACCTTTAAATGACTGCTAATAAATATATATTTTCAATGTTGAGATTGGGGTTGAGGAATAGTTCATTAGATAATGGTAGAAATATTTAAATACAATTCTGTGGTCATCATCAAAAATTTTACAAGATCAGGGACTTGACCAATTAGGAAAGTTGAACATTGGCATGATGAAATCATCTTTGCATAATTATTCCTTATAAATAAGATTATGTTTATATATAAACAAAGATGAATTGACTACCCAAGCATTATGTCAAAAAGGGCCTAGACCATTAAAAGTATTTCCCATTCACCAAAGAGAAAAACAAATTAGAAAGACCTACATATGTTGAATTCAACGTGAAAATTGGCCAACAACAGTAGTTGTGACTGAGGTAAAAACAACGATGACTTAGGTAATAACAAGGAAAGGGGAAAAAGAACGATGGTAGGAAGGTGACATGAAGTAGGATTAGTCACTTTACAAAATAATGAGGAATTAAGAGTGAATCATTCCTGACAAGACTTACTATAATAATCATCCTTATTACTAAATACGAGACCTCCCCCCAAGTAAAGTATGTCTCTCATTAGTCATAGTTGGTCATGTCGTAAGTAAAATACCAATTAAATCTATGGATTCGGTCGAGGACATACCTGGCGACTTACCTTGGCAGAGTAACAACACTAGAAGAGTAACAACACTAAGTACTTAGAAAAATATCACCATGGAGTAACATCATCGAAGGAGTAACAACATTGGATACTTAGCAAAATTTTCGGTGTAACAACATTGGAGGAGTAACAGCACCCAAGGAGTAAAAACAGTAGTGGATCCACAACACCGACGAAATAATAGTAGTGGCGGATTCACAACACCGACGAAGTAACAACACCCAACACTTAGAAAAAAATTCAGAGTAATAGCATCGGAGGAGTAACAACACTGAAGAAGTAACATCATTGGATACTTAGAAAATTTTCCGGAGCAACAATAGTGACAGATTCACAACACCGATAGAGTAACAGCACTGATGGATTCATAGCACTGACGGAGTAACAACAGTGACAGATTCACAGCACCGATGGAATAACAGCACTGACAGATTCACAACACCGATAGAGTAACAGTAGTGATGGATTCACATCACTAATAGAGTAATAGCAGTGAATACCAACGGAGTAACAGTAGTGACGGATTCACAACACCGACGGAGTAACAATAGTGATGGAACAACACCGGTGGAGTAACAACAGTAACGGATTCACAACACCGACGGAGTAATAGCAGTGATGGATTCATAACGCCGACGGAGTAACAGCAGGGATGGATTCACAACACTGACGGAGTAACAACATCAAGGAGTAGCAGCATTGTAGAGTAACAACATTGCGGAGTAGCAGCATCCGAGGAGTAGCAGCATCCTAAGTAGCAGCATCTGGAGTAACAACATCCAAGGAGTAACATCAACCAAGGAGTAACAACATTACGGAGTGGCAGCATCCAAGGAGTAACAACATCACGAGTAGCATCATTTCGAGTAATAGCATCACGAAGTAGCAACATCCAAGGAGTAACAAAATCACAAGTAGCAGCATCCGGAGTGACAGCATCACAGAGTAGTAGCATCCAAGGAGTAACATCATCACGAGTAGCAGCATCCGGAGTAACAGCATCATGGAGTAGCAGCATCCAAGGAGTAACAACATCACGAGTAGCAACATCCGCAGTAAAAACATCATGAAACTTAAGAACTCACTCCTTTTATTTTGAGAACAAAACAAAAAAAATGTGACTTTGAAGTAAACAATACCTAAAGCATAAAAACATAAGAGAAATCAGAAAATAAATGATTCTTTATTGAAAACCAATAAATAAATAAATAACTTAAGTTACAATGGTTATGATTTTTTTTTTTTTTGCAGCAATGTTGTTTGTGAATAGTGAATGAATGGAAAAATGTTTTTTTCATAAATGAATTGGATTTTCAAATGGAAATCAATTCCCCATTTCTCATGTTATAAATCCGTTAATTGATGAAAAGTATTCATGTTGTTTTCTCTGTGTGAGGAAACTTCCTTGAAAATGTTTTTATTTCATTATCATTGCCTTCAAGAATCACTTGTTCATAAATTGACCTAATTTATTCTCCTCGGACCTGCAAAAAACGAGTACCTACTTGCAATAAAACATGAAATCATGGAAGAAGAGAGGTGATCGGCTCTCCTAATCCAAGAAATATGCAAAAAAAACAAGTAGTTACTCTATAATGTTAGAAAATTATATATTATGGATCAATGCAACACATAAAATATGTGAAAAATACAAGCACACAAAACACATAAAACCAGAGAGACACAGATATATGTGGTTCACCCAATTTGGGCTACGTCCACCCCGAACAGCCAGTCCTTCCTTTCTATTATCCAGCAAAAATTGAAGAGACAAAACCTACAGCAGATCTGCTGTAATATCCTATGTTCTCTCTCACAGTCTCCCTATCTACTTCTCGCTCTGAGAATACACACGTAATACACAGCCACAATACAATACCCTCATATATACAAGGGGGTTTCCTTCTAGGGAAAAAAACCTTAAACTAAACATAACTTCTACCGTCAGATCATCTGCCTATGAACGGCCCAGATTGACTAGAAATTACTATACTTTTACAAGGCAATTTTACATCTGTTTTTAGCTTCGGGGGCGCTGCCCCCGAAAGCCCCCACCAGGGGGGGGCTCCAAAAAGAGATGCCACCCCTGCGGACCCCCGCGGCAGCAGCACAACGAACAATTACGGGCGGCGGCGTTGCCCCATTAGACACATAAATACGGGGGAAAGTAACGTGATACAAAGTAAACAAGATAATCAGGCTCCACACCCAACAATCTCCCACTTGGAGACTGATTGTAGCAACTCCACCGCTGCTTCATTTGCTAGACAATGACTCCTCTTTGGACCTGGCTATTCCTCATCTTCATCGTCATCCTTGAAGACCAATTGAAGCTGAGCACATTCTCAGTTTCTCCCTGGTTACAACTTTTGTTAGCATATCTGCAGGATTTTGGCTAGTGTGTATCTTTTCCAGCTTCAACTCTCCATCTTCCAATACTGACCGTATGAAATGGTACTTGAGATGTATGTGTTTAGTCCTGGAATGAAATGCTGAGTTCTTTTCAAGATGAATGGCACTTTGGCTATCACTGTATAACGTGCCCATATCATGCTTCTTACCCAATTCATCCATAAAAAATTGTAACCAAATTATTTCTTTACTAGCCTCTGTAGCAGCAACATACTCTGCTTCTGTTGTTGAAAGTGCAACAACACTTTTGATTTTTGAAACCCAACTGACAATTGTTCCACCTACAGTAAATACATATCCTGTAGTGCTCCTCCTGTTATCTCTGTCACCTGCCATATCTGCATCAACATATCCCTGTAGAGCAATATTTGAATCACCAAAACATAATGCTTGATTTGTGGTACCTCTCAAATATTTGAGAATCCATTTTACTGCCATCCAATGTTCTTTTCCTGGATTATTCATGCACTTGCTTACAAATCCCACTGCATGTGCAATATCAGGCCTTGTGCAGACCATTGCATACATTAAGCTTCCAACTGCTGATGCATATGGAACTTTAGAAATATAATCCATGTCTTCTTGGGTCTTGGGGCACATCTCCTTACTAAGTTTGAAATGGCTAGAAAAAGGTGTACTAACTGGTTTTGCATTCTGCATATTAAATCTTTTCAACAACTTTTCTATGTACTCATTCTGAGACAGTGTTAATTTGCAATTTTTCTTGTCTCTAGCTATCCTCATACCAAGGATTTGTTTTGCAGCTCCCAAATCCTTCATTGCAAATGAATTTGCCAATTTTCTTTTGAGCACATTTATTTCCTACATGTTAGACCCTGCAACAAGCATGTCATCTACATACAATAACAATATAATATAGCTACCATCATTTTGCCTTTTCAGATAAACACAATGATCAGAGTGGCATCTAGTATAACCTTGTTCGGACATAAACTTGTCAAATTTTAGATACCACTGCCTTGGAGCCTATTTTAAGCCATACAAGCTCTTCTTTAGCCTGCACACTAATTTTTCTTTACCTTTGACCTCATATCCTTTTGGTTGCTCCATATATATCTCTTCCTCCAGATCTCCATGGAGAAATGTTGTATTTACATCTAACTGTTCAAGATGTAAATCTTCTGCTGCTACAAGACTTAAAATAGTTCTGATTGAAGTCATTTTAACAACAGGAGAAAATGTTTCATCAAAATCAATACCTTTCTTCTGTGCAAACCCCTTCACCACAAGTATAGCTTTGTGCCTCTATTTTCCTCCATCTTCTTCCTTCAGCCTGTAAACCCATTTATTCTGCAATGCAGTTTTACCTGCAGGCAACCTGACTAAGTCCCAAGTCTGGTTATGCATTAAGGAGTCCATCTCTTCTTCCATGGCTAGCTCCCACTTCTTCCTGCTTTCAACTTGCATTGCTTCTTCATAACATTCGGGTTCACCAGAATCAGTCAACAATAAATAATATAATGAAGGAGAGTATCGTTCAGGGGGTCTACTTATCCTGGTAAATCTTCTAACACCACTTTCAGGTGTTTGAGGTGCCTGTTGCTATTGTGGTGGTTGTTGCTACTGTGGTTGTTGATTATTATTATTTTCAGGCACTTTTACTTTTTCAGTTATCTCATCAAGAACCGTGTATTCCTTTCTTTCTTTTTCCTGTTTCTTTTCCTGCAACTGATTCTTATACAAGACCTTTTCATTGAATATTACATCTCTGCTCCTAATGATTTTTTTATTTTCAAAATCATATAAGCGATATCCAAAATCATTAACACCATATCCAATAAAGGTACATTTCTTTGATTTTGCCTCAAGCTTTGTTCTATTTTCTTTATTAATATGGACAAAGGCCTCACAGCCAAAAGGCTTTAAAAAAGAGTAGTTTACCTTTTTACCTGTCCATGCTTCCTCTGGAATACTACCATCCAAGGAACTTAAAGGCCCTCTGTTTATTAGATAAACAACAGTATCTACAGCATCTGCCCAAAATTGTAAAGGCAATCCTGCTTGCAATCTCATGCACCTTGCACGCTCCATGATTGTTCTGTTCATTCTTTCTGACACACCATTTTCTTGTGGTGTTCTTGGAATTGTCTTCTCTCTGCGAATTCCATGCTCTGAACAGTACCTATCAAACTCTTTGCTGCAATATTCACCTCCATTGTCTGATCTGAGACACTTCAACTTCTTTCCTGTCTCAATCTCAACCAAAGATTTCCATTTCTTGAAAGTATCAAATACATCAGATTGATTCTGAATACAATAAATCCATGTTTTTCTAGTTGCATCATCAATAAAAGTAACATAATAACGAGAGCCACCGAGAGATGATACCTGAGCAGGTCCCCATACATCTGTATGCACAAGCTCCAATTTTTTGCTCTTCTTTTCTTTCCCAACTCTGAGAAATCCGACTCTCTATTGTTTTCCATAAATGCAATTTTCACAGAAATCCAAATCAACATTCTTCAAACCTGGCAACAAATTTCTTGAGTGAAGAATCTTCATTCCCTTCTCACTCATGTGTCCGAGCCTATGATGCCATAATCCTACATCTACTCCTTTGGAAGTTAAAGCATTAACAGAGTTAGAAATACCATTGCATAAATACAATGTACCAACCTTTTCACCTTTTTCTATTACCAGTGCTCCTTTGGTGACCTTCCAAGTTTTATCTATGAAAGTTGTCACACAACCTTCACTACCTAATTGCCCCGTTGAAATCAGATTTTTCTTCAGATCTGGAACATGCCTTGCCTCCTTTAGTAGCCATTGATTTCCATTCTGTTGTTTTACAAGAACTTTACCCATTCCAACAATTTTACAAGTTTTATCATCACCCAAACGAACTTGTCCAAAATCTCCTTGAACATAGTCATGAAAATATTTCTTATCAGGTGTGGCATGGAATGAAGCCCCTGAATCTACAACCCAAGAATCAGTAACATTTTCGAAAGAAATAATCAAAGCATATTGTAACACATCACCTGTCACATTTGCTTCATGATTGTTTTCTTGTTGTGCATCTCCTTCTTTTCCCTTCCAAGATCTACAATATTTCTTTAGGTGTCCTCTCTTTCCGCATTTCCAGCACACTATCCCCGATCTAGACTTGGATCTGCCTTTCCTTGATTTACTGTGATAACTTGAGCTCTTTCCTCTTTCCATTCTTCTTCCCCTAGACTCTGCACTCAAAGCATTACCCGATGTCTCACCAGAGCTTTTTCATCGCATTTCCTCACTAAGGATAGCACCGACAACATCATCAAACTTTAAAGTACTAGATCCAGAGACAGAGTTACTAATGGCCATAACTAAACCATTCCAGCTTTCTGGCAATGAACACAGAAATAACAAAGCTCTAACTTCATCATCAAATTTTACCCCTACAGAACTTAACTGACTGGTAACTGTATTAAAATCATTTAAATGGTCTGCAATAGATCCACCTTCCGACATCTTCATATTAAATAATCGTTTCATAAGAAATACCTTGTTTGAGGCCGAGGGTTTTTCATATAGTTTCGCCAACGTCTACATCAAACCCTCTGTTGTTGTTTCCTTCGAAATATTGAAGGCGACTGACGCCGCAAGGCACAACCATACTGTTCCGAGTGCCTTTCTATCGAGAATGTTCCATTCTGCATCTGTCATGGCCGACGACTTCTTTGTTTTTCTACTCAATGGTAGGTACAGATCTTTCTGATACAGATAATATTCCATCTGCATCTTCCATAGTGGGAAGTTTTGGCCATTAAATTTCTCGACCCTAAACTTACCATCTTCCGCCATTGCTCCCACTCGAACTAGGAACCCTTTTTTCTTGCGAGTTTATCAGCCAAATAGACCTTCAACTCTGATACCAGTTGTTAGAAAATTATATATTATGGATTAATGCAATAAATAAAATATGCGAAAAATACAAGCACACAAAACACATAAAACCAGAGAGACACATATATACATGGTTCACCCAGTTTGGGCTACGTCCACCCCGAATAGCCAGTCCTTACTTTCTATTATCTAGCAAAAATTGAAGAGACAAAACCTACAACAGATTCAGTGTAATATCCTCTGTTCTCTCTCACAGTCTCCCCATCTGCTTCTCACTCTGAGAATACACATGTAATACATAGCCGCAATACAATACCCTCATATATACAAGGGGGTTGCCTTCTAGGTAAAAAAACCCTAAACTAAACATAACTTCTACCGTCAGATCATCCACCTATGAATGGCCCAGATTGACTAGAAATTACTATACTTTTACAAGGCAATTTTACATCTTTTTTTAGCTTCGGGGGCGCTGCCCCCGAAACCCCCGCTAAGGGGGGGTTTCGAAAAGTGTTGCCACCCCCCCTGGACCCCCCACGGCAGCGATTAATTACGGGCGGCGTTGCCACCCCTTTTAAGGTAGAGGGGTCCAATGCTGTGATACAAAATAAACAAGATAATTAAGCTCCACACCCAACATATAAAACAAATCGATGAAAAAAAAATAACAAAGTAAAATTAATTTATTACCTGCGGGAGAGTGGTAGCCAACCATAGTAACCATCAATGTTTCAATGATAACTTCTTTATTTTTCGTTTGATTTGAGTGATTCCAAAGAAAAATTAAAGTGAATTCATAGAGATGTCTCCAATAGAAACAAGTTTTAAAAATTCCATGTAATGGTATGTTAATTTTTCTTAGAACAACCTGCATAATAGAGTCATTTTCAATTTTCCATCTCAGACCAACAGTTGATATTTTAAGCATAAATTTTTCATTTAATGATGGATTGAACCAATTAAAATTGGAGATTAAATTATATTCATTTATATATCTCCAATAGAAATGGGTTTGGAAGGAAAGAATAATTTACGAGTCAAATATGCTAATGAATAACTGGAAAAACAGAGTTTCAAGAGTGCTGATTTACGATAAGCAGTTAGTATTTTGGTCATTACTTCTTCATACGATATCAAAATAAAGTGATTCAAATTGTGTTGTAAACTAGATTCATAGGGGAATATACCATAGAAACAGGTTTCCAAAATCTAGTCATTTAAGCCTCCAAAACGGACTGTCCCAACTCTGTTCCTTAGCTGCCTACTAGACATCCTGTCATTGTTTTGGTCACAACTTTTTCATTTCAACTCGAAATCGAGTGATTAAAATTGGTTTAAAAAGTATACATGAAGGGCTACGTAGGATACAAACAAGTCTTGAAAATATACCCATTTGGTCCCTCAAAACATGACTGTCCTGACTGTTTTTCCAGAATTTTCATCAAGTCCGCAAGCCATAAGATATGATAATTAAGGAATCTTTCCAAGAATGTGATCAAAATGAATATGAGTGTTTGTAGGAATTTTATTTTCAATGTAATGCATATACATACATCAATAAATTTGAATATTGATCATCGATGTTAATTTTCACAGCGTATTGCAACAAAAACAACTATTTTTACATATAAAGAAATTTATTTATCTATGTCTTTATTCATTCTATATTCTACACTACACTACACTACTTTGAAAAATAAAGAATACTTATGTATAAGAGTACCTCCAATGAAGCCATTTTAGAAATAAGGCTTCAAGTATGAACATACCCATAATTGAAAGATGTATGTTAATAAACACACGGGTATGAGATACCAGCTTCCCTGTTAAGGATGGTGCCAAGAGTTGCTAAAGCGTGGAGTGATGTTGCAAGAAAAAAACAGAGTGAAACCAGCCTTCAATATAGTCTTCATTTCTCATATTTGTAACGTCGTGAAGTTCCTTAACTGAGTTCCAGATTTTGTTGATGTTTTCTTCCTTGACCTCATCCTGTGAGTTTTGGGGGTCTTTGATCTGAAATTGTAAGAACAAAGTATTTCTCATACAGAGATTGACTGTAGGGGCATTCACCGGATATTTTACCTTTCAAAGAAAGGATGAATCCAGAGGCTACCTGGCCCTTCTACAGACTCTGCCTAAAGAAATAAAATGTAATCACAGAGATCCGATCAATGAAATTATTTGTTTTAAGTGCAAAGTATTCATTGATCCAGCTTTAATGTGTGAATAGACAAGTATACATATTCTGCAAATGAAGTGTAGTGATTTGAAGATGAACTGATAAGTTTTGTTCACTGTTTAAACCAACTTGGGAAAAGTTAGCTTATAAAAATTTACTGTTTAAAGGAGCAGAATCTGAAAATATGCAGCAAAATTATACAGTATGACAGCAAATAATTGTTTAAGCGGTTCACCCCTCTCTTGGGCTACCTCCGCTGGGTCCAAAAGCCTCTAATTAGGCTTTTTCCTCTTTGATTAAATGCTCAAAATGTAAATACAACTGTATAGAAGCCTCAAATGGAAAAATATGTTGAAATTTGGTACCGGAGGACAGGTGGTTCCCTAAGGCTTTGATCTTTGGCCTAGGGAAAAGTGTCCAAAAGAATTTAATTTTTCTCCTAAAGTGACTTTATAAAGTTATAAAGTCAAATCTAATTTAAAAGTGACTTTAAGTGATAAAGTTACTAAAGTGACTTTATAAAGCTATAAAGTCAAATCTAATTTAAAAGTGACTTTAAGTGATAAAGTTACTAAAGTCTAATTTTAAAGTGACTTTTAATAAAGTCAATGTAAAATTAGAAAGGAAAAAGTGAGTTTGGAAATAAATGACTAAGTGGGTCTTTATTAAAGTGGGGTGAATTAAAAAATAGAAAGTGAGATTTAAATGAGCATTTAATCTCAGCCCTAGATCTCAATCTATCTCAGCCATTAGATTTAGGGATTCCCCAAAAGTCACTTAGGGTTAGGTTAAAGGAGGAAAAGGAGGAAAATGTCATTCATTCTTTCATGAGCAGATTGGGAGAAGGAGAGCAAGAGAGCAAAGGAGATTTCTGGGCAGTGAGGAGAAGGAGGCAGTAGCTTGGCACACATTCCAAGGCAGCATTTCAGCAAGACATTTCAGCAAGACAAGTGCAGCAGATTTAGCAAACAACAGGCAGATTTTTGGCACGGTTTTCTAGGCAGGGAGGCTGTACAGCAAGGCCATACAGCAGGGCCGTACAGCAGGCCGTACAGCAATATTGGGCATGGAAATCGATGCAGCAAGGGGCTGTACCGTACAACAGAGTTTTGCAGCAGTTTTGGCACGAATTTCGAGGTCCGTACAAAAACATTTATTGCTGTTTTGGCACAGATTTCGAGGTGGTCGTACAGCTGCATTTATTGCAGATTTCTGGGCACGCAAATCGAGGAGAATGTACATCATTTATTGTTGTTCTGTTTTTGCTGTTTGTACATTTTCCGAGGTGGTGGTTAAGCACGGAAAAAGAGATAAGTTGTAAAAGTCTGTTTTCTGATTTTTATTTTGCTGAATATTTCTCTCACTGTAAAAAGCATTTTTCCAGAAATAAGAAGGAGCTTTCGAACTGGCTTTCCCCAAGAGTTGTAGGGGGTTTTTCCAGGGTCACCTTGACCAAAAATTACTGTGTTATGATGTGTTGAATGGCTGTTTGTTACTGCTGTTTTTTATTTCTGCATTTTCCAGCATTCTGAAAAATTTCCAGAATTTGTGTTTTCAGCAAAATTTATTTTTCAGTTGTTGAATGTATGGTTATGGGAAAGGGCATTTAACTATTTTGGAGTAATAAGGTGAAAACTGAAAACCGGGGTGGGAAACTATAAATTTCTACATGGTATCGGAGCTTGAGTGCTGAAAAGCAGTTTGGGACAGCAAGGAGGAAAATTACGACCTGCTGATTTTTCACTCAGAAAATTCCAGCCAGCTGACTTTTTCACAAACAACAGTTTTACCTTTACTACAGCAGTGCTATTTTTCAGTTTTAGGACAGCAGGATGTCTTTGGGACTGAGGGTGGAGGATAGGTTGGATGGGCATTCCAATTACAACATTTGGAAGGAGAGAATGCAGAGTATCTTTGAGGAGGCAGAAGTCTAGGACATTATGGTGTATACCACACAGAACCCTGTAAATGTGCCTACTGATGCTACTCAGTTGGCAGCATATAATAAAAAGAACAACAAGGGTAAGAGATTGATTCTAGACGGAATCAAAGACCATTGCATTCCTCATGTGAGAGGGAAGAGAAATGCTCATGAGATGTGGACAGCATTGTCCAATCTCTACCAAAGTACCAATGAGAACCGGAAAATGGTCCTGAAGGAGAAAATGAAAACCATTAAGATGGGTAATGATAGTGCAGCTGGATATCTCACAAAGATTACTAATGTGAAAGATGAGTTGGCAGCGATTGGAGAGGCCATTCCACCCACTGAGTTGGTGCGGATTGCAGTGAATGGCCTCCCCCGTTCATGGATGAACTTTGCTGATGGAGTTTGTGCACGTGAGACCCTTCCCACATGGGAGAGGTTTTGGGATGATTGCATTCGGACAGAGATCAGGAAAGGTCAGCTTGGGGCAGCCAAGCCAGTTGAGCAGGATGAGGATGTAGCACTGTTGGCAGGACGCAAGAAAGGCAAAGGGAAGAAGCAGGCTTCCACAAGCAATGGTGGGGGCAAAGGCAAAGGTAAAGGTAAACAGGATAACACACAGAAGGACTATTCCAAAGTGAAATGTTGGAATTGTCAGAAGATGGGACATTATGCAATTGTGTGTCCGGAGAAGAAGAAGAAGAAGGGGAAGAACCAGAGTATGGCAGCTTCAGCAGAGGTTGAGGACTTTGCAGATCGTTTTGACCGGGAGTTTGGGTTCATTGCGTGTGAGTCTTCTAGTGCAGGATTACCTGCCACACAGGTTCAGAGGGAGCATGCATTTCCCTCGATTAGCGGAGCATCTTCGGGTATCTGGTATGTGGAAAATGGGGCTTCACGTCACATGACAGGAGTCCGTGAGTACTTCTCAGAGCTTTCAGAGAGTGGCACTGATGTAGAGGTAGTACTCGGTGATGACAGAGTTGTTAGAGCAGTCGGTGTGGGAACATTGACATTTCAGAGGGAGTCCAAACCTCCCTTGAAGGTGTGAGATGTTCTTTATGTGCCAGGGATGAGGAAGAACCTCATATCCGTCTCAGCTTTGGAGGACAGAGGATATGAGATACTATTCAGGGGAGGACAGGTGTTGATGTATCCCAGGGGCACTCCAGCTGATTCAGCTAGAGTGATAGGTGTACGCCATGCAAAGGTGTACAAGTTTGCATTTCAATCCCTTTTGGCATTGAGCAGTAGTACCGACAGCAGAGCTAGCAGTTCTGAGCAGTGTGAGATTTGGCACCGCAGGATGGGGCACATGTATCATGGAGCCTTGAGGACTTTGCGGGAGATCACTACAGGTGTGCCAGATTTCAGTACTGATCACCTTGATACTTGCAGAGGATGTGCGATGGGCAAGTTTGCCAAATCCCCTTTTCCCAGCAGTGACAGCAGAGCGACTGGGATACTTGATTTGATTCATTCCGTTGTGAGCGGTAGGATGTCTCATGTTTCCTTGAGTGGATATGAGTACTATGTGTTATTCATTGATGATCACTCCAGGAGGACCTGGATTTATTTCTTGAAGACCAAGAGTGAGGTCTTCAAGCGATTTCAGGAGTTCAGAGCTCTTGTGGAGACACAGACAGGTCGAAAGATCAAGTCCCTGAGGTCGGACAATGGGGGAGAGTACACCCTTGGAGAGTTTGTTGACTATTGTGTGGAGGCAGGCATTAGGAGGGAGCTCACTGTTCCTTACAACCCCCAGCAGAACGGGGTTGCGGAGAGGAAGAACAGATCCATCGGAGGGGCTGCCAAAGCCATGTTACATGATCACGGGTTGCCATTGTTTTTGTGGGCAGAGGCCTGCAACACAGCTGTTTACTTGCAGAACAGGAGTCCGCATCGTGCCTTGGGGCACATGACTCCGGAGGAGGATTTTTCTGGGAAGAAGCCTGATATTGGTCATCTTCGTATCTTTGGGTGCATTACATACTCCTACATACCCAAGGAGAAGAGGACCAAACTAGAGCCCACAGCAGAGAAGGGTATCTTTGTGGGCTACAGTGAGACCTCAAAGGCCTTTCGGATTTACATTCCTGCGCAGAGGAAAGTTGTTGTCGGGCGGGATGTGAAGTTCGAGGAGGATAGGGCCTTTAGGAGGTCACGAGAGTTAGAGTATCTGGATCAGCCAGACCCTCAGCAGCAGTTGAGTCAGTCACAGGGATCCAGTGGGCAGGGATCAGGAGGATCCGGAGGTACATCTATGATGATGTCAGGTCCGTCAGTGGGGAGTGGCTCGCAGAGTCAGAGGGGTGGTGCTATGGGCAGCACGCAGAGCAGTCCACAGAGCAGTTCACTGGGGAGTCCACTGATGGACGGTTCACACGGTACCTCAGCATCTACAGGTTCAGGTGCAGGCAGGAGGACAGCAGACAGACAGTCAGGAGTTCAGGCTCCTGATGTTGAGGAGGAGGAGTTTTATTCTCCGGCGGGAGAAGTGCACTCAGGGAAGAGGAAGCCCAAGTGGCTTCAGGACACCTTGAGAGATGCCACATCTGTTGCTGAGCCTAAGAGGTCGGTCAGAGAGAGCAGACCACCTGAGAGGTTTTGTAGCTATATGGAAATGGCTACCAGCATCCTTGACTTTGAGCCTTCTAGCTATGAGGAGGCAGCTAGCCAGCAGGTCTGGAGAGAGGCCATGCAGGAGGAGTATTCTTCTATCATGAAGAATGATGTTTGGGAGGTGGTGCCGAGGCCTGAGGGCAAATCCGTGGTTACTTCCAGATGGCTTTACAAGGTAAAGCATGCTGCAGATGGCGGCATTGAGAAATTCAAAGCGAGGTTTGTGGCTAGAGGGTTCTCCCAAGTAGAGGGAGTTGATTATGAGGAGACCTTCGCTCCCGTGGCTCGATATACTTCGATCCGCTCCATTATATCGATAGCAGCAAAGATGGGTTGGAAGATCCACCAGATGGATGTGAAGACCGCATTTCTCAATGGCTTCATACAAGAGGAGGTGTACATTGAGCAGCCATAGGGCTTTGAGGTGCATGGGAAGGAGTCCCATGTGTGCAGACTGAAGAAGGCCCTTTATGGCCTGAAGCAAGCTCCCAGAGCTTGGTACTCCGGGATAGATACATACTTGCAGGGGATGGGTTTCACAAAGAGTGAGGCAGATCCGAACCTTTACTATATTGTGATAGGTGAGGAGCCTCTCATTCTGGTGCTGTATGTGGATGACTTGGTCATTACGAGTGCAGAGAGACTCATAGAGCACTGCAAGAGAGATCTTGCGGCGGAGTTTGAGATGAAGGACATCGGCTTGATGCATTACTTTTTGGGTTTGGAGGTGTGGCAGGAGGAGGGGCATTTCTTCCTGGGATAGGGGAAGTATATTGTGGACATCCTTGGCAGATTCCACATGGAGGATTGTAGACCCATGTCGACACCGATGATCACCAACTGGAAGAAGCTTCATGCTTCGGATTCCGAGTTGGTGGATCCCACATTGTACAGACAGGTGATTGGTTCCTTGATGTAGTTGGTCAACACTAGACCAGATATTTGTTTTTGCGATCCAACACGATGGAGTCGGTTATGTGTGAGCCTAGGAAGGTTCAACGGTTGGGCATTTTACAAAACACATTCTGCCGGTACTTGCGGGGGACGGTGGAGTATGGTGGTACGAGCGGGGGGATGGAGTGAGATTGGCAGGTTACACTGATTCTGATTGGGCAGGTTGTGCTTCTGATAGGAAGAGCACTTCAGGGTGCTATTTTGGGTTGGGTTCGGCAGTGGTGTCATGGTTCGGCCGGAAGCAGCAGTCAGTAGCATTGAGTTCAGCGGAAGCAGAGTACATGGCAGCCAATCTAGCTAGTTGTGAGGCCATCTGGCTTCGCAAGATGTTGTTTGGCTTATTTGGTCAGCCGTTGAGACCTTCAGTGATTTACTGTGATAATCAGAGTTGCATTAAACTCACGGAGAATCCAGTGTTTCATGACAGGTCAAAGCATATCGGGATCAAATATCACTTCATCAAAGACTATGTTCAGAAAGGAGCTGTGAAGCTTGAGTATATTCCCACTGATGAGCAGGTTGCAGATATTCTTACCAAAGCCTTACCACGGGGCAAGCATGTCTACTTCGGAGACAAGATGGGTGTGGTGAGGAACACCTTCCTCGGTAAGAGGGAGTGTTGAAATTTGGTTACCGGAGGACAGGTGGTTCCCTAAGGCTTTGATCTTTGGCCTAGGGAAAAGTGTCGAAAAGAATTTAATTTTTCTCCTAAAGTGACTTTATAATTTTTATAAAGTCAAATCTAATTTAAAAGTGACTTTAAGTGATAAAGTTACTAAAGTCTAATTTAAAAGTGACTTTAAGTGATAAAGTTACTAAAGTCTAATTTAAAAGTGACTTTAAGTGATAAAGTTACTGAAGTCTAATTTTAAAGTGACTTTAATAAAGTCAATGTAAAATTAGAAAGGAAAAGTGACTTTGGAAATAAATGACTAAGTGGGTCTTTATTAAAGTGGGGTGAATTAAAAAATAGAAAGTGAGATTTAAATGAGCATTTAATCTCATCCCTAGATCTCAATCTATTTCAGCCATTGGATTTAGGGATTCCCCAAAAGTCACTTAGGGTTAGGTTAAAGGAGGGAAAGGAGGAAAAGGTCATTCATTCTTTCATGAGCAGATTGAGAGAAGGAGAGCAAGAGAGCAAGGGAGATTTCTGGGCAGTGAGGAGAAGGAGGCAGCAACGTGGCACGCATTCCAAGGCAACATTTCAGCAAGACATTTCAGCAAGACAAGCGGCCAGTGATTTTATGCAGACACTCTCCCGGGCAGGGGGGGGGGGGGGGCGTCCTGTGAGCATCGTGGCATTAAACAATATGGCACAGAAAATGAGATTGACAGTAAGAGGCTGTCTGCGTCTGGCGGGGGTTTGCAGCAGTCTTTTGCCTGGAATTTCGCGTCTTGTCCGTGTTTGTTATTATTTTTTGGCATGGTTTGAAGTGCCGATGCGAGCTGCATTTGTGCAATTCTGGGCAAATGCGAGAGCTTGTTGGACATTTATTCTTCGTGCATAGTTCTTTGTTGCACATTTTCCGAGGTGGTGGTTAAGCACGGAAAAAGAGATAAGTTGTAAAAGTCTGTTTGCTGATTATTTATTTTGCTGAATATTTCTATCACTGTAAAAAGCATTTTTCCAGAAATAAGAAGGAGCTTTCGAACTGGTTTTCCCCAAGAGTTGTAGAGGGTTTTTCCAGGGTCACCTTGACCAAAAATTAGTGAGTTATGATATGTTGAATGGCTGTTTGTTACTGCTGTTTTTTATTTCTGCATTTTCCAGCATTCTGAAAAATTTCCAGAATTTGTGTTTTCAGCAAAATTTATTTTTCCAGTTGTTGAATGTATGGTTATGGGAAAGGGCATTTAACTATTTTGGAGTAATAAGGTGAAAACTGAAAACCGGGGTGGGAAAGTATAAATTTCTACAAAATACACTGCAAAAATAGATAATAGATTCAGAAGGCTCAAAACAGTAGAAAATTACTAAACAACCACCTCTATTGGATAAAGGTAGTCCAAAACAGCTCTTCTTCCCTTAGGCCCTGGTGGCTCCACGACCAAAAATGCTGGTAAATTCTCTATTAGAGCACCCTGATGGCTCTGCAAACACTTCCAACAGCTCCAAAATGATCAATTACCCCCAAATCAAAAAAAATTTCATCCAAAAAGGACTTTCCTAGCCAAAGTTATGGCTAACTGAAGTTTGCCCTTCAAAAGCTCCACTAATTATGGAGAACTGGAGTTAACTCCAGTTAAAAACGGCAACTGCACCAAATTTAGCGGGCGCGCTCCAAAACTGTCAGCGACATTAAATGTGACTGTTTTAAATCCCGCGTTCACATGCATCCAACCCGCCACTTTTATGTTAACAAACGGTTTTAAAAACCGTGGCAAACAAACCGCCGTCGGAAGGATAGCCCCATGCACATGGTTAACGGTGGTTATATAAATGTTAACATATCCGTTTATTTAATCTGCTCCACTCCAACGTAATGCAGCACGTGACTTAACACGCCATCCATTTGGGTTTTAAAAACATTTTCTATGAAACCTTTGACATGTGGGTTTTTACCCCTTTTTATAAAATTTCGAATTTGGTTTTAATACATAGTGTGGTTTTAATATTTTAGATTTTTAATAAAGTTTAATTAAAATTTAAAGTTAATTGAAACATATAATTAATTAATATAATATATGATTAATCAAATCATATAAAATATTAAAAACTATATAGTTTAATTAATTTATTAAACTTTAATAAAAAAATAAAATTATTCCAACACATAGTATTAAAAAGAAATTTCCCTTCAAAATTGAAGGTTATTGGGCGATTTCAAAATGCAATATCTCCTCCATACGGTAACGGATTTGAGTTCCGTTCATAGCGTTGGGATCGTATCGCCGAGCTCTTTCCAGTCGATCTATTTCGGAGAAATTATGAGCAACTTCATTTTTGAGCATTTTTCTACAAGAGACTTGATCTCCTGATCACACCTCCCAAATGGGAAGATTTTGGACCCTCAAAAGATTTCTGATTACTGAAACTGATGATGTGGAGACTGATTCTCCACTCTTCCACCCTTAAACAACTGAAATCTACCTGATTTCATCAAATTAAGCTTTTGAGAAAATGATAATCTGTCTCTGGAATCAACTGATCGACCATTGCTAAGATTGACGGAGTCATGATGCAAATGATTAAAATTTTCAGAACAACAATTGTAATCTGCAGAAAACAAACTTTCTCTACATTGATCCATTTCCTCATGTTTTCTTCCTTGACCTCATCCTATGAGTTTTGGGGGTCTTCCTTTGCCTTTTTGTTTAGATCTTTGTTCATTGAACCAGAGGAAGGAAAAAAAAATCAAACAGTTCTTAAATATCAAGACCTGGAGTAGGGTGAAACTTCTCTCCCCAGGATGAGAGATTGGGTGTTTAAACACAAAGAAAGAAAGAAAATCAATGAAATATTAAGCTCAAGACCTAGAGCAGGGTAGCATTTCCCTCCCCGGGATGAGGGATTGAACCCTAAGAAATCAGCAGAAAGAAAAGCAAAGAAAAAATACTAACACTCAGGACCTATAGCAAGGTAGCATTTCCCTCCCTAGGACGAGAGATTGGTTCCTAAGAAATCAGCAGAAAGAAAATCAAAGAAAAATGAATAATGCTCAGGCCCTAGAGCAAGGTAGCATTTCCCCCCTAGGACGAGAGATTGGTTCCTAAGAAATCAATCAAAAAATAATAACAGAAAAATTACACTCAAGACATAGAGCAGGGTAGCATTTCCCTCCCTGGGACGAGAGATTGGTTCCTAAGAAATCAATTGAAAAGGAAAACAAAACAACTATGCTCAAGACCTAGAGCAGGGTAGCATTTCCCTCCCTAGGATGAGAGATTGAACCTTAGATCAATATGAATCGTGTTATTGCACCTTTTTTAGCCTCCCCAGCAACGACACAAAAATTTTGGTGTCCAAGTGTGAATGAATATTCAAACCATTTCCCACATTAATTATCAATTCGGGTGTGTTTGTTATTGCAGGGCTAACACGCACAGTATGTGCAGATACAATAGCACAATTCTGATATCAATAATGGATTCGATAATTTAAACAAAGTAACAATCACTGTAACAGCAATTAAAGACTGGGTAGTAATAAATCATAAAGCTTTTAATGAACTCAGAGTGATAATAATATCGACAAATACGTCTATTATCACAGCAATTGCAAATTATGCAAAACGGGAAATAGAAATAGCAATACACAGGAAATATGCAGCACCTGATCGGAGGGTGGGCCTAACTCTCTATCAAGGCTGCGATATGCTCACAACTTATAGAAATAATAGGAAATTAACTTGCATTAATTTGATCGAATAATGTTCTATTACACAGCTCCATTCCTTGCGTAGTCAACCCTCTATGCGTTATCTCCTATACGTTCTATCCTCCCCCCTTCTCTCTGATTTGTGCCCTTTTAAATATACAAACAAAAAAGGGGAAAAAAACTAGTTACAAAATATCAATAACAAAGATGAGATCTGAAAGACCTTTCCATCATGATTCAACTGGCACAAGTCAAATCTGGCAATTACGATTGGGGCAATTTGGAAAACGACCACAACAAAAAATCTGCAAATATGTCTTTCAAAGAACCATGTGTTTCTCTCAATCAAGACCAAATTTTGGAAAAATTCTCATCGAAAAATTAATTTGGTTCATTTTGCACAAAACCCATGTTTTGGATTTTCAGGATTCTTCTTTGTTTGCCCGAAACGTTCAACGCAAAAATGTCTCTTATTATTCTAGCGAATTTCTGAGTTGGAGTATTTCATTATCAGCTAAAGATCAAATCTGCATTCTGGAAGAGATCTTGGAGGCTAAAATAGTGAGTTATGTTATAAATAATTCATTAATAAACCATCATTGGAAAAATCATGTATAATAATCATTAATTTATTAAAATAAAGGAGAACAAGTATTATTCGTCCAAAAGAGCATAAATAATTATGAAATGGAATTATATAATAAATTATGATAAATAATGTGATAAAATAACATTAGAAATAGATGAAATGGGTGTTAAGAAGTGATAATAATAATACAAATTAGTGGCCCAACACTTGGCTTTGGATCATTCTCCATCATGTTGTCCATAACCAAGACCCAAATACCTTGGCCTTTCCTCAATAATAATTGGCTCAACAATGCCTTGTGCATGTTTTCCCAATCCTTTACCTTCATATCCCATATTCATCAATAATTTTGACCCAATTCCTCTAGTGTATCTTTCAAAAGCACCTACACATTCATTTTTAGAAGAATTAGAAGATAAACTTTATTTGCGTACCTCTTTTTCATGCACATACTTGGCTAAAGTTTCCTTGGCATCATGGAGTTGATTCTCCATCTCATGCATATTTTCAAGGGTTTCATTTGCAATATGGAGCCGAGTCTCCATCTCATGCATCTTTTCAAGAAATTATTGCTTCTCCTCTTTCATGGAAATGAATTGCTCTTGAAGTATAATTCTCTCCCTCTTATCTTCATACATCTCTTGCACCATAACATTCATGATGTAGAGCTTCTGCAACATATCTTTATCAAAGAATTTGTCTAAGGAAGATTGATTAGAAACAATGCTTAATGAAGCTTCCATCACACTTGCAATGCATACAAAGATTCTTTTTTGTGATTTGAGAACTAAGTTGTCAATCTTGACTTTCTCTTCACACATAAACTTGCACAAATACAAAACGGACAACTAATTATTCTAGCTAACCTTGACTAAAATGACCTTGTCAGGCCAGGAGGTAAATCCACAAAAATAGAATATGAAATTGATGGAGGGTGTGCATGAATTTATACATCGAGCTAAGACTATTGGGATTCATTTCTCAATGTCTCTTAGACTTCCTTATTTCCTAATTTACACTATTATACAATTTCACCCAATCCCTTAGGATTAGGTGTCAACATTTCCCCCCTTAATCTGAAGGGATGTTGGCGAGTCCAAGCATCGTTCTGAATTTTTCAATTTTTTCTCTTCCAAGCGCTTTGGTGAAGATGTCTGCAATATGGTAATTTGTGGAACAATGGCATAGATGGATAGTTTTGGCCACAATATGATGTCGAATTAGATGGTATTTTGTATTTATGTACTTCGTTCAATCATGGAACTTTGGGTTCTTGGAAAAATTTATTGTAGAAGTGTTGTTGATAATGAGTGGATTTGAATGCATTTGTTTCATCTGCAAATATTCTAGGATTTTCCTGAGCCACACAATTTCATTTTTTTCTTCAACTATTGCCACATATTTTGCCTCAGTTGTGGAATCTGCTGGAACGGGCTGTTTGCATGATCTCCAGGAGACAACGCTTGATCCAAGGCTCATGGTATAACCTGAAGAAGATACTCCAGTTTCTTTGTCCCCATCAAATTATGAATCGGAGTATTTGATCAATTTGAAGTCGCCCTTCTGTGTATATTTGAGTCAAAAGTCTTGAGTCCCCTTCAAGTACTTTAGAACTTTTTTTGTAGTAGACCAATGTCCTTCACAAGGTTTTTGCATAAATCTGGAGAGGATTCCAACAACAAATGAGATGTATGGTCTGGTAGCATTCAGGCAGATGAGACTTCCTACAAGTTGTCTATACTTCATTGCATCCTCGAATTCCTTTCCTTCAATGGATGTGAGCTTCAAGTTTTGTTCCATTGGAGTGGTCAAAGTATTGCATTCATCCATGCCAAAATTGTTCAAAAGATCTCCAATGTACTTCTTTCGAGAAAAAAAATATAAATTTAGGATATTGAGTTACTTCAATACCAAGATAGTAGTGAACATAGCTCCATCAACCCTATTAGTAAATTCTTCAAAAAAATATTTTCTAAAAGTCATGTGACATATTGCTCCTAAATATAGAAACCAATAATTTCTCCAAGAAGTAAATGAAAAATCAAACAAGTCTTCAGTTACTCCATTGTTATAATGTGCTACAACATAATGAGTGGATTCAGGTGCTTTTCCTTTGTCTCTTTCATGTGTTTTACCCTTTTCTTGATTTCTTTGCTTCTCAATTTTATCCCAAGGCAACTTACATGTAGATGCATCGTGCCAATATTTATTGCAGTATATACAATGAAGATTAGATTTTTCAGTTTGAGTTTGTCTGCCCCCCCTTCCTCTGAAATTCCTTATTCCTCTTCGTCTTCGGCCACATCTTCCTCTATAATAATATTGAACATGATTATTCTCTCTATGTGCAAAACATACAACCTCTTCATAAGACAGAGGGGTTGTCATCTTTCCAAAAGCCTTCTCTCTTTCTGCAAACTTTTTCTCAAGGGAATCAAAGGTGATTTTCATGAGGTTTCCACTTGCTTGTAATGACTCAAGGTAATGTGAGTAAGTGGGATACAATGCCTTAACATAATCTATGATAGGTATGTCGACTTCTACACCATTATTCTTAATGTCATGCATGATAGATCTTACTTTCGATGCTAAAGCAAGAGGGTCATCATTTTTCAATTCAAGGTTGAAAAACTTAGTCATTAATTGAACAATTTCGAGTTTTGAATGTAAGCAGTGGATTTCTTTTAATTCGGTCAAGGCTTCATAGGCATTTGAAAATGGTGTAATATGGTGACTCACCTCTTCATTTACAGAAGCTACAATCAAGGCATAGACCTTGCAATTCTTGTTTTCTCAAATGGCGATCTCCTTGTCTGAGGTGCGCTTTGTCAGTGGATTGTCTCCTTCTCCTTCACAAGTTCCTCTCCACAACTCATTAAAAATGAGAGTATTCTTGATTTTTCGAGACCATTCAGGATAGTTATCCTTGTCGAAGAGAACAACTCCCACAATAGATATGAGAGAATGCATTGTGATTCTTGGAAAAACAAATTTTGCTGAAGGGAAAAAAAACTCACTTCTAGTGTAAAATGTACTTTTCTGCAAAAAACTCAATTCTAGAGTGAAAATGCACTCTGTTGTAAAAATATATAATTTTTTGTAAAAAAAAAACCAATTTTGGAAAAATTGGTGGTTAGACCTGGGGAAGGTTAGACCTGGGGGAGGTTGACCTAGGGGAGGTGGGTTAGGGGGAGGTGAAAGTGGGGAGGGGAACTTAGTGACTGGTGAGCATTATGGTGAGGGGAGGGGTTGTGGTGAGGGGGAGGGGATGTGGTGAGGAGGACGGGGGAGAGGCTGCGGGAGGGGGATAGTGGTGAGGGGGAGGGGGAGTCAGCGGGGAGGGAGTGCAGTGAGGGGGGTGGGGATGGGGAAGGGAGTGAGCGGGGATGGGAGAGCGGTGAGGGGGGAGGGGGAGAGTGGTGAGGGGGGGAGGGGGAGCGAGCGGGGACAAGAGAATGGTGAGGGGGTAGGGGGGAGTGAGTGGGGATGGGAGAGACTGTGCAGAGACATGAAATGAGAGGGAGTGGAAGGGGAAGGTGAGGGGGACGAGGGAGCTAGAGGTGAGGGGGACGGGGAATGAGAGGGAGGGCGAGGGTCTATGGGAACAGGGAGATGCGGGAGAGTCAAGGAGAAGGGGAAGGTGAGGGGGACGGGGGATCGAGAGGTGAGGGGGATGGTCTATGGGAACGATGAGATGTGGGACTACGTAGAGAGGTGGAGTGAAGTATGGGAGTGGGCGCAGAGAGAGATGGAGCAGAGCGTGGGAGCATAATACATTAAATCAGCAGGTAGCCCAGCTACAACAAAAAAAACAACAAATTAGCTAATTAGTAATTCTGGCAGGATTTTGGCAGAATGACATAGGTGACAGTCTACAAAAATTGCACAGCTAATTTTGTAGAATGGAGGAGGGAGTCACAAAAGCAAGGAAGCTATAAATGGACTTGGATCTGATACCATGTCAGGCCAGGAGGTAACTCCACAAAAATAGAATATTAATTTAATGGAGGGTGTGCATGAATTTATACATGGAGGTGAGACCATTGGGATTCATTTCCCAATGTCTCTTAGACTTATTTATTTCCTAATTTACAATATTATACAATTTCACCAAATCCCTTAGGGTTACGTTTCAACAGAGCTAAAATGTGCTCTGATACCAATTTCATCTGAATATGGGAAAACTATTTTTGATGTGCTAGCTCCCTCATCAGTTAAATAAAGATGTGTTTAGGATCGTCTCAAGCTAGCCAATTGTGAAAGGGTTTATGTGTCAATTTTTTAAGTGCCTTTGATGAGAAATTTATGAGTTAATTAGTTTTTAAAAACTCATGTACAACAAATAAAATGCAGATAACACACAACAAACACATTATGCAATAGCTAATAACGGATTTCACCCCTCCTAGGCTACATCTCCATGGACCTGCTTCAACTGGCTAGGCCCTCTTTGGATTAATGGTCAAATATTTGATTACATGAACCTATAGTTTTCCAATGGATTTGCAACCTGCTCCATTAGCTTCAAAAGACCCAAAAACCTCAAAATAGACTATTCAATCTCTGAAAATTGTCCCCAGCTAATCTAGGCATGACCTCCTATCCTGGTGGCCCTAGGCTTATTTAATCTTCAAAGTGGAAAAAATACTTTCAAAAGTGTTCCAATGCCTATGTAACCTATTCCATCATGCTCAGAGCATAAAAATCATTAAAGAATGGCTCTTATTTTTTCAAAATTGGTCGCAATTAGCCAAATATATGGCCAAAACAATTTTTCCTAGTAAACTGCCTCCAAAACTAGAGAAAACTCCAGTTTTTTAAATTTCTTTTCATGTTCTCACATCTACAAAGAAATAAATAAGGAAGCAGATCGCCTCTCCAAAGGACTGCTAATGGAAAAAGGGCCTTGGGAGATCATGGAACAACTTGAGGTTATTACTACTAAAGCTTCCTTCCAGAGGCCCTACAAGGATTTAGTTATAAGAGTTGAAAGGATTTAACATTGTACAACAACTTCAAATCAGTTTTGATCAATTTTATTATGTTCACAATGTTTAGACAACACATATTTGCAAGAAGGACTCTTTTTTTTTCTTTCCCCAGTGTTTTTGCTAAATGTATATATATATATATATATATATATATATATATATATATATATATATATATATATATATATATATATATATTACAATCATCTAAACAACTCTTTATTCAAATGCACCCATATTATGCATCTATTGAATGTGATTGTATCATTTTTGTGAATGACTAAAATTAAGGTTTTTTTTGTTTGGAAACCAAAATATATATATATAATTAAAATTTTAAGTATTTTTTTTTTGCTAATTTATATAGTATATATTTCAATTAATTTATTTAATAATTTATCAAAATTATAATTTTTTAAGCTATATAATTTGTTTAAAAGTTTTTGTCAGGCCATGAGGGTAATTCCACAAATAACTTGTTTTTTTCATTACCCAGATCATGAATATATACATGAGTAGAGAGACACTTGAGATTCCAATTCCAAGGTATCTTGGTTTTCTCTAATGCATAACTGAAAATAATTACAATATATACAATAAAACCAATTGTTTTAGATTAGGTGTCAACATTTCCCCCCTTAATCTGAAGGGATGTTGGTGAGTACAAGCATTATTCTAAAACTTTCAAACTTTTCCCTTCTAAGCACTTTGGTGAAGATTTCCACAATCTGCTCATTTGTGGAACGATATCGTAGGTAGATTGTCTTGGCCTCAACATGATGTTGAATCAGATGATATTGTGCATTAATGTGTTTGGTTCGATCATGGAACTTTGGTTCTTGGTCAACTTTATTGTAGAAGCATTGTCAATCAAAAGAGGAGTTGAATGCACATGTTTCTCGTTTGTGTGACCTCGGGGATTTTGGAAAGTGTAACTAGTTTCGGTCTTCATAATGACTGTGTAATTATGTATTTATGTAATGAAGAAGACAAAGATAATAAAATATATTCCCTGTTAAGTTTGCTTCATGGATTTCATGAGCAAGGGATTTTATTATAGGTCAAAGACCTCTTCTTGATGTCTTTTAGGATTTTTCATCTTGTCATAAATGCACAAATTAGAGTCATTTACATGAAGCAATGTTACGCTTATAAAGTGTCAAAAAAACAATGTAAAAATGTTCAACACCCTTGTCACCTTGCTGAAATAATACTCCTTGAAGTTGGCCTCACAACAGTTGGTCAAGTCGGCTTGAAAACACTGCTAGTGAACCGTCACACTCCTTCATGGTCAAATCAGCGTAATTACAGGTTGAGACAACTATATATACCCAACTATGTTGCGCAGAATAGTGATAGAACTGAGCTCGGATCATCTGAATTTTTCGGGTATATGCATCAGTGAATAGTCCGAGATTGCAATGTGGAATAATATGAGTTTGTGGTGCAAATATATCTGTCTTTTGGTGCGGAAGAATACAACCTAATGAAGAAGTCTCTCTCTGGTACGTAACTAAAAGAAGGATCAATCTGCAGGAGACCAAGGGTAATCCTAGTAGATTGAGGGTAACTATAATAGCTCTCACAGATCGAAGGTGATCTCAGGAAGCATCAGATCTGCAGTAATTACAAGGGAAAGGTAAGTCTGCACAGCCAAGGGAAGAGACATTGCAAGGAGTGCAAGAAGTCTAGACTGCCCAATGAAGGAAGATAGGATGAAAGGAGAAGGCTATCTCAGACAAGAAACAAATGATCTCTACTAATGGTTTTAAGGGTGCAGAAAGAGGTCTCTATATGGCCGTGATTAGACCAAGGAAAGAAGGAGTTCATAGTTTAGAAATAGGAACCGAGTTTCCTTGTATTGGTGCAGTGCAATGCAAGAAAGAAGGATCGACAATAAGGAGACAAGAAAAGTCGGTGATAAGGGTGTTGGGGGTACATTAATGTCAAGGGTCTGTGTCATGGTCATGGTACTTATCAACTGAAAGTCTATAAGAAGAATTACTTGCCTTGGATGGAAGAGCCTAAATTTTTTTCTCTTGTGGCCACTAGCCTCCATGAAGATTGCGTTGTCTCTCCATGATCTCCATCATGTCTATATTTAATTCCCATTCTCTCCATCATGTGTGCATTATATGCACCGCTTCCTCCATTATCTTATCGTAAGTGCTTTATGATCTTACTTTGAATGCACTATGATCTTAGTTGACCTCCTCCAAGATCCTCATGATTTTACATTTAAGATCCATGATCTCCACTCTTCCTTCATTTAAGAAGTTGCTCCACTACTCCCTAATGTAGATCTAAATCTGAAATATCCACATACATACATCAAAAATGGATTTTATTCATCTATGGGGTTTGTGGGTCCCTCCACCGTCTTATTTACTTAATTAATTATGAAAATTAAGAACTCTAATATTTCAATTATCTTGTGGAAAATTGGGAATATTACAGTCCTCCCCGCAAAAATTGGGCTTGTCCTCAAGAAACTGCAAAAGTGGATGCTAAAGAAAACATCCTCCCTCCAAATGGCATCCTCATATGGAAGGCCTTTCCATCTGTCACAATGTGTCATGCATGTCCAGCTCCAAAGTTTCCTCTTGTTACACAACATTTTGTCACTGTCCCTATAATCCCCATCTCACCCATTGGAGGGTAATTTCTGTAATCAATAAGGAGTGTCATGCCTTGCAAAAACCATCATTTTATCCCTTTACATGAAATTAATATTCTTTCTGTTGACAATTCCCTAAGCAGAGCTTCAGAAACCTCTGTTTTTGCCTTGGCGCGAGTAGTCAGTTATGCCCTCACGCCGAAGAGGAAGATTAACACTAGGCCTCATGCCAATTGGCGCTCTGTCTCAGTTAGCCACCCGCACCGAGTTGTTTATGGAATGTTTTTTAAAAATAGAGGTGGAGATTCCACTCCAACAACTTTGAGGATGAGTCATTGGGAGTGGTTGAAGTAAATAACCACAGACTCCCTCCTTTATTTTATGGTTTCCACCTCTTATGGGAACCTCCTAAAATATAGGCCTACCTCCCACCTTTGTAGGGATCCTAACCTCCTCCTTTTCCTCTATAAAAAGAAGTTATCTATCTTTGCATAAGCTATCTAAACATGGAGAATTGAGTATACTATAGCTGAAATATTGAAGAGATAGAATAAGAAGGAACTTCGTTGAGAGAGCTTGAGTCCATGCCTTCATCCCGTCCAAATTCCTTGACGAGCATCTGAGACGCGCTTCGGCTGAACCCCGCTGGAGGAGACTATGACATCAAACCATTGGTTGTAACTCTTCCTTCTATCAATACATATATGTGACTATTGTTTGGTTCCCATTTGTGTTATATGTTTAATGCAATATGCTCAGCCCTCTTTCACTGGCTAGTAGTTATGAATGAATTTATTATGTCGTATGTTGTTCTTGTTTGTTGTTCTATGTGCAGATATCCGAGCATGACTGCAGAAGGATTGTGACTTGCCAAGGCAGGAGCGAGAGGCCACCACCACTTCATCCACGACGACAGCGTTGGATTCCAGGTAGGTCGATCTACCGTGTCCTCTTTTCATTAAGTAATTAGGGATCAACACTCTAGCACGTCTCTTTGTTTCTAGACCCACTCTAGGGCTAGAGGGATCGTCTCTATCCGCAGAGAGGATTTACCTGCTTAACACCTCTCTAGAATGTCTAGAATGGCCTCCAACTAAAAATTTAGATACCCGTCCTCATCAATGAATCTCCAAGTGGCAACCATATTATGTCCAAATATCTCCTCTATACATGAGATACATGAAATGAAGTGGTTTCTTCCCAAAGTGGAAAGTCCCAACTCATGAACTATCTCTCCAACCCATGATACATAGAGTATATTTCATTTATCAATGCCCTCATCATTAGCCTTGTTGGTCGTGTAGGATCCAAACATAACATCAACATAGTGAAAAACAAGAAGTAGAGACATATGGATAAACATGAATAATGTCAAACCATATTCTCCCAATAACAGCCACCGCAGCAAAGCCTTCTGCTGCCATGCTAGATCATCATGAAAATAAGTAAGAGAGCCATACTCTCTTAATAGAAGCCACTGCAACAATGCTTCTTGTTTCCATGCCAAATCAACATCAATATAAATATGAGAGCCATACTCTCTCAATAGAAGCCATCGCAATAATGCCTCTTGCTGCACATCATCATTGTACCAAATGTAGTGGCCATATTCTCTCAAGAGAAGCCACCGTAGTAAGGAATCTTGTTTCCCCATCACATCATCATCATACCAAGTACAATGACCATAATCCCCCAATGGAAGCCAACATTGTAAGGCCTTCTGTTGCCATCCTCTATCATCATCATGTAATGTATGGGAAGAAATCAACCCATACTCTCCCAAGAGTATCCAAAGCAACACGGATTCTTTCTGCCTCCTTACATCACCATGATGCAAGTCATGGAGAAACAACATACTAATGGACATGTGTAGTGTCTCATCAGAAAAATATAAATAATCTCCCTTATGCCACATCATGTGAGAGTTATGCAATGTCCCAAACCCAAATACATACATGAACATGACATATATCCCAAAAATAAATACATGTAAAGACATGAGACATATCCCAAACAAGAGTGAATATATGGACATAAGATACATCATGAGTTGTCCAAACTCTCTCATCAACAACCAATGCAGCCATGCCTCGTGCTGCTGCATGTCATCAGTGATATACTTGGCATGGACCACACAAGTGTGATTTTTTGGGTAGTATCCATACTCACCCAAGAGAAACTGGTACATGCATGCTTATTGCTGCCCGATATCATAGATCTGCACGAAGGTAGGCAACCTCCAGCTCCTCATCCAGATCCATTCCTCCCAATGTGGATGATGAATCATGCCAAGCTCAATCTTGGTATCCTCCCAATGTAAAATACCAAAATACTCCATGTAAATATCTTTGCACTCCATGAAATGTTGAAGTGCACCTCCATTAAGGTCTCTCCATGAGATCCTCTCATCAATGGCCCATTGGAACCCATAAGGCTACATACATGTTGTAGGTAGAGATTCCTCTTTGAGCTGTGAGATGCTCATCAAGGAAACTTCATCTTGAAAACGGAAAATTCTCTCCATCACAAGATGTCCACCATATATCATATGTCCCTCCAATGATTCATGAGTGAAGCTACCTTCAGAATGCTCCAATAATAATGGGGCCCTATCATGATCATTGATGCTAGGTGACAGTGTTGTAGATCTGCATGGTGATACATGTGTTGTCTCATGGCCACATAGAATGCTAAACTCATAGTTTGGCATTGTACTGAATAGGATTTTGCTCCTCCCATCTTCTACAACTCCACACTTCAACACAAAGTGTTGGGTGTAGCTCAACCATGACAAACTGGGATAGCAATACATATTCTCCTTGATCAAATAAAGGGTCCTCTGTACAGTGATAATTTACTGCTCCAAATCAGCAAGGTGCTTTAATCCTTGGTTATGCACTTGCCCTGATGGCATGGTCTCACATATCTCAATATGAGGTACTGAAATAATATGATAAGAAAGTATGTGCAAACCTTGGATAAGTTGAATCTCTGGAACATCTTTCACATCCACAAGAGTTCCGACAATTGGTGCAAGTGTCTCTCCAACTGCTGGTAATGATGATGGTTGCATCTCTTCAACTGTACCAGTGCTGGTATCTATCTCCTCCTCATGCATCTGATGAATCATGCACGGGGCTCCAAATGTAAATAACTCAAGACCATCTTGCAAAGATGAAAGTGATCCTACTCCTGATGTAAGTACATCTGCAGTTGGTGGTGGTGGTAGAGGCTCCTCCTCCTTAGTGATAATGAGGACATCTTCCTTGGGCTCTTCATGTACTATCTCCTCAATGATGGGATATTTCTCTATGTAAGATGTCTTTAGTTTCCTCCTACCAAAATTCTTCTTCAATCTTTGAATAAAGTATGCATAAACAAACACTTTCATATGGGACAAGTGACTAAACCACCAATCTCATGCTTCACCTTCTAGGTGCAACGCTGCAAACTCCACAACCTCTCTTTATGCTATAGGATATTTCAAAAAGAATGTAGCCAATTCTTCCCTCCAATTCCTCAATGTGCTTGTGGAATATCCATCATATTTATACAAGAAAAATCTATGCCTTTTTCTTCTATTGTTGCTTCAAGATATTCTTTCTTCTTTGAGTTGCAAGAACTGTTGGAGAGAGAGATTCTCCTTCAAAGCTCTAGGTTGTGCTTTGTATTCAAACAGGTATTTACTTAGGGTCTCATGCCCCAAGTATCCTTCATATTCAGAACAGTCCTCTTTCTTATCAAAGAAAGTGGACCTAGTGGAATAATGTGAAGCTCTTTTCTTCTCTGGTTTCTTCTCATGTTAATAGGAAGTGTTGGGACCTTCCTCATCCATTCTTCTTCTTGGATATTTCCTTTGCATTTCTCTCTTCATTTGATTGACCTCTTTGGAGAGATCTTGAAAATATCTAAAGGGAAGAGTGGCAAAATTGCAATCCTCCTTCATGATAGATCTCTACTATCTGCTTCTTCTTTTGATGCAAAAGATGAAGTGTACACAAGCTGAGCCAAAGATCATGCTCTGATACCACTGTAATATCCCAAAAGGGAGAATGCAGTAATACTAAAACACAATAGATGAACAACAGCAAAGTAAACAATACATATAAATAAACAGCAGAATGCACAAAAATAGCGGAGCCATTTTATTATATAGGAGGTGGATATCAAGTACAACAATGCTCAAAATATGAGACACTCAAGCCAAAGAGATGGCCTAGAATGACCTTGAAATGCTCCCACAAGAGAGACTGCGTAACTGCTAGAATGCTAGAAGGAAAACTATGTTGTCCCTGCTGCAACTGTTGGGACTACAACTTCCGTAAAAATAGAAATGTAGATCTAGGAATTTTGGGAGCTCTGATGATGCTGAAAATGTTGATCTGGGCTATATGATGGATACCCAAGGTAACCCAGAAAGTATTTTCCAGATATGTCAACCTAAGAAAATCACCCTCTTAGGTCTTGCACATATAGCTGCTAGGTATGCAGATTTGAAGCTAGATCTAATAAAAGGATGGCTGCAATATGATACAAAATCATATCTATGGAAGAAGGGATGATCCCTTCACTATATCCTTGGGCTTAAAGCTCAAGATCTAGCTCCTCCAATATCCTCCACTGAATATGGTTTTTGATCACTCAATAGGTTCAGAAAACTGTGCTATCAAGAGGGAGGCTCAATAGCCTATTGTTGGATATGTAAAATCCCCCATGGGTAAGGGTGGGATTTTCGCTCGGAAACACCCTGTGCTAAACAAAACTGCATACTTAGCTAAACAGCATAAGCATGCATAGAAATGTCAATCGATAAATCTAGATCTAAACAGATCAGAAATAATAATCTAAATCATGCCTTCTATTGTGCCTCCATCTTCATTATATAGATTGTGAGCCTTCCATAGCCAAGGCCCACCTCATAACTCACTGCCTATGTGGCCACTAGCCTCCATGAAGATTGTGTTGTCCCTCCATGATCTCCATCCGTCTGTATTCAATTCCCATTCTCTCCATCATGTGTGCATTAGATGCACCACTTCCTCCACTATCTTATCATAAGTGCTCTATGATCTTACTTTGAATGCACTATGATCTTAGTTGACCTCCACCAAGATCCTCATGATTTTACATTTAAGATCCATGATCTCCACTCTTCCTTCATTTAAGAAGCTTCTCCACTACTCCCTAATGTAGATCTAGATCTGAAATATCCACATACACACATCAAAAGTGGATTTTATTCATCTATGTGGTTTGTGGATCCCTCCACCCTCTTATTTACTTAATTAATTATGAAAATTAATAACTCTAATATTCCAATTATCTTGTGTAAAATTTGGAATATTACATAAAATTTTGATGGAAAAATTGCAGAAGGATGAATTAGGTGAATAAAAAAATACTATCAATCCAATATGAGTTTCTTTTTTGAATTTTCATTAATAATATATTTAAAATTATTAGATAACATGTTTCAAACAATCTATTAATTCATATATGTTTAATTTTCAACAGGGACCAACAATGAAGGAAATGAATGTTGTTCTAAGAAAAGAAAAAAATAGAACATGCAAATGAAAATGAATTTCTCCTTTAGCTCATCTGGAGTGGTGTTGGAGGTTAGCGAAAGAGGGGAGAACTTTTGCAAAACTTTGACAGATCTAGTAGAACAAATGTACAAACCTTATCTCCACTTACAATACAAAAATAAATCCAATGATTCCAAGAACCAAATTTTAATTAAACTACAGGAAGAATTTCCAGAGAATTGGTTAATGAGACATGTCATACTTTTAATTGCAAAAACGTACAACAACAAAAAAGAAGGTTTTAAAAAGTAATATTCCTTTAAATGTTTTTCTAGAATTATATGTATATATTACTACAAATCAATCATTTATAAATATCACTTTTGTTATATTTAGTTTTCATATATCAATTTAAAAATTAAATAGTTTATTGTCACGTTACTTTTTTCAGGAACATTATGAAAATCTCAAAGGATGAACGAGTTGATATCTGAAATATGCCAATAGGAATGTCCAAAAGGTGTACAAGGAAATGGTCAAAGGAATGGATATAATTGCATCACACGAGGAGCCATCTCAACAACAACATGCTTCAAATGTAATATGTAATCATTGAATTTTTCGATTAGGTACAATAAATAAATAATTTAGCATTAAATATTAATTTCAAGTATTTTCTTGCAGAAAAGAAAAGAAAATGGAACCCATTGAGCACATAAAATAGGACGACAAGGAAGAAAAGGGTTGATATTTAAGTTTATGAGTAACTGTTACTTCCTTATAACAACTTAACTATATTTCATTTTTGTATATTTTAAGTTGCTTTACAGCAATCATCATTGAATGTCTTCAAACAGGTGCTAACATACAAAGAAGAACCATCAGAAGAATTGATTGACATTGGTTAAAAATTGGTTGTCATTATATGTTGGTGTATCATAAATTAATTGTGGAATTTGTAAGTATCTATATTGTTTTACTTAGCTCCACCTATAATTAATAGAACAAAAAAATATTTTATATTAAATCTATGATTTTTTATGGGGTATAGAACTTGCAGGAAACAAAGTATGGAACTGTGCCAACAAAAGAATTGTTGAAAGAAGGTGCTATCACCAAAAAAAAAAAAAAAACATCATTGTGTCAAGTTTGTTTTTGGTCATGGTTCAAAATTGGGTTTAGAAGTCAATTTAGGATTTGATCAAGGGTAGGTTTTAGATTTTTATATTTTAAAGCCCATCCTTAGGTTATGATAAAGTCTTCTTTTAAGTCCCTTCATTTCAAATATCCATAATTTTCATTTGTGGGTCATTTCCTAAAAAATTTCGTGTCAAAACTATTCATTTAGCCAAGAAACCTCGTTTTCGTAGCGCCACTAGTTCAAAAAAGTTGATTTGTGCTACGGAAGCGCTAATAGTTCCGTAGCGCAAACAGGAAAAAATACATTGTAGGCACTACGAAAGCGCGGTTTCTAAACTGTCTTGTCATCTGAGCTGGAAAAGGTCAGAAACCGTTGGGAAATGGTAAGTTAGTGGTATGATGAGTCAGTTAATGATGAAATTCAATGTACTTACCCACATTGCAGTCATCGTTGTCATGATAGGGTATGAATGAGGCATCATTCAGTTATGAGATGACATTTTAAATTCAAAATCTTGCCTAATTGGTCATTCTCGTTTCCTTTGCCTCCATTCGAGATGTCTGAGCTCTGAAGTGTTAAAGCCAAACCTGTGACTGCTTTATACAAAGATTTTCTTCATCCCTATCAAGCGAGGCTGATACAAATTAATTAATCGAGGTTGTTGTTTCACATATTCAAGCGAGGCTAACAGGATTTCTGAGAAGCATGACAGAGGAAAAGAAAGTTCACAGAGGGGGACACTGCTTAAGGCATGAGCCTGAAGATATGAAGGCAATAATTGAAGACCCAGCAGTGATGGAGGCATTCAAAAGAGTAGGTTGCCTTCGGTTTTGTGAAAAATTGCAAGGTTGTCACACACAGGTCTCAAAGGAATTTTCCATGAACTTCAATGGAACAAATACTAAGGTTGGGATGCTAAGTATGTCAATTACACCAGAGATCATTTCTACTATTACGGAGATACCAAGAGGTCAAGAAACTTGGTTCAAAGGTTTCAAATTTGATATGGAGAAATGTAAAGAATTCATGAAGCTTGAGTATGCAGACATGGACCTTAATAACGCTATCCCTAGAAGCTGCATCAAAGACACTTATTCAAAGCTGCTACTCAACATTCAGAAGTATTTTACATGTGAAGGCAGATATCATAAGGTTTACACATATCATTTCAAGTTTCTTCTGCATTTCACTGGTAATATTTCACTCGATTTGCATTTTTGTCTGCACAGGAGTCTTGCAAAAATGGATGATAAAGTACAAGCAAAATTTGAAGGTAGTGAAACATACTTGTTTCATCATGGTTTACTAAAGTTACTAATTTTAGATGAAATCTAGAAAATAGGCAGGGATTGGTCATATTTCTTGTTTATAAATGTTTTTGAGTTGGAAACCATAACCCCTGCAAGAAACCCTAAAACCAAAGGAGTTCCATCACCACCACCACCAGAGCCTAGTCAACCTATGGTTGCAAAACCAAAGGAATTTGCAAAACTGAAGCCAAGGAAGAAAATTGACTAAAGGGAAGAGAAGACACAATTTCTTGATACACCAACTCCATCATCTGCAAAACATAGGTCAAATATTGTCAAAGAGGAAAAACAGAAACAAATTGTCAGCAAGCAGTAAATCAAAAGAGTAACAAGAAGCCAGGCAGTGGAATTAAAAGGGAAGACAATTGTTACAGAGGACAGCCCAGTAACAAAGGGAAATTTAGATGACATCCTTCATGCTATTGACATAGAGGAGACACCCATTGTTCAAGCTGAGTTCATTGGGGAAGATGAGCATAAATAGAAAAGGGCTAAGTCTGCAAAGAAGCTTGAGTTTGAGGGGGAAGATGCAGCTTTCATCTTTCAAGAAAGAAAGCCTATAACTAGGCATGCTAAGAAACTCAAGGAAGGTAGCCAGGAAGTTCAAAAATCTATTGAGACAGTTAAATCTCTTGAAGAAGTTGTTGATCTCTCATCACCTATAGTGAAGAATACAGCTAGCAGAACAAAGAGGGGAAAAGAAGAAATGACAGAGTTTCAACATCTTGAGGAAAAATTAAGGTTGGCAAACCAATAAATTGTTGTTATGAGAAAGAGGGCTAGAAAGCATAGTGTTGAGAAAGAAGAGTGTAAAATAATGAAGGCACTTTGGGAAGGTCAAATTGGTTCTATTTCTGAAACTCCAAGTAGTGCAGAGCAGTTTTTCAAATGGACAGTCCCAGTAATTAAGGAAGCCAAGTTTGTCAGAGTAATAAATACTCACTTGAGAGCTAATAACAGAAAACTTAAAGATCAAGTGGAGGACTTGGAGCAACATCTGAAATTGATTCAAGATGAGTTAAAGAGCAGAGGTATTAAAATAACAGTCATTGAAGAGTCAATAGCTAAATCAAGTGAAATTAAAGAAGGGACCTCATGAAGGCTGGAATGACTGTGTTTTTTAGTTGATATGGATTTTAAATGATGAATCAGGTTTATTTTGAGTTTTTGGCACATTTAAAATTTACACTTTGGAAAATTTTTGACAAAACTTCCCACTCAGCATTTTCTTAGCGCAGACAGTGTAAAAAGGGAGAAAAGCACTACAAAACTGTTGTGGCAGCTTTTCTTGCCCTTTTTCATCAAATTTTGAGGGGTAAAATAATGGATCAAGAAATGAAATTGCTAGGGAGGATGTATTTAAAGGCAATTAAGATAATTTTGGAGGAAATAAGTCAAAAACTTGAAGAAAAAAGGGTTAAAGGGCAGCGCTACGAAACTGCGTTGTTTTCGTAGCACAGTGTATTACAGCTCATTTGAATAGTTTGAAGATGGTTTTGGACAACTGGAGCTTAAGGAGGATTTTTGGCATGTGTTAATTCAATTTCCAATAGATAAGGACCTCGAAATAATGAGTTCATGATGGTCAGAATGTTCCAAGAGTGCAAAGGACCCTATGCCTAAAAAACAGGGAACTATTTCCTATTTTGGTGGAGGACAGAAATATGGTTATGAAGAGTTGAAGCCTATAATCCAGATTTGACCATGTGTTGATACACTTGGAAAATGATGTACTTTAATTCAGATAAGGCTGTTATGGATAGAGAGAAGGAGTTTGAATCCTATCTGTAATAGGACTGTTTAGTAGATTAGTTGTCTTTTTGTAATAAATCCCATGTATTATGGTTATGCAAGGTGTAAAGAGTCAGGAATTCGATGTATATTGCCTAAGATGAGATCATCTGATGTTGTAAATTGTCTATTAAAGACTAAGAATTCGAAATAGTCAAGGGTTGTGCATTTTTAGCAAAAGACTGTGCTTATTGTAGTTGACTGGTTTTCAGCTAATACAAAGAGTTTCTACTTAACCAACTTGGGATTTAGAAGGAGTTTTGGTGTGTTCCTATTCTACTTGCATATCTTATTATCATATTGCAGTGGTTTTTATCTATATTACTCAGAATTCATCTTTAGATGCTCTGACTTCCTATATAAATGAACTGACTATGTTTTTCCAGTTTCATGTGTGTTATTTCTTGACTAAAACTCTGATATGCCTCAACTTCCATGTTAAGTAGATTCATTGGTTACTGAAACTATTTTGACTCCATAAGCCCAATGTGTACTTGATGATGTGATTTTCAACCTATCTCTATCATTTATCTGTTTATTACCCTACGTAGAGTTAGCCATCTATACTTTTATCCAAATCATTAACCCTTGAGAGAGCCCTCTCAGGCTGAGGAGGCTAAGCCTTAGTTAAAAGATTAGGTTTGAAATAGTCACATGAATTTGACTGATCAAGAAACCTATCAAGTCCAATTTTGTGATAACAGAAGGCATGAAATTTTGTTTTGAAAGTATGTGTATAGTTCACGAGTCAATTATTTCTATGGTACATTTATTTTCAATTTACATTGATGCATATTATTTAATATTGCAATTTTCATTATTCTCATCAATGTAGATACACTCATTACACTTTATTTTTATGCTTGTTGATGGGACTTGAAGATGAATAAAAAAATCAACACAATGAACAAAACATTCCTCCAAATAACCCAAGTCATGGAAGTAGCTCGAGCAAGGACAACAGTTCCAAAAAATAATGATGATCAATATGTTTGGATATCAAAGCAAGGTGTTGTATTTTTTGAAATATTTATCTATGAAATCAGACATTTTGTTTAATGTAATGGACATGGTGTCCCAATTGAAAGACAAAGGGTTACCACTAATTGTCCCATTTTGTATGACAAAGAGTCTCTTATTCATACATATATAATAAAATGCATTTTAATTTATTCTATTATGTTCTCCATTGTCGTTGTGAAATGTTACACCACTGATTAAATATATGGATGATCAAATATTATAATGAAGAGATGGGAAATATTATGATATAACAAATTCATCCAAACATCACATTCAAATGCATTAATAAAAATTTAATTGATATGAATATTTTTATAAGATATGTGTCGGCTTTTGATGAATAATGAATTTTTAAAAATCACAATAATTGCACTGTCATAGGTCGATGTTTCTAAAAAATAGAAAATGAACACCAGTGCATGTGTGTGACACTGCACACCAGTGCGCTGCTACGACCTATGAGCACCGCACCAAATACCAATACCAATTAAAACTCTCGATGCACTTTATTGAAGACTACAACCCGGGCGGATAGGTGTTACATGCACCGGTATGGTTTGCCTTTAATGTGTTGGTTTGTTTTTACACCTTAATGGCTCGGGGCATGTACACAACCCATACGCACCGAGAGGATAGAAGGTGCATGCACCAGTGCATTCGTATTTGTAATGCACCGATATTTTTTGCATTAAATTCCTTGATGCTTTACAACTATAATCCAAATAACACCGGTGCATGCACCTTCTATCGGCCTGGTGCATATTTGTTGGTGACATGCATTGGGACGTTGTGTATCTAAATGCCCCATGGCTTCATAAATTTTTTTCCATCTCGGTGCTTGGTATGTTTACAGCACTGGTGCGTACGGTTTAAAACGCACCGGTGCGTTCACACATGAAGCGCACACCAAAAACAAAAACAATAGTTTCTACTGATTGATATGAGCATGTTATGACTGGTATGATGGTTTTGAGGTAGGTATATTCCTTGGTTGTTTGACCTTTATATGCGAGTAAACCTTTCCAAGGGATGGACTACCCTGGATGGGGGTGCCAGCGGAACTTGGCAAGTGAGTAACTACATGGAATGGGTGACTGGATTTCTCGAGGGACTGCGTAGCAGAGAAGGGAAGGTCGGGGATGGATTTTTTTGGTCATTAGCATTTCCAGATGGAATCAAATGCACATTGGGAGTGTGCTCTATAAAAACAAGCCAGTAATCGTTCATTGAGGGTATAGTAGCACAGGATTTTAGCATTAAACATTGGATACCGATTTGACTTGGTAGTGGATTCTAGACTTCCTGGGAAGGAGGTGAATCTTGGTATTACTTTGAGGGTATAGGTTTGAGCCTTTGGATTCCTTGTTGCGGATCTGGACATCGTATCCTTTTATTTTTTGGTAGGGAAAATGTGCATATCTATATATGTGGTTGTTATTGTAAATACTATAATGAGTTATGTTATATAGCTCTAGTACACAATATGATTTTCATGATGTCTTTTTCTTTTGAGCTGGTTATTCATTGTAAATACTGCAAAGAGTTGTGTTATAAACCTCCATAGGTAGTATGTTTTATTTTCAGCGGTTTTGATAATGTATATGTGTGATTGAACACTGAGCATTGTGAACCCCATGGGGGAGGGTTTTGTAACATCCTTGGTGAAAAATCCATGTAAAATGTAATAAAGTCAAAAATAATAACCACGGTTGATGAGACACTTGTTCCAAGCTTAATGTTGAGAAAAACATCCTAGTGGGTGTTAATTTTGGTTATTATGGCTAAAGTAAATTGGAAAAGGCAATGGCGAAGGCTTTAGAAAGGAAAAGAGGAATTATTGGCATGTTATTTATGAAAATAATGGAAAATAAGAGAAAAAGAAGGTGAAAGGTCATAGGTTGCATATGAGGAGGAAATTGAAGAAAAATAATTGAAAATGAAGAAAATAGAGGCCTCATTGATAAAAATGCTCCTGAGGATCAGTTAGCAAGCATTTTCTCACACTTATGGATCTCATTCCATTCTCTCTCTCTCATACTCTTGGATACTTAGAGTTTTCTTGGAGCACTTTGGCATTAGATAAATAAAGGAAAATAAAGCAGGAAGGAGGAATCAAGCATAGAGGAGCAAGAATAAGGCAGCTATGTAGAATTCTTGACAGGTATCGATTTGCATGTGTGTTTTCCTTGCTAGATCTGGCATGCATGGTATTGCATGTCATTTTTTTGTATCTTGGCATGGGTTTTTTTCCAGGTGTGACATTGTTTTCAGCCTAGCCTTGCCCTTTCCGAATAGCCATGGTGTTGTGGAGTTATCATGTTTTGGTTTAGCTGGATGGTCGGATGGATTATAAGCTGAGTGAGGTAGATATTCAAATTATTATGGAACCAATTCATGTGTTGCCTCAGTTTAGGGCCTAGTAATCTGGGTTTGGATTGTGGTAAAGCCTTAGAGGTGGCTTGGTCTCCACTCAGGCCTAAGAATACCGTATTTGGTATATATGGTAAATCCTAGAGAATACATCTCGGTTTAGGGCTTAGTGACCCCTGATTTGTACTGTGGGTTGAGGTAAATCCCGAGAGACTAGGAGACAGGAAAATTTCTCACAATTTAGGCGAAGAGAATTCGATGATATCCATGCTTGTGTTGTCCTAGTGATTAGGTGTAGATCACGGTAAAGTCGATTATGACATGTTTATTTTGTTGGCCTAGTGATATGGGATGGATCACGGTAAAGCTTGATTTATATTGATGAGGGTGAGGTGGTTTAGCCTCGGGATTCCCTGGTTGGTTATTTCAATTTTATTCCCACATTCATGCTTGGAATATGGCATGGGAGTGATTGGCTGAAGAGAGATTTGGCTCAACCAATATATGGTTAGGTGGAATGTGGAAGACCCATCTCCGGTTGGTTTTTACATTCAGTAATGAAGAGCTCATTCCTTTGGTATTTGGTATGAAAATGTATTGGTTTATATATGGATTTTATCATTGTTGTATCCATTGTATTTCTGTGATTATTGTGTTGGTTATAAGCATGTATTTAATTGATGATTATATATGGTTCTATCCATTCTTTTACTTTTAAATGAATGCACAAAGTATCTATGTTCAAATATATTTTATTTCAGCTAATGATGTAAGGGAGCAATACTTCTTACTGATTCTCAGATAAGTATCAGACCCATATGCTTAAATCTATTTTTTACACCTGTAGATTCAATGTTTGTGACATGTTTGACAAAAATTTTGTCATGGCTAGGAGGGGTCCAGATGATTTCTTATTGATGTGATTGATCTCGTATCATTTTCATATTGTTATTTATCATCCCTTAATTTTTCATGAACTTCTGGGTAGTGACCTGGGCTATGGGCCTGAAAAGGCGGCTCAAATCCTAGAGTCGCAGGCACAGAACTGAGCATTTGGGGCCCTAGCCGCAGGCATGTAGTGTTAATGTTTCAGTTATAACCTCCTATCCCATGAATGTAGTGTTATGCCTAAAACTATGGCTCAAATGAGGTCAAAATGACAGTGTGACCCAGGGTTAAGAGGCCTGGATGGTTAGGTTACCTCATGGGGGTGTTGTTTTTGTTGTACAAGGTTTGTATGTTGTGTTTCCACTGGTTCCACTTCCTTAAGGTTACCTAGGAGGTTGAATCCAATATAGTAGCCTCTTGTCACATATTTACCCTGGTTGCCTGGTTACTTGGGTATAAGTGGGAAGAGGGTGTTACAATTTGCAACCTGACTCTCATTAGCCTTGATGTACTTGATATCAAACTCAAACTCGCTAATTGTGTCCAACCATCTAGCTTGTCTGGAATTAAGATTCTGCTGGGCAAACAAGTATCTCAACCCATTGTGATCACTCATAAGTAAAAAACTCCTTCCAAGAAGATAGTTCCTCCACATCTTAAATTTATGAATGATCATTGCAAACTGAAGGTCATGTGTCAGATAGTTCTTCTCATGCTCATTCAATTTTTGTGACTCATATTATACTACTTGTACCTCCTACATAAGAACTCCACCAAGCCCTCTCTTGCAAGCATATGCACACACTACAAACTCTTTGTCCATATTTGCAATATTTAACACTGGAGCATGTGTCAACAACTGCTTCAACTGTTCAAAACTTTTTGCACATTCCTCTATCCATTCAAATTTCTTACCTTTCCTCTGTAATGACATAATAGTATGCAATCTAAGAGAAGTTCTTGATGAACCACCTATAATAGCTTGTTAACCCCATAAGTGATCTTACCTCATCTGCGTTTCTAGGAGCTTTGCACTCCATGATAGCCCTTATCTTCTTTGGATCCACTGCTATGCCTTCCTTGGGGAACACATGCCCCAAGTAATGAACCTCTGTCTAAAATAAATTGCATTTACTAAGCTTAGCATACAACTGATGCTATTTTAAAAATCTCAACACTGCTGCTAAATTCTCACATTAGGGGAATTTTGAGGTCTAAAATGGGCCTCCTAAGGAAATTATAAAATAATAGTGGAAATAATAAAATAAGATTTGATTGCATCATCAAATTTTAGAGGGAAAAAAGAAAAAACTGTTTTTTCAACTCGTATCTTGATTACTCAAATTTTGATTAGGAGTACTCGTTGGATGCAAAATTTAATTCCTCATCCAAGGAGTACCCATGTTGAATACTTTTGATGGACCATGCTACATGAAAAATGAGGAATACATGAAAAACGTGATTGCAATCACTTTTTTTCATGTATTTCTCATTTTTCATGTAGAAGGGTCCATCGAAAGTATGCAACATGGGTACTCCTTGGATGAGGAATTAAATTTTGCATCTAATGAATATTCCCGCTCGAAATTTGAGTAAAAAAATTGGGAGATAAGTTCAAAATACGAGTTGAAAAAGTAGTTTTATTATTTTATTATTTTTTAATATTTTTACCCTTTTAATTCAAAAATGGTGAATCATCCCCCATGGTTGAAATCATCATCTTGAAACCTATTGTTCCTTATAAAGCTTATTTTGGTTGTACATTTTTCTTAGGAGGCCCATTTTAGACCTAAAAATTTCCCTAATGACATGCTCTCCCTCATTCTTAGAATATATCAAGATGTCATCAATGAATACAATAAAAAACTTGTCCAAATACGGACACAACACACTTTTCATCAAGCACATAAAGGTAGTTGGAGCATTACTCAAACCAAATGGAACTACAACAAACTCATAATGCACATACCTGGTCCAAAATCTATCTTGTAGATGTCCTCTTCTCTAATGCGTACCCGATGATATCCGGATCTCAAATCAATCTTCGAGGACACTGCTTCTCACTTTAGTTGATCAAATAAGTCATCAGTCCCCGGAAACAGATAATTTTTCTTGATGGGCACCTTGTTCAAATACCTATAATCAATGCATAACCTGAGAGTATCATCATTCTTCTTCACAAACAATACTGGTGCACCCCATGGTTATACACTTGGCCTAATGTATCCCTTGTCAAGCATTTCCTTGAACTACAACTTCAACTCTACTAACTCTGGAGTGCTCATCTTGTATAGTGCCTTTGATGTTGGTGTTTTCCTTGGTACCAACTCAATGGAAAATTCCACTTCTATGTGAGGCGACAACTCTGAGATATATGTTGGAAACACATCCTGAAACTATTGTAATATCAGGTACCTGCTCAATATCTCTACATCCTCATCTTCCTTACCTTTATCACTAGAAATGTGCACTAAAAAAAACACACACCCTTTTCTGTGACTGTGCTTTGGCTGCATATTTGTCACCATCCTAACTAATGTTGATTTATTCCTACCTTGTAATATTCTCTACTCCCCATTGTCATCCAAGCACTCAATGGATTTTTCATAACATTCCACCTTAGTCCTATGAATATATAACCAATCCATAACCAAGAGCATACTATATGACCCCAACGGTAATACATTCAAATGTGCTTATGTAGACATACCATTGAACCAAGGTTGCAGGAAACGTCCTCCCCACCCCCATTTCTGGAAAAAAATGAAACAAAAATGCAGAAACGTGTACCGCACGGCCTAGAAATGTGTTTCTGGCCATACTAGCACGTTTCTCATACAGGAAACGTTTCCACTACGGCTAGAAACGTGTTTCCATTCCGTACGGCCGCGTTTCCTTGCCTTTAAAGCGATTTAACTTCGTTTTTTTTGTTTTTTTTCCGGTTTTCGTGCTTTTTAACATTATTGTAATCGTTTATGGATGCTTGTAGATGGATTTTTAAAGCCTATGGCCCTAGTATCTATATGTGATTCATGGTAATGTTAAATTCTTAAAGTAAAAGTGACATTCTCCCTAATCTTCATTTTCATCCTTTTACTTAAATTTTTAACATTACCATGAAATGACTTAGGATTTTTGAGAGTGGTTCTGACCTCATTGGATTTCATATGGAGAAAGTGGAATTTTAGATCTCATTCAAAATCCAGCAGAGTTATCAGTTTTTCAGGATTTCAGGATTGAGTGATTGCAATGTTTTCATCGTATTTTTTCATGTATTAGGGTATGGAACTCATATTTAATCAAGAGCATCAATCCGATATTCTGATATTTCCATTTCTATTGTGTCTGTTATCATTCATGGGTAAATGTGTTGTAACTTGTAATAGTTTGTGCTTTGAATTTATCATGTATCATGTATGTTTTAAACTTTTATGATTTCACATAACATTTCGTAAATGTCCTAAATTCTAATATAAATTATTATTATTATTATTATATATATTGTGTTTCCCCGTTTCCAAAATTTGGGGAGATCACGTTTTGCTTCGCCTCCCGTTTCGGAAACTTGTTTCTATTTTCCTGTTTCGTGCAACTTAGTATTGAACTCAAATGCACAAGCTCTTACCCAATGATGAACTCTCTTCTTGGTACTTGTAGCCAACTTCACTGACCAAGATTTTGCATGCACTTCTTTATTAAAACCACACTTATCCACCAAGTCAGGGTTAACATAATTATAATTAGATCAAGGGTCAATCAAAATAGAAACAACTTGATCACAAATATTACCATCCATCTCAATGATAGATGTTTGATGATCTACTTGCATGTTATCCAGCATTGCATAGATACAAGGAATTCTCTTCCCAACATCCCCAATAGTTTGTGCTTCTTGTGGGCTATAGATATGAGGCCTACCACCCTGATTCCGCTAAAAATCCCTTTTAATATTCTCCTTACCACATGTACAACACTCCAACAGTATTGTACCATCACCTCTATTATGTTGTTGTGACCCATGTCCCTGCCTATATGCATTGAAATTCTTATATGGTGCAACATTCTCTTTCTCTTTTACATTCTTAGGCCTTATTCTTTTTGGTTGTCATTTACCTTTACCCTTATCTTTCCTTTTCCATCCTTACTAAGATTCATTATTACGCTTTGACTACTCATAATAGTGCTTCAATTTCTCAATAACTTCCTCTAGTGACTGAGTCTCATCATACTCAATCCAATCTGTAAATGCTAATGGAAATCTACTAACAAATCTCTGAACTTTATCCATTTCATCTTTGAGATACGATACATACGTCAATAACTCCAGGAACTTGGTCATATATTCCTCATCTGTCATCGATTCCATTTTAAGCTCATAGAATTCCTTGGATTTGTTATCGTAGTAACTTTCTAACAAGTACTTATTCCTGAATAGTCTTTTGAAGTCATGCCAACTCAACTCCTTGGTCCTAATGTCTCTAACCCATTTTACATCTTCCCACTAGATGTCTGCTTCCCCTTTAGGATGAAGACAGTTATTTTGGCTTTCATGTTCTTTGTGTACTCATGCAGTTCAAAAAACTCCTTCATGTCAAGTAACCAATCCTATGCATCCGACAACTTATTCAACTCTCCATAAAAATTAGGTGGCTTCTCTTTCTTAAAATCATTCGAAAAGTATCCCCTATCACTCCTCCTGTAAGGGTGATAAAGATGACGATCATAATGCCTGTTAGAACAAGAACTAGAATAGTACATATGTCCATCACCTCGTCTATCTAGAGTATCCAAGAATATACCACCTCTGGTCGTGTCATATCTATCTTACATGTGACCATCATGAGACCTACTTCCATATGCCCCATTTGTAGGTTTTAAACTTGTACAGAAATTATCTACAAACGAATCTTAAAACAGAAAATAAACAATAGTGAGAGCATAAAACATAAAATAGATAAACTCAGATATTTTCCCCTGGATCCCAAATCAGGACGACCAGCTTGATTTTTCATTATATTCCTTTTAATGTTACAACACACACACACACACACATATATATATATATGCCAAAGCATACATAAACCCCAATCCATTAACCCTGGATTAGAACATAACCGTTGTTCCCTTGACCGGATCTAAAAAATACCAGGGGCCGAAAACCATCGTCCCCCAAAACCATGTGCAAACTCATTCACCAAACCATGGGTGCGCCCGCCTATGAGTGGGTCCGCACACCCAAAAAAAATTCCCAGGGTGTTGTGCCCGGTGCAACGTACAATGTGTGGGGCTAGTCGTGGAAAGCATATAACACATACCCAACATTCTCCCACTTGTTGTTTTCTTTCCGCAAGGGGGGCACAAGAGAGCTTAGTCATTGGGCCAATTCTTCAACACCCATTATTTCTCTACACCAAGAGAACTTCTGAGTGCTCATAGACTTCGTCAATGCATCTGCAACATTCTTCAAAGTGTCCACCTTTACCAGCAACACCCTTTTAGCCTCAACCATATCTCTAACAAAGTGATATTGAACATCAATGTGCTTTGTCTTTGAATGATAAGCAGGGTTCTTAGCCAAGAAAATTGCACTTTGGCTATCACAGTCTATCCTTATAGCTCGCTGTACCAACCCCATACTTGAACACAATCTCTGCAACCAAACTGCTTCCTTGCTTGCATGAGTGGCTGCTATGTATTCTGCCTCTGTAGTTGAAAGAGCCACTACGGACTGTCTTTTACTCATCCAACTGACTGCGCCTCCAAATAGGCTAAACACATACCCACTTGTAGATCTTCTTTGGTCCATATCTCCAGCCCAGTCTGCATCAACAAAACCATGAATGTCCAGCATTCTTTCCAATCCTGGTCTTCCCTGGTAGCACAAGCCATAATCACTAGTGCCACGTAAATATCTGAAAACCCGCTTCACTACTGTCCAATGCTCCTTCCTTGGGTTTGACATAAACCTGCTCAATACTCCCACTGCATGTGCAATTTTTGGTCTAGTACAGACCATTGCATACATCAGGCTACCCACTGCACTTGCATATGGAACACGGGACATATCCTCCTCTTCTTCTTGTGTCTTGGGACACTGTTCAACAGATAGCTTTACACCTACAGGAATAGGAACATTCACCGGTTTACTATCCTGCATATTGAACCTCTGTAATATAGTCTCAACATACTTCCTCTGGTTTAACCAGAGCTTCCTCTTTGCCTGATCTCTCTTAATTTCCATGCCCAAAATATAGTTTGCAGCACCAAGATCCTTCATGTCGAATTTGGAGAACAGTTGGGTCTTCAAATCTTGGATAATTTCTTTGTCATTTCCAATCAAAAACATATCATCCACATACAAGACCAAATAAATAACATAGTCACCAATTAATTTAAAATAAACACAACGATCCTCCTTGCTTCTGGTGAAGCCAAGTCCCCGTATATAGTTATCAAATTTCTAATACCACATCCTTGGGGACCGTTTTAACCCATACAGAGACTTCTTTAACCTGTATACCAGTTCTTTCTTCCCCTTCACCATAAATCCTTCAGGTTGTTTCATGTAGATATCTTCTTCTAGATCTCTATGAAGAAATGTTGTCTTCACATCCATATGTTCTATCTCAAAATCAAATGCAGCAACAACAGATAAAAGTAATCTAATAGAAGTAATTTTGGCAACAGGAGAAAAAATATCACCAAAATCAATACCCGACACCTGGGAATAACCTTTTGCTACCAATCAAGCTTTGTATTTTTCCACTTTGCCTTCTACATTCATCTTCTTCTTAAACACCCATTTGCTCCTGATGGGCTTCCTTCCAGCTGGCAACTCTACCAGATCCCATGCCTCATTTTTGTGCAAGGATGTCATTTCATCAACCATGGCCTCCTTCTAGAGTTTTCCATCCTCTGAATATACTGCCTCTATTATGCAGATAAATCCTTCTTGCAGAAAAGAATGATCTCCCTAGTATCCTAAGGATATCTAGAAACAAACAACCAAATGAAAACCATTTTCTCTAGATCATTTGTGATTCAGAATTATTAATAACAAATTATGAGGACATGCCCCTACCTAAAGTCCAATGGTACTTGCTGAAATATTCTATCCAGTCGCTCCAATAGAGATCACTTCAGCATGTGAAACCTACAATCAAAGACAAATAAAAGGATTAAAATCACCTGCAAGGTATAATAATTGAGAAAACACTAATCTATCTCAGTGATCAAGGAATCCAAGAATTGAAATACTCAAATAGATATATGAAAAATTCAATGAGAAAATGAAATCCATTTGTATTAACTTGTATAATAAGAAGCAACCTTACAACCCTTCGCCTTGATGTTATACAGGTTCTTCCAGGGTCCTGAACAATCGTTCTCTCTCAAATTGAAAAACCTTCTTCTCTCCGAACTAGAACTAAGTTATTGACATGAGTGTGTGATCATTCTCATATCAAAAATGTCTAGTATAGAGAGTATGCTCTCTTAAGAATTTCTTCAACAATTACCACATATGTGTCTCTACCATTTACAAGCTACCATCTACAATCTACCCTTGAGACTGAAACATGAGCTCAATTTATAGGGAAATGGAGGTAGTTTTAGTTCCATGAAGAGGGGGATGGATTCCTCTCATGAAGGGATTTGAGGTCCATAGACCAAGGGATAAGCTCCATGAGTGAAGGGATAGAGCTCATGAGTATAGGATAAAGCTCGAACTGAATGCACTTCTAGAAGCTTCCAGTTGGGAGAATATTCATCCAGCTAGGCTTCTAGAACTTAATTTTTCCTTTATTTTACTGTTTACAGGGGTCCGTAGGTTTAATACACAAAACGTGTAGGATGTGCTGCAGGCTATAGAGAAAATTTCTGCAGATCTGTAGGCAAGGGCTAGGAAAAGTGCAGAGTTAGACTTTTTAGGGTTTTAATGAGCTTTTCTCCAATTCCAAGACTTGGTTTAGGAACATTAGAGTTTTTGAATTCTAAGGGAGTGTAATATAGGTATTGATGAACCTATATTGATAGTCAAATGTCATGGTGAAAAAATAACGTGTAACAGATTGCCCCCTAAAGTGCAAAGTCTGACGTAGTTCTGAAGAGTGAAGTGCTTTATCTTTCTGAGGATTGGATTGCAGACATATCAGTTGAAAGCCTGTAAAAACATTGAATGCAAACATATATATTTATATCATCGTTGAGGTAGGCATTCCCATACTCAGATCAAAACTAACTACATGTTCTGGTACATAAATGATTTTAAAATTACATCAATAGTAGACACAGCATGGACGCAGCCATCTGTCATAAGTAGTCTACTGTATCATGAATAATAAAACTCCTTGCAGCCTGGATGGTGGAAACTAGATCCAGGGTCTTGATTTCCACTTCTCGAACTAGTATGATTCTATCCATGTGATTGATTGTGTTGAAGTCGAACATGGTAGAAACCACTTGATTGCCAGTCAATGATGTGAACTGTTAACAACTGTGAGAGAAACCACCAATAATGGCAATGAATCTCAAAGTACTCAGTACAATCCATGAAGTGTGAATAAATGATTTGCAGTCAAATACTTCATAGAATCATTCGATCGAAGGTCAATGATGCAACCTATCGTCGAAGGCGAGAAACCTGCCATTAGGGCATGTAGATCCCAAGGTACTAATAGGATTCTAGATCAACTTTCTAGATGATGAGCTGTCATCAATAGAAAGTGACCTGTCGTAGGAAAGCCTACGACACAAATCCATTAGATCAAGTTTTGAAGAAATTTTTAGCAAGGACTGACTCAGGGATGGTCAACACGAATGGAGACAAATGTTTGCAATGAATGGTTTTATTTGAACTGTCTCTTGAACACATAACGACACTGCAGATATTTTGGTAACAATTGACCTAAATCTAATACCCAGAAACCTGCTGAAGACTTTCAATGTGGTTTTATTAACTATTAGACAAAGAATTTTCCCAACCTAGGTAAAAGTGTGACAACAAGTGTCATGTTCAAGAGTGGTATACTACTTTTTCAAACAAGGGTGACAACTGGATTCATTTTCTCTCTTTTCCCCCACCATTTCTGGCAAGTACCTATTTATTTTTTACAAGATTAAGGAGGATAAAATTTTCTTGTTGTGTAATCTCATCCTTTGGATGAGTCCAACTTAGTATTAAAATTAAACCCTAAGAAGGAGTGGTTCATTCCTGTTTGTAAACGATAGGTCCTTTACTGTTAAATTTTAACGAGTCCATTACAGGTGAAACTCGGTGTTTTTCAATTTTAGGGAGTCAGAAGAAAAACATAAGAAAAATTTGTGGTTGTTATTTTTCGTAAATTTAGTCTCTCAAGCCCGAAAAAGGATAACATAATACAAGAGAGAACTCTTTTGACCATGATTAGTCAACGTATACCTTTTTCTTAAATATTCCATTTCAGTCTGGAAAATGGGTAAACTTATACTGAAAGGACGACCGTTCATTTCCTTTAACGAGTTCGAATAGTCAAGTACTCAGGGATATTTTCATATTTAGAGAGTCTGAAAAGGGCTTAAAAGAGAACTCCAGGGTTTCGATTTTTCGTAATTTTTCAAGAGCCCGAAAAAGTGATAAAAGTGTACTCATCATCAAAATAATTCCTTTCACCGGAAAAAACTGTATTTTGCACAAAAACTCGAAATATTAAACATACATGTTTCCAATAAGTAAAAAACATTGAAAAATCACTTTTTAAAGTGGAAAATAAATAAAATAAAATATTTTATTCATTCAAAAAATCTTATAAAAATGAGTTTAACCTTTTGTCTTCAAAGTTGTAAATTGAGGGCTTTTGGCAGAAAAGTTCCAGAGCTGATAACGGGAGAACTGACTGCTCAAATCGAGATTCGTCAGAACCAGGTAATCCATAACACTTTTCTCTTCATTTCTATCCAATTAAATTCTCTTTTAGGTTTTAAAATCATTTTTTGAGGAGGAATTAGGTTTAAAATTCCACTCTTGGGGGTCCGCAGGTTATACATGTGTTACCTGCAGACCCCGATAATTTTCTTAAAGGAAAATTATCGAGCTACCGCGGTTTTCATGTAGAGTGCATGTGGACGTTCGCACTATCACTGCACGAAAACTACGGAGGCGCCATGAACAAATGAAAATTGATAATTTCTCTCAAAAATAGTTAAAATTTCTCACTCTAAAAGTTTCTAATCTTCAAATGCGTCCATTTGAAAACTATTCCACAATGCTAGAGTGGAGAGAACGCAAGCATGAAGGTACAAATGATGCGGCTATGAATGATTAAGCCACAATGCATGCACTTAAAGATTGTGGTTTGTATAAATTCTTGGCAATTCAAGATACGAGGGCACAAGTGGAACTAATGACATGGCTAGTGAACAAGTGGGATGTTCAAAATCAGTGTTTCATCATTGGTGATAATTGGCTTGAACTTGAGCTCGAAGATATTTATTTTCTCACTGGATTATCTAAAAGAGGAGAAAACATTTCTTTGTTTGGAGCTAGGAAGGGTGGCCTACCCGTTGCTAGTTACAAACAAGAATTTTGCAGTGATGAAGCAGATCCCAAAGATAACCGCATAGATATAAATACAATATTGCGAGTTGATCTTAAATTTATTTCATTCACAGTAACCAGGTTGTGTGGAAGCATGCCTTCGCATGTGGCCACCAAGTCTCAGATGCAGACCACAGTTGAATGTTTGAGAGGCACCATTTTCAACTGGTGCGAAGGGGTATTGGTCAATATGAAAGGCCAACTAACGAGAGAAAAAAATTCAAAGTTGAAAAACTTTGGGTATGGTGCCATCTTGATCTCTTTTGCTTTCGAGAGGATTACATTCCTCATCCCTCAGCGTATTCCTGTTGATCGTGGTGAACTTAGAGAGCCTCGTATGTTACGATGGGTTGCATTGATGACCCGCCATGGTGGCGACGACAGTACGGTGGTTCGGTTTACTCCTACGTATTTTATGTGGCTGCAGAACCAAATCTTCACAATTGAAGATTTCCCATATGCGGGTATAGACTTTAGAGGTGATCCCGAGATGTCCTTAGCTCCAGGAGCACAATGGGACGAATCAGGTAAGCGAAACATTTTGATGTGTTTTAACTCTAATTTTTATTTGTTTTTTAAATCGTCCAATACTAATAACAAAATTTTAAATGCAGATGTTGGTCCACGACGGCCAGCTACACTTTCCTGCTTTGAAAGGCGGCAAACAAAGCCCATAGCACAGCCACTGAATCAGGTAGCAGAAATCCTCACTGACATAGAACACAACCTAGAGAGGTTGAATATAGATACCCCTAAGGCATCGACATACGACATTCCTCTTCGTCTCCAGAGACATGTTACTGGTGTTCCAGGCCAGTTTAGGAGATTCCTGTGCAAGGTGGCGCATGCGATAGTCTACTACCATGATCATCACCACGGATATTGGATGATCATCATGGATTGAAATTTTTTGTTTTTTGATCAGTATCTTTCAGATCATAAGGTTTTTTAAACCTATGATCACAGACGATGTAATATTTTTTGAAAACAAAAACCATTATCTATGATATTACTACTTTCTCTGACTATCTTGTTCAACATGTATCAAATGTTGTTTTGGTTTACTGTTTAATGTTGCAAATGTCTATTTAGAACATGATTAGATAATGCATCAACCAATGTGTTTAAATTTCTTGAAATGTGTTAATATTCAATATAATCAAATTTTCTTTCCAAGAGATGAACCTTCAAAAATAATCTTAATAACACTGGATTTTTAATTGTGTATACTTTGTTTAAATGTAATACAATGAGTTTTGAATCTAACCTTATGATCAAACATCGAATACTAAATGAAATGGCATCAGATAATAACTCAATCATTGCGCTACATTCTGCAATATTATTCGTTGTTTGACCAAGGCTTACCCCATGCATAGAAACTAAATCATTAGTGGGTGAATAGATATCCCAAGTTACGGAAGAAATATTTCATGTACTATGAAAAACACCATCAGAAAAACCAATGTATGTTTGAAGGGATGTAGACATCTGCAATATCAAGAGTAATCAAGATAAGTAGAGATAGAAGTAAAAACTAGGCACACATATCTAATCTAAGGCACACTAACTAGAAAAATAAGTAATATACAAGTGAGATCTTCACAAAAGGATCAAGCATAATATCTCTTTAGATAAAGACCATTTATGGGTTTATCTAAAGAGACCCCATCATAATCAGTCAATTAATAGGCCCCTTTGGTAAGCACTCGCTTGACAATGTAAGGACTATGCCACATTGGTTCTAATTTCCCAGCTCCTAGCTTATCGTTAACTTGATCATATACTAAGACTAGGTCACGTTTTGAAAAACACGAGGTGTAACACTTCGATCATACTGAGCTTTAATGTGTTTTTTATGAGCTTCGGCTGCTAATGCAGCAGTGCGCCGAGTCTCATCTAATTGTGCTAAGTACAAAAAACGTTTTTCCTCTTTAGAGGTAGTTGTTAGTAACTCTATGGCTAATTGGAGTGACGATATTTCGCATTCAATGGGTAACACAACTTCTAAACCGTAAACCAGTTGAAAAGGAGTGAACCCTATTGCAGTTTTTGCTGAGTTTCGGTATGCCCATAATGCCGAAAAAATCATGGTATGCCAATTCGATTTATGAGTTCCGATAATCCGTTTGATCATGGTGGTTAAATGTTAAATTTGGAAAACTAGGTCCAAACTCCATGTTGTGATGCTCAGATTAAGAGGCTAATATTTTGTTGGATTCCTTTTTCGGAGAGGTGTAAAATCCATATAAAATATATCTTAATCCGATGAGCAGAACATTTATTTTGAATTTATTATTTATAATAAATTATATGTGCAGGTCAGCCTTAAGGTTGTACACCCCCAGCAGATGTGTCACACACCCCAATGATGGATATAAATACAGGCAAAGTTGGAGAGCATTTCACAACAACTCAACACACATCTTCTTCTCTCATTTGATTTAGTACGAGCTCCTTGGAGGACAATTCCAGCCCACACGTGTGAAGAACAAGGATGAATCTGTACGGCCAAGAGGAAGGACAAAATTTCTGCAGCTAGGGTTTCCAACAAAGTTTGACCAGCGTTGACTTTGGTCAACGCATGGTCCGAAAGGGCTGAAAATTGTTGGAGAGTTCGATTTTGGGAGGCCGTACACATTGGCATAGAAATCGAGGTCAAAAGATTGACCGAACTTGTTGCTGCGTTGACTTTTAGCTTGCTGCCCTGTGTTGACTTTTCTGGACAGCGTTGACTTTTCTGGAGTTGACTTGGGTTGACTCGGTAGCTGATTGGAGGATTGTTGTGACACATTCTGGGTTGGCTGATCAAGGAGACTTTGCTGGTTGAAGCATCCTGTTGACCGCCGTAACGCACCATCACATTTTTCTTTTTCTGGTTTGTCTTCTATAAGATCCACTTATATGTTCTATCAGCATTTTATTTAACTATTTGTGTGATTGCTGTAAGAAAAGTAAAGTTTCTTCAAGAATAGAACATCTACAAAAATTTAAATGGTATCGGAGCTGAGGTGAAGACAAGCCCAACTTTAGCAATCACCATCGGAGGAAATGGGTTCCACAAGTTTTGAATTCAAGGAGAATGACAAGCTGACTGGAAGGGATGACTTCCATGCCTAGAAGATGATATTAGATCTCAAATTGGAAGACCATGATCTCTTGGATCATGTACTAGGTAAGATTCAAGAACCTCCATCCAATGCTACCGCTGCTGCTAAAAACAAGTATAAGAAGGGGGAGATCAAAGCAAAGCTGATGATCAGGGAATCCATACATAAAAGTCTGGTGGCCTACATATCTGAGCTAGGCACATCCAAGGAGATGTATGATAAATTGATCCTTATGTTCAAGGTAAAAAATTTGAACCAAGTGCTATTCCTCAAGAATAAATTGAAGAATATGAAGAAGGGTCGGGATGAGTCTGTTCAAGCTTACTTTCTGAAATTAACCGAAACAAGGAACAATCTGCTGGCTATTTGGGAGACAATAGCCGATCGTGAGATGGTTCTCACCACACTTGGAGGACTCCCATATGAATGGAAAGTATTCACTACTACCATTCTCAATAATAATACCATTCCTAACTTTGACGAGCTTCTTTCTAGATGTATGCAAGAAGAAACAAGGATGAAGGAATTCGAAAATGACAGAAATGCTGCCTATGATGCTCATTCTCGAAAGAAGAACTCTGGTGGTCCTAAGGACAAAGGAATAACAAGAACTCAAGAAAATAAGGGTAAGTGTTTCACTTGCCATAGGCCTGGTCACTATGCTAGAGAATGTCCCTTCAAGAAGGATTCTCCCGATAGTGATGATAACAACAACAACCAGAGGAATGGGAATCGAAGAAACGACAGATCTAAAGGAAAAAGGAAGGCTCCCTCTGGTGGAAACAATCAACCTTCTAAAAGGTCTAGAAACTCCAAGTATGAGGAGTCTAATGCTGTTGATAAAAGAAATGAGTATATTCTTGTATATGCTCTCTCTGCTACATCTCCGCCCGACACTATGGATGTCTGGCTAATCGATAGTGGTGCCTCAAGACACATCACTGGATTCAAGGAAGCACTCTGTGACATGGTTGAAAGGGATACTAATCTATAAATTATCCTTGGATATAATGCCACATATCCCGTGAAAGGGACAGGGACTGTGACCCTCCACTTGTCTCAAGGACAAGTCCTACATTTGCAAGATGTACTCTATGTACCAAAATTGAAGAAGAACCTTGTGTCTGTATCAGCCATGGAAGACAAAGGGTTCAATGTAACATTCTCTGATGGAAAGGTGCTCATGTGGAAGAAGAGCTTCAAGGAAGCTATCTCGATTGGTTTTAGAGTTGGCACACTCTACCAGGTTGGAGGGAGTCCGCTAGGAGCAATGACATGTGATACAATCCGACAAACCGAACTATGGCACCGGAGATTTGGACACCTTCATTACAAGGCCCTTCTCGAAGCAAGGAAGGTGGTGACAGGGATGCCTGACTTTGGAAATAATCATGAAGGTGTATGTAAGGGTTGTGCCGAAGGAAAGCATACAAGGGGACCTTTCCCCTCAAGTGTCACAAAGACATCTGATATTTTGCAACTGGTCCATTCTGATCTATCTGGTATGTTGCCCGTGACATCCCTCGGAGGATGTTCTTACTACATGACATTCACTGATGACTTCTCTCACAAAACCTGGATATACTTCTTGAAGAAGAAGGATGAGGCTTTCATGTGGTTCCGTACCTTCAAAGCCTTGGTGGAAAATATGACCGGAAAGAAGATCAAGATTTTGAGGACCGACAATGGCACTGAATATGAGTCAAATGAGTTCAAATACTTTTGTAGAGAAGCTGGCATTAAGAGGGAGACTACTACTACATATACTCCTGAGCAGAATGGTGTTGCTGAACGCAATAATAGGACTATTGTGGAAGCTTCCCGTGCCATGCTATGTGACCAGGGTCTACCGAAGTTTCTGTGGGGAGAAGCTGCAAATACTGCTGTGTATATTCAAAACCGATGCCCTCATTCCGCTCTGGACTCCAAAACTCCCAAAGAGGTTTTCACTGGTAAGAAACCTGATGTCTCACATTTTAGAATTTTTGGATGTCCTGTTTATTTTCATGTGCCTAAAGAAAAGAGAAGTAAGCTGGATGCTTCTGGGAAGAAAGGAATGTTTGTGGGCTACAGTGAGACTTCTAAGGCCTATAGAGTCTATCTACCTGGTCAAAGGGAAGTAGAGATATTCCATGATGTCACTTTTGACAAAGATGATTCCCTGAAGAAAGTAGTAGATCTTCCAAGATCTGAAGAAAATCATGAAGAAAGGCCTGGAAATCAAGAAGAACCGCAGGATGAGACAATGCCTGATATTGAAGGACCAATGGACCCTATTGATCCATCTCCTTCACTGGGAAAGAGACCATCATGGCTCGGGGACACCCTCGAAGATGCTGAGGGTCATGCTGCCCCAAGGGGGACATTCCGAGAAAGCAAGAAGCCGTGTAGATACCAAGGGTATCTAGCTGCCATGAGTACTATTGTACAATTTGAACCTGGATCTTTTGAGGAAGCCGTAAAGCATCAAGTCTGGAAGGATGCTATGCACGAAGAATATGAGTCCATAATGAAGAATGATGTATGGGATGTGGTCCCGAGGCCGAAGGACAAATCAGTTGTCACCGTGAAATGGCTCTACAAGATCAAACATGGATCTGATGGGAGTGCTGAAAAATTCAAGGCAAGATTTGTTGCCCGTGGCTTCTCTCAAAAGGAAGGAATAGACTATGATGACATATTTGCACCTGTGGCACGATATACCACCATTCGATCAATCATAGCCCTTGCTGCTACGCAAGGATGGAGTCTTCATCAGATGGATGTCAAGACCGCTTTTCTGCATGGTGCAATAAAGAAAGAGGTGTATGTAGAACAACCTCTGGGATTTGAAGTTCAAGATCGAGACACTTATGTCTGCAGGTTGAAGAAAGCCCTCTATGGGTTAAAGCAAGCACCCAGAGCTTGGTACGAGAGGATGGATAGTTACTTGATGAAGCTGGGCTTCACTCGAAGTAATGCTGATCTGAACCTTTACTTCAAGGTTGTACAGGGGAAGCCTCTCATTCTAGTGTTGTATGTGGATGAACTCTTCCTGACAAGTGCTGACCCTCTCATTCATCAATGTAAGAGGGGGCTCGCTGCTGAGTTCGAGATGAAGGACCTAGGACTGATGCACTACTTCCTAGGCCTGGAGGTCTGGCAGAGACCTGGAGAGATTTACCTTTCTCAAGGAAAATACATTGTGAAACTTCTAGAGAGATTTGGTATGGTGGACTGCAAGTCCGTGTCAACACCGATGGAACTCAACTTCAAGAAGTTGAGTGGTAGCGCTGCTGGGCCTATCTTGGCCAATCCTACTGAGTATCGTCAACTCATAGGAGCTTTGATGTTCTTAGTGAACACCTGACCAGATATATGTTTTGCAGTGAACACTTTGAGTCAACAGATGGTTGAGCCTCATCATTTTCACTGGGTTGGTGCCAAGAATCTTCTGAGATATCTTCGGGGCACGATAAACCATGGGCTGAGATACACTGCCGGGAGTGTGACACTCCATGGATATACTGATGCCGATTGGGCTGGCAGTGTGGTGGATCGTAAGAGCACATCGGGATGCTGCTTCAATCTTGGTTCTGCTTCGATCTCATGGATGAGCAGGAAGCAAGAGTCGGTGGCTTTGAGCACCACTGAGGCCGAATACATTGCTGCAAGTATGGCCTGTTGTGAAGGAGTTTGGTTGCGAAAGCTCTTTAGTGAGTTGTTTGGACATGTGCTAGATACCACTGTGATACTCTGTGATAACCAGAGTGGGATTCGTATGACTGAGAATCCTGTTTTCCACGACCGATCCAAGCATATTGATATCAGGTACCACTTTATTCGGGATATGGTACAGCGAGGCGCCGTAAGGCTCGATCATATAGGAACTGATGAGCAGGTCGCGGATATTCTCACTAAGCCCCTGGGGAAGGTCAAGTTCCTAACCTTGCGTGAGAGTCTTGGTGTCGTGGAAAGACCCTATGATGTGGGTCCTGTTGGACGATGAGCTCTGGGAGCTCTGGGGGGCTTTGGGGATAGCTTCTCGGAGCTATAAGCACTCATAATGCTTCTGCCCCACCTTTGTGATTATTGAGTTGGTTCGCCTCTCATTTATCTGTGCCCCGTATGCATCCTACCCATTGAGTTCAGGGCTCATGGGAAGTACCTCTCATTTGGCCAATGAGGTGGGAAAAGCTAAAGACTAGTAGCAAATACTGATGGACGCATCAGAGATTGCCGTACTCTCTATCTAGGATGGCACGGTCCAACCACTTGATCTGGGATCAAGTTTAGTGAGGTCTGGGACCTCTGCCTGACTTCGGGTCAGATGAACCAACTTCAGGTTGGTTGGAGACTCTTTGTGAGTCTGATAGAGGTTTCGAACCTCTGGGTTGAATATGTCAGCCGGGGGGATGATGTCTTTGTGACTGACCCTCTTCTGTTCTGAAATAAAGAGGCCAGCAAAGCAAGTTACTGCGGGATGACGCACGATGTTTGATTGCACTGATGGATGGAGTTCTCCCTAGTTGAGAGGGAGTGTTAAAATTGGACAACTAGGTCCAAACTCCATGTTGTGATGCTCAGATTAAGTGGCTAGTAATTTTGTTGGATTCCTCTTTCGGAGAGGTGTAAAATCCATATAAAATATATCTTAATCCGATGAGCAGAACATTTATTTTGAATTTATTATTTATAATAAATTATATGTGTAGGTCGGCCTTAAGGTTTTACACCCCCAGCGGATGTGTCACACACCCCAAATGATGGATATAAATACAGGCAAAGTTGGAGAGCATTACACAACAACTCAACACACATCTTCTTCTCTCATCTGATTTAGTACGAGCTCCTTGGAGGATAAGTTCAGCCCACACGTGTGAAGAAGGACAAATCTGTACGGCCAAGAGGAAGGACGAAATTTCTGCAGCTAGGGTTTCCAACGAAGTTTGACCAGCGTTGACTTTGGTCAACGCATGGTCCGAAAGGGCTGAAAATTGTTGGAGAGTTCGATTTTGGGAGGTCGTACACATTGGCACAGAAATCGAGGTCAAAAGGTTGACCGAACTTGTTGCTGCGTTGACTTTTAGCTTGCTGCCCTGTGTTGACTTTTCTGGACAGCGTTGACTTTTCTGGAGTTGACTTGGGTTGACTCGGTAGCTGATTGGAGGATTTTTGTGACACATTCTGGGTTGGCTGATCAAGGAGACTTTGCTGGTTGAAGCATCCTGTTGACCACCGTAACGCACCATCACATTTTTCTATTTCTGGTTTGTCTTCTATAAGATCCACTTATATGTTCTGTCAGCATTTTACTTAACTATTTGTGTGATTGCTGTAAGAAAATTAAAGTTGCTTCAAGCATAGAATATCTACAAAAATTTACATTAAAACTTTATTAATGACTTCAACCTGATCATTAGCTTGTGGGTAATATGGAGTAGAATTATCATGGAACAGGCCAAGTTGATCAGAAAGTTTGTTCATCATTGTATTTCGAAAATGACTCCCGTGGTCAGTGATAATATCTTGGGTTACACCGAAATGAGCAATCACGTGATTGAATACGAACGTAGTTGCAGTCTTGCCATATGCCACGAATGTAGGCATCGCCTCGGCCCATTTGGTAAAGTAATCTACTGCGAGAATAATATACCCATGCCCCCCATCCGAGTGAGGGTTACATATAATGAAATCAATGCCCCATTTCGCAAAAGGACCGACATCAATTATGGGGTGAAGAGGAGCTGGTGGTGCACGCATCTTTCGATCAAATATTTGACAGTTGTGGCATTTTCGGACTGCAAGAATGAAATCTTTGAATAATGACGGCCAAAAATATCCAGCGTGCAATATGTTTTGGGTTGTGGCATACCCAGACATATGACCACCACATGCTCCAGAGTGGCAGCCATTCAAAACCCTTTTAGCCTCTTCATGAGTTATGGATCGTCAAAAAATAGAATCCGCACCACGACGATAAAGTGTGTCCCCAACAATATTGTATTTCTGGGATTGGTAACTGATATTTCATCGATGTGAACGTGAAATCTAAGGTCGAAAGGTTTGGGTTTGAAGAAAATGATGATATCTCCATACCATGGATCTAATGTACTGATAAGAAATAGAGATTCATCTACAATGGGATGCTCTACCATAGTTTCTGTCTCAGCATTGGGAAATTCACACATAAGTTCTGCAAACACCAATGATTTCTTTGATTTATACTTTTTGAATTCCAAATCAAACTCTTGTAGTATAACAATCAATTTAGATTATTTTCCCCCAAGTAATTGTTTTGTCAAAATGTACATCTTTGGGTTGCAATTAGAAATGACAGTTGTTTTGCATAATAGTATGTAATGACGAAATCTTTGGACAGCTTGAATGGCTGCCAAGGCCAATTTCTCCACATGTGAATATTTAATTTCGGTTGGATTCAAATTCCTACTTAGATAATAAATCACATGCTCATTGTGAAATTCATCCTCTTGAACTAAAACCATTCCAACGGTGGAATCAGAGGCTGCTAGGTATACAAATTAGTCTTGGTTGTAATTGGGTGGATGTAATAACGGTGCATGGGTTAACGTGTGTTTTAGAGCATCAAAATATCAATCAACAATCTCATCCCAAATAAATTTTGTTTCAACAACCTAGTAAAACCTTTTGTTAACTCAGCGTAGTTCGGGATAAATCTACGTAGAAATTTTGCTTTCCCTTGCAAACTTTAGAGTTGGCGAAGTGTGGAAGGAGGAGGTAAATTTATGATGGCCTCAACCTCCGAGGGATCAAAACGACTACCGACTTTGGAAACAATGAATCCCAATAATCGTCCAGATTGCACATAAAAAACACATTTGTGTGGATTCAAACGAATCTTGTAATGCCTACATCTCATAAAAATTGCTTGTAAATGAGTAGGATGATCTTCCCTATGTAATGAGTGAGTAGGTAAATCATCTATATAAGGCTGCACAATGTGTTTGATGTCATGAAAAGTGTAAGACATTTCCCTTTGAAAAGTTGCACTAACATTCTTTAATCTGAAAGGTAATTTACAATAAGAAAATGTTCCTGAAGTACAAATGAACATTGTTTTTGGTTGATCAACAGAGTATGTTTAATTTATTATATCCAGAAAATCCATCCATAAATGGAAAAATCTCATTTCTAGCACAATCATCAATGATTTGGTCGATATAAGGGGTAGGATAATTGTCCTTTGAACAAGCTTTATTAACATCCCTATAATCGGCACATACTCATATAGTCCCTTGTTTTTTGGTAACAAGAACTATATTAGATACCCAATCTGTTAATGGGATTGGATAAATAAATCATGATCTTAGTAGTTTCTCAACTTCAGCTTTAATAGCAGTAGCTTTTCGCGGATGTATCGGACGTAAACGTTGTCTAAAAGGCTTTGCATCCGGGTATGTCTTTATTTCATGAACGAAAATTTTTGGATCAATTCCTGGCATTTCTTCATAGGACCAGGCAAATATGTCACAAAATTGTTGAAATAGGGCTTTATATGTATTAATTTCATCAATCATATAAGAAGCTCCTATATGAATATTTTCAACAATTCTTGGTCTAATTTATATGTCAATAGGAATAGTTGTAGAAATGTTTCCAAAATTAATCTCAGAATCTGAATTTGTAATCATGATTGGATTCTGTGGTTCCTTGACATAGTCAATTGTAAAAATTGACAAAAAATCATTTTCAAATCTATCAAGTTCAGGTAAAAATGAAGATCTATGGTGTATATCATCCCAGGGTGATTCATCCATAGACAACATTTCACGAATACTTTCATCAGTATAAAACACTTGTTGAAAAGGATCGGAAATAGATGTCAAGGCTGAGCTTGATAGTGAAGAATATTCTTCAGTGACCACATTCATTAAATCAAGATTAGTTGAAGGTGTGTTAGAAAATGACTGTACCGCTATATATGCTACCTCAAAAGGACTCAAAGGCATCTCGCCATTGAAAGAATCCATTTCTGATGCTAAAGGCACTATCCAAGGATCATCGAACAGAATAGTGCTTGATGAAATCATATTGATATTAGCAATGGTACGCGGTACATTGGGTGGAGGCATAGAAAAAGTTCCCATCAAAACATAATATTTTACTAAACCTACTCCAACATCTTCATAAGGAATAGTCGATTTTCCAACATGTTGAATACTATCTGTAGAGGCTGGGTCAGATGAATAATATGACAACTAATCGATTTTCACAATATTTCCTTTATGAGGAAACATGTTTAACTGAAAGACAGAAGACACGACAGTAATCGTAGCATAAGACCAACTTCAAAATAGAAGAAGGTTGTAATCTAAAGGGGCATCAACTACTTCCACATCTATATTAACAGTTTTACCTTTGACCTCTATAGGTAGATCCTGTAAAATTCCATACGGATGGAATCCTCTTCCATCAAAAGCTTTAAGGATTGTTGGAGATTGGTTTATTGTTGGATAACCAAGACTTTTCCAACAATTTAATGACATAATACACGTGAATTCCCCCTCATCAATTACAGTACAAAAAAAAAATATTTTTTACTAATACTAGAATCTGAAAAGTCATCTGATGGGGCAATCTCGGTGTAAATTTTCTAAATTTAAGACCATAAGGTTAGAATCCTGAGGATCTATAGCTCCAATAGTTGATAAAAGTAATTTCCTTTGCATTGGACATGATTGCAACACTTCTAAGGCCGACATTGCTGAAGGGGAAATCGCCAAGTCTTCAACAATGTTGTAGTTCTGAGTAGCTCTCGCATGTGGATTGAAAGCTGACTTTCGAAGTACACCTTTAGCGGGTAGTTTAATTACTAGATTAAGATTACGTTTCTCGATATGGAGTAGATCAAAAACTGAAGGAGATATAGCTGGTGTTGAATTAGAATTTTCTACTTCTTTACCAGTAACAGGATTTTTACTTCCATAGCCTTGCGATCGTGTCGCAACCATAACCTTAGACATCATTAAAATATATGTTGATGAGTGCGAAGAAGATCCTATCATTTTTCTATCTTGAGTAGGAAAAGAATATTTCAAGACAATAGGTGTGGGTGAACCTTTGATGAATTTAGAGACCTTAGATCGATGCGGGCACTCTTTAGTAAAGTGTTCCTCATCACAGATAAGACAAGGATAACGGGGTTTTAGTTTGTCGTCAGATGGTTCAGTTTTTTCGCTTTTTTCGTTGGGAGATGAAGTTTGTTTTATTTTCTTCTTACCTTTCTTCTTATTACCAGTTTTGGATTTAGTTGTAGATGAATCTACAATGTGAATATTGGCAGAAGTTTCAAGGGAAGAATCTCCTTTCGGTGAATCAAGTAAAGTTATTATAGGAGAAGTAGTTTTTGAGGACTTCTTCTTAGTTTTATTTGTGTTAACTAAACCAATTACACCATCTGCAACATGAGACCCTGAAGGAGTTGCAGTTATTTGACCAGGATTTGGTAAATTAGGAATTTTTTCATACAAAGTACCAGACTGTGTATATACAAGGTCTAAGTACTGAGCTTGAGCAATGACCTATTCTTCGGTAACAAATACTCCCTTAGCCACATCTTCAGTGATCTTTGGAAGTAATGATTTGATGAACCATTCTGCCAAAATCTGATCCAGAATAAAAACTTTCACCAAACGTCTTCTACATCTCCATTCATGTATGTGATCGGATATGTACGTAGAAACTCCAGGAATAGGTGTGGTAGCTTGAAAAGAAGTTGGTGCACCAGTTTGAGTTGGAGTTCTAGGTGTACTTGGACTAGGCTGTTGAACTGTACGAGATACAGGTACCTGAATCGTAGGTTGAACATGTTGGACAGGTTGTTGGATTTGACTGTAACCCATTGGCTAACCATGTTGATAATAAGGTACTTGTACATTAGGTTGCAAATTATGTTGAACTTGTGATGAATCCCACACTATGTTTAATCTGGGGTATGAAGGTCCCATTGAAGGTTGTGTTGCATAAGAAGGACCATAACCAGGTTGATAATTTGGAACATATGCTTGATAATTAGTTGGATAATTCCCACTTCCTTGCAACAATTGTTGTTCTAGGTAGAATTGTAGCCCTAAAGGAAGCTGTTTTCCCTGGAAATACGGTTGCCCTGGTGTAGGGTACTGTCCTTGGAGAGGCTGCAGACCCTGAGTTGGATATTGACCTTGAGGTTGATATTGACCCTGAGGTATGTATTGATCTGGAGGTATGTACTGTCCTTGTGGGTGATATGGTACTTGAGGTATGTGATGTCCTTAAGGTTGCCCCCCAGGTGGTAAATTACCACTTTTAGGTTGCCCCCCAGGCGGTAAATTACTACCTTGCGGGTCAGGGTTAGGAATGTTTCCAGACATCATGTAAACGTGTTTTGCACTCAAATTTTTGGTATTTGATTCATTTGGACCAGATGATGGTATATGTTTTTCGGGAGAAGGAGTTGCTCCTGAGAAATTACCAGAGAGCGACTGGTATCCTACTGGAACAGACAGACCACCATACAAATATGTTTCTGGTGATGCAGAAAACATGGATGACTCACCAGACATGTTTAATGGAGGTCTATAACCTCTTGGTATAGCGTAAAAAGGAATTCAGGGTGGGGAATAATTTAGACCAGTATTGTGTAGAAATTCTACCAACTGAGAATACCAAGGATCTTGTTTGAAAGGGCTATAGTAAATCGAGTCACTTGGTCTAAGATCTAAAGAGTCCTGATTGAGAGGAAGAACAACTTCTTCTTCAGTGTTAGTAACTTCTTCAATACTAATGAGACCAGGAGGAAGATTTTCAGTAATACGATACTTCACTCTGGGTGAATCAGGACGACGAGGGGTTGGAGTAATGAACGAAGAAGTAATCTCAGATATAACAGTTGCAGTTTCTGGTTCAGAAATTTCAGGAACTGAATCCGATAATTCATTAGTTGTAGAAACAAGTTCAGCTAGTTCAGAAAGTGAAACTCTTCTTGGAGTACTCTCTGTTGTTCGAGGTTGATCTACTTCATATTCAAGATGAATAATTATTGATGTTTCTTCGTGTTCAGTTGATCCAGTCCCTGATGTTTTCCCTTTCTCAGATTTGATTTTTTCTAACTAGCTTGGTGTGTACTCAGGGGGTTTCCCTTGCATTCTACGTGATTTTCTAGGTAATTTTTCCACGATTAAAAATTTTAACACACCAAATCAAAGAAAAATTCAAGAAAATGTCCTAAAGTCTTTAAGGAAACAATCAAATTGATCACACGCCTACAAAATCTAAGAGAGAAATCCACACAAAAATAGTAGATTCCCACACTAAAAACACTAGTTGGTGATGAAATCCAACATCGTAGAATTTTAATGCAGAAATAGTTGTTGAAACAGTTACCCCGAAAACTTGCTTAATGAAAAATTATGGTGCAAGTTTCTCCACTTAAACCATATTGAAGTGAAGAGAACCCTCTAGAAAGTCTCAGTGAGTCTAGTCGACGTCTGCTCCAGGTACAGTGGGACCTTCCCTCCACCGTCACCTTGGGAAAGAACCCTAAAGTTTATAACCACTAAGGTCACCAAAGGGAACAAATATACCTGGGCGAATAGTCTACGATACGATATACATGCAAGGGAAGAGTACCAAGCTCAACCCCCTTGAAGGCTCCTTGATATAATCCAAGGTTTACCAATAAGTGACCCCAGGCTCCTCGACAATGGTCTATCTGAGGTTTACTATTTTTAATACATGCACATCTACTACCTTTCCCAATGAGATAGGTACGATTACCTCACTGGTTCAAACATGATCTCGTGCTTGACTCTTTTAAGAAGAGCTTCCCAGAGCATACATGCTACAATTTGATTTTCCTACTTCAAGATTGCTACTTGTTTGTTTTAAATATCTTGGAATGTTAATTACAACCTATTCCAAGACACTAGCCTAAGCTATGTTGGTGGAAAAGAGCCCTAGAAAATTTAAAAATATCTAGATTGATTTTAATTAAAGTGTTGTTTTTAGGTTGGATGTTTCTTAAGACAGAAGTTATGGAAGTGAAACTTAAATGATGTTTTATGACCCGACTCAAAATACGCTAAATGCATCAATATGAGAGTGCAACTCTTTTCTTTTCAATGAAACCTATTTAAAGGAAATATTTGAGAGATTTAGATAACTTTCAAAGCACCAATTCTTTCGTTTATAAACATAAATCTTTGAAAAGAAAATTATTTCTTTGAGAACTCAATTTCATATGATGATCAATTACTCATTCAAAATAAAATCCTTCATCAATCAGATCGGAAACTACAAATCTTTTAACACACTTTTTCCAAAAATAAAACCTTATGAAAACTCCTAAAACATAAAATTCAAAATCAAAAGAAAACACTAATGTTTGAACTCTATCTAGAAAGTTTTGAGGATGTTTTGCTTAGTTTGTGATCGAACCAAGAATAATTTATGCTTATCTTTAGCAAAAATCAAAACATTTAATAATGTTTTAAAGTGAAATTCAGGTCTTAGTAAGCTTAATACTTTTCTAAATTTGAAAATGAAAATGGAACTCAATTTTCATAAAAGCAAGGGTTGCAATAAGTTAAATGGCTCAACAAGAAAACATCAGCATACTAGTAAGCTAAGGTATATAATGGTTTCTAATAAAGAGAAACAAGAAATTAGGGAAAAAACTTACTTATAAAATGCAAATCATATGAAAAATCACTCAAACACAAGAATTGTTGAAAGAAATTCACACATACGACTTTGAAAGTCAAGACAAGTTGGGGCAAACACAGAGAATCTAGTAATCTTGCTCCTGAAGAGAGAATTTTTAATTTCTCAAAAATTTTCCACAAGTTCGCAGGTTTCAATAGAGAACAGTGCAGTACCGCACTATTATGAACTAAAAGCTACGGAGGCTACCGCACTGTTTTTAAACAAAAACCGCGGAGACCAGGAAAAACACAGAAAAAATAAAAAATTCAAATCTACTTTTCAGGGATTCTGGAAATTTATCTACCCAACCTAGTTTTAGACTAATCAAAATCGAAAAATCAAACTGAAAAGTGTAAAGAGAAACTAAGTTCTATTCCCCAGTGGAGTCACCATTTTGTTATGCGGATAAATCCTTCTTGTGGACAAGAAAAATCTCCCTAGTATCCTAAGGATATCTAGAAACAAACAACCAAATGCAAACCATTTTCTCTAGATCATTTGTGATTCAGAATTATTAATAACAAAGTACGAGAACATGCCCCTACCTAAAGTCCAACGCTTGTCGAAATCTTCTATCCAGTCGCTCCAATAGAGGTCACTTTAGCATGTGAAACCTGCGATCAAAGACAGATAAAAAGATTAAAAGCACCTGCAAGATATAATAATTGAGAAAACACTAATCTATCTCAGTGATCAAGGAATCCAAGAATTGAAATACTCAAATAGATACATGAACAATTCAATGAGAAAATGAAATCCATTTGTATTAACTTGTATAATAAGAAGTAACCTTACAACCTTTCACCTTGATGTTATACAGGTTCTTCTAGGGTCCTGAACAATCGTTCTCTCTCAGATTGACAAACCTTCTTCTCTCTGAACTAGAATAAAGTTATGGACATGAGTGTGTGATGATTCTCATATCAAAAATGGCTAGTATAGAGAGTATGCTCTCTTAATAATTTCTTCAACAATTACCACATATGTGTGTCTACCATTTACAAGCTAACATCTACAATCTACCCTTGAGACTGAAACATGAGCTCAATTTATAGGGAAATGGAGGTAGTTTCAGTTCCATGAAGAGGGGGATGGATTCCTCACATGAAGGGATTTGAGCTCCATAGACCAAGAGATAAGCTCCATGAGTGAAGGGATAGAGCTCATGAGTATAGGATAAAGCTCGAACTGAACGCGCTTCTAGAAGCTTCCATTTGGGAGAATATTCGTCTAGCTGGGCTTCTAGAATTTACTTTTTCCTTTATTTGACTATTTACGGGGGTCCACAGGTTTAATATGAAAAACGTGTGGGATGTGCCACGGGCTATAGAGAAAATATCTGCGGATCTGTATGCAAGGGCTAGGAAAAGTGCGGAGTTATAATTTTCAGGGTTTTAATGAGCTTTTCTCCAATTCCAAGACTTGGTTTAGGAACATTAGGTTTTTTGACTTCTAAGGGAGCATAATACAGGTAATGATGAACCTATATTGACAGTCAAATGTCATGGTGACAAAATAACGTGTAACAGCCTCCCTGATAGTTCTGGGATCATCATCAGTTGTAGTTAAGGCAAAACTTGAACAGAAAGCGGATGGACTATACCTTTCTGGTTGCCTTCTTTCCTGAACTGATCTTCTCATAGCTGGAGTTTATGGCTCTTCCTCTTTGGAGTCTTCTTCTATTGTAGAGTATGATTCATCCTCCTTTAGCTGAAACTCTATCTTATCAGGTTCCTTTGGTAGGAATTCATGTTTAACAACATCTTTCACCTCTCTAAACACCACATCTCAATTGTACACAACCTTCCTTGTTTCTGGGTTCCAAACCTTGTAACCCTTTAAACCATCCTTATACCCAATAAAGATGCACCTTTCAGATTTATTATCCAACTTGGTGCTTTTCTTTTTTGGAACATGTACATATTCATCACATCCAAATACCCTCAGATGTGAAAGAGAGGGTTTCTTACCAGTCCATACCTCATGTGGAGTCTTATCCTCCAACGCTGATGAAGGTGATCTGTTAACTAGGTAACATGCAATCTCCACTGCCTCTACCCAGAATTCTTGTCCTAACCTGGTACCACTGAGCATGCTTCTTGCCTTTTCCATCAGCATTCTGTTCATTCTTTTTGCAACCCTATTTTGCTGAGGTGTGTATGGAGTAGTCTTCTGGCGTGCTATACCGCACTTCTAACAGAACTTTTCAAATTATTTCTTGCAGAACTCCCCACCATTATCTTTCCTTGGCACCTTTATCTTCTTCTCTGTCTAGTTTTCCACCAGAGCCTTAAATTCTTTAAATCTATCAAAGACTTCAGATTTCTTTCTCAAGAAATATATCCATGTATTCCTTGAGAAGTCATCTATGAATGAAACATAGTACACAGACTTACCCAGTGATGGAACCAACACAGGTCCAAACACATCACTGTGCACAAGTTCTAATATCTTTTTCACCCTCTTAGCACCAGAAGGAAAACTCACCCAATTCTGCTTCCCATATACACAATGTTCACAGAAATTGAAATCCAGAGAGAAATTAGACATACCTTCTACCATACCATTTCCATGCAGTATCTGAAAGCCCTTCTCTCCAATATGTCCAATCCTTTGATGCCATAGCATGGTCTTTTCTACAGAGACCGCTAGGCTTTCCGCTCCACTTTCAGGAACCACAGAACTGTTGCTCCCATCAATAACAGTGTTGCCCTGAAGCTTGTATAGATTTCCAATCCGAACTCCCCGCATTAATACCAGTGCTCCCCAAACCAACTTACAAGTATCTTTCTCGAACACTGTTTTTGCACCTGCATCATCCATATTTCTTACATAAATCAGATTTTTGGCCAATGCAGGAATGTGCAGAACACCAGGAAGTGTTTTAATCCTTCCACCTTGCAACTTCAGCTTGAATTTTCCACGTCCGACGATTCTGGCCTTCCTATCAACCCCTAGGAAGACATCATTGCCATCATATTTCTCATACTCACAGAACCACTCCCTATGGGGAGTGAAGTGAAAGGATGCACCCAAGTCAATCAACCATGACTCATGATATACATGTGTATTTGAAGAAGAAGCCAAATACACATCCCCACCTACATCTAAGGTGGTTTTTGCCTCTACAGAAGGAGCATCATCAAATCCCTTTCCTTTCTTAGGAGCTTTAGATCTGCAGTCCTTTTTGTAGCGCCCTTCCTTTCTGCATTTCCATCACACCTTTACAAACTTTCCAGGAGATTTAGATCTCCCTCTAGATTTAGATATCCCACTCGAAACATTATTCTTGTTTATGTTTTGGGACCTTCCTCGTACAGATAAGGCATCTCCATTCTGGCCCTCCATATTTCTCTGTCTCATTTCCTTCGACAACAAGGCTGAGACAATGTCATCAAAATTCAAGGTAGTTGTATTGCTACCTATTGCAATAACCAAACTGTCCCACGAATCTCATAGAGAACACAACAAACTGATGCACTTATCTTCATCTGAGATTTAATATCAATAGATGACAACTGGCTTACCACAATATTGAAGGCGTTCAAATGCTCTGTCACCGAGTCTCCATCCTTCATCCTCAGGTTATACATCTTTTTTCGCAGGAACAATTTATTCACCAAAGACTTATATTGGTACAAAGTCCCAAGTTTTTCCCACAAACTCTTCATCGTAACTTCCCCAGATACATTCAACAATACTGAATCTGAGACACACAACCGTATTGTGCTCTTCACCTTCCGATCCAACTTCTTCCAGTCTTCATCTGAAATTTCCGTTGGTTTAGTACCTAGATCTACCATGATCCATTGATCTTTATCGACTAGCAGGTCCTCCATCTTGAGCTTCCACAACTCAAAAATCTGACCATTAAATTTCTCAATCTCTATCTTTCCACTACTCGCCATCTTCTTTCACCACAAGAATGAATCCTGTAGATCTCCCACTGAACAGGGTCTACGTTAGGCCCGAGAAAAAAACCCCTCAGCAGCAAAGGTATCCCCTTGAAGCCGAAATAGCGATGATACCAAATGTAGGTTTTAACCCTGTACATAAATTATCTACAAAAGAATCTTAAAACATAAAATAAACAATTGCGAGAGCATAAAACATAAAACAGATAAACACAGAGATTTTCCCCTGGATCCCAAATCAGGATGACCAGCTTGATTTTTCATTATATTCCTTTTAGTGTTACAACACATATATATACATGTCGAAGCATACATAAACCCCAATCCATTAACTCTGGATTAGAACATAATTGTAGTTCCCTTGACCGGATATACAAAATACTAGGGGCCGAAAACCATCGTCCCCCAAAACCATGTGCAAACTCATGCATAAAACCATGGTTGGGTCAGCCTATGAGTGGATCTGCACACCCAAAAAAAAAATTCTCAGGGTGCTTCTGCCCCCCTGCTGCGCTTGGCACAATGTACAGCACATGGAGCTAGTCGTGTAAAGAATATAACACATACCCAACACCATTAGTCCCATCCTCCTATCCATAGTTGATCTGGAGTGGTCCCTATCTCTACAATTCTGACAAACTCTGAAGAATTATTGCATTGACTTCTACTTGTTTCTCATGTGCCTACATGATTCTATCATTATCTTCTTTGCAAATCCTTATTTCTTCCTTCAAACTCCTCAATGTGTTTGCTAAGTCAGAAGAGTTCCCAACACCACATTGCTCATATGATTCACAAGTAGAATATGTGTAGTCTACCATCTTGCTAGTCATCTTGATTTCTTCTTGCAAGGCATACTTATATGTCAACTAAACCAAATCATAAAAAAACCAATGTACCTCAGTATAATTTGGAGAGGATATCTCCTTCGCAAGACCAACTATATATATATAATCAAGTCAACATAAAATCATCATTTAAACCATTGTCCAGTTAACATGCATGATGTCGCGACCATAACACCAACTAGAAAAAATGCATGCATAACAACATATGTATGACATGCACGCATACACATTACATACAAACATTGACATGCATAACCAGTGCATAACCAACATACATTCACAACAATTACCTTTAGCAACGACACTATCAAATTAGACATGGTGACACAACTAAAACCATAACCAGCACCATGCATCCAAAATTGGCACATAGACCACAAGCATAAGAACACATATGAAACTGACATGAATTCATGACCAACACACCTCCCATCCAGTCTAAGGGATGAACCTGGCTCTAATACCACTTTGTGACACTCTCCTCCCACATCTACCCAATTAATTTTCCAATCAGGGTAAAAATGTGAAGAGAGGCTACTATGATCTTATTCAACTCCCCATGTACAATTAAGGAAGTGGAACCAACAAAAAACAACCAATCTTACCTTCTACACATCCTACAGAACCTCTAGGAGATAACCCACCCTTACAAGTGACCAACCCCTGAGGAAACTCAACATTTCAATGAATTAAACCCACAGTCACTCCCTTGACAATGCCTCCATGCGACTACGAGCCCCAGTTTCTCCCATGATCCTACCTGAGTGCGATTGTAACCTTTTTATTCCAGTTCTATAATAGAAACTGTGAGATTTAAGGTTAATTTCTAGGGCTAGGACCCAGTCATTGGCCTAAACTCAATGAAACTTCCAGAAATGAAAAATAACATAAAAACAATGATACAAATGCAAACACTTGAACAAATACTTGACTGGACCCCTAATAGCTATGACAGACATTCCGTAAAACATATCACAAATATGCATTCTACGAGTCATAATAACAAATCTGAACATAGGGGTCTCATACTTAACTGAGAATCATTAAGAATCATTGATGCCTTATCACATCAACTGCACTATCATCTATTAGGTCATATGTTCACTTGTGATTCATTTATAAATCAAAACATGATGAGAGCCATACATCATCATTGTCATAAAGCATACTCATAACCAACATATAAACAACATAAATAATAAGGAAAAAAACATAATGAACACATATGAACCAACACATTTGCACATAAAATACCAAGGAAATGAACCCTTGTTAATGAATGCAAAAGCAAACCAGGTTTGGGAGTTCCACATTCCACCCAACCATAGATTGGAAGAACCAAATATCTCTTGAGGAAATCACCCCCATGCCATATTCTAAGCATGAATGTGGAACTCAAAACCAAAAAAATCAACTAGGGCTTCCCGAGGCTAAACCACCTCACCCTCATCAATAGAACCACACTTTATCACAATCCTCACCAGATCACTAGGCCATAAATAAGCATGAATGCCACCGGATTTCTCCACCTACACCATGAGGAATTCTCATGTCTTCTAGTCTCTAGGCTTTACTGCAATCCACAATTTGATCTAGGGATCACTAGGCCATAATTGAGACACCACCCTCCAGGCTTTACCATACTATCCCACCATTCACCGACTAAGGATTCCTAGGCATGATCAAGGTAAAACACCTCTAGACTTTACTGTATATCCCGCCATTCACTGGTCGAGGATTCCTAGGCCCACTAAGGCACACAATACCTAGTGTTAGTGTGAGTCTTGTCATACTGCCACTAGTGATCAAATTTACTCTTTTGCATTTGCATATTAGGAGTCCCATACCATAAAATTTCATCATTCCATTAGGTCATGAATTCATTGATGGTAGTGGTCTTTCATTAGTTTTCCCTCATGTGAAACTTACTTATTCTCATCTCTATGGTCTCCAGTCATGATCTACTTTCACTCCCAATCCACATTATTATGTCATAGGGTTGGTATCATTAGGTATTAGGGTCTCATCATGGTCAAATTAATGAGTCAAGTGTCAATAAATATCAGCAAGGTCATGAGGAGGTCAAATAAACTCTAAGTCACAGCATCTGGGAAAATCAATGAAATTTTCTATTGAGTTTGAAGTAATTTTCACTTCAAAACCATGTTTTGAGGTGAAAACATGATACTTTGCTTTTATTATCATCTATTATGTAATTTTATGTCTTCATATGTAAATAGTCACACTTCAGAAGCTTTTATCACCACAAAGTCACCACCCTGCCCCTCAGAGAATTTTTCCACAACATTTTTAGTGTAAAATCATGTTCTAAGTATGTCAATCAGAAAGAGCCCGAAAATAGCTTTCCAATGGTATATTATACTCTCAAAACTGACTCCTGGATCGAATGTTATGCCTAAGTGAAAGAAGGTCCCCTATAGCCTAATCTTTCCCCTTTTCCCATTTCTCCCTTACACTTTATTTCATAAAATTTTAAAGTTTTCTTTATAAACCTCCCTTTTTTCCTTATCCGATTTCATAAATCACATTGCAAAAAGTCTTTTAAATCCATAAAACCCCGATGCGATTAACCTCCCCCGATCCGATCGCATCACTTAAATCGCAACCCCCGATCGACCTCCTCCGATTGGCCCTTCCCCTATTACATTTCTCTGATGCGATCAATCGCCAATCGCAATCGGCGTTTCCAAAGCCCTTTGCCTCGACTTCACTACCCCTTCCGATCTTCCGATGCGATCAATCGCCAATCACAATCGGCATCCCCGCAGTCCTTAACCCTCCACCTTGCTCACCCTCTGATTTCCCGATTGCGATTGGCCGGGGCCCACCTTAAGATCTTTCGCTCGTTCCAAACAAAAACGAGCTTTTCCTTTGTAAAAGCAAAAAATCAATGTTAAAACATTTCTTAAGTGTTTTAATCGCATCGCGCATTTTCATTCTACCATATTAAAACTTACGATTGCGATTAACCCCGCCCGATTACATCCAGACCATCGATCTTCCTAGCGATCCAACGGCCCATATGCGATCGCAATCGCCCGATCGCATCGCACCTTCGCTAATTCCTCCGATGCGATTGAACTCCCGACCCGCACCCCCGATTTCATTTGCACCGTCGATCTGCCCTTCCGATCGAACGACTCATACGCCGTCGCACCATCGAAATCAGCGATTTTCATAAGTTTAAAACCCACTCCATTCCCCTCCGATATCGCGATTGCGATTGACCCCCGGGTCCCGCCATTAAACCCTTCCGCCTTTCAATGAAAAATCCCTTTTTCCTTTGTAAAAGCACAAAATCACTTTTATTTGTTTTAAAAGGAATTTCCCCATTTTCTTATCCTTTCGCCCCTATTACACTTATTCCAATCACATCGCAAGTTTTTTCACCTCGTTCCAAAGTGCCCTTCCACCCTGATCCCCGATTGTGATTTTTATTGCTCCCTTCCCCTTATACACTAATCGCAATCACAAATTTCCATTGCATCATTCCCCTATGTGATACCATCTTCCCCTCTTCCGATTGCGATTGCGATTCGAGCCCACCTCCCTCTTCCCTTCGCTCTTTTTTATCCAAAGGGGACTTTTCTTCATTTAAGGAAAATTTCATTTTTATGGTTTCAAAGGCATTTCCTTCAAAAGTTAGTTTTCTTCAAAGAATAAAAAACAAAGCAACAGTTAAAGGCCGAGACTTAAATATAGACATAGGACCATTACGGTTTCTTCAGCAACGATTTAAAAGGGATTGGTTCAACAGTTCCTTCTTCTCATCTGTTGGATATAACAGTGAATCTGAAGATGGTAAAAAATGTATTGTTTTTCCTTCTTTTCAAGGACAGATCGTTGGTCTTTCTCCTATGTTCGGATTCCAGTGAAATAGCTCCCTTTTTCTGTGGACTTTCTCCCCTCATTTTGGTCTATTTAATGTAATTTTCAATCATTTGTAAGAGGATTCAGTGGGGAATACAGTGTGGAATAGTTTGAAAATCAAGGAGGACGCTCTGCGCTCCATTTGTACAGTATGTCAGGGAATTAATAAAGATATGCAGCTTTGATTTGTGGGATCCCTGTGGTATGGATTTTAGCATTGTTTCTTCTTTTGTGTTCATATGTTAATTTTTATGTTCACCATTCATTCATTCATATCTCTGGTTGAATGTTTTCAAGATAGATAGGTATAATCCATTATTAATGCTATGCCTTGGGAAATCATTCAATGCTCTTTGTTTTTTGTTGTTTGAAAAGGATCCATCTCCTATGCCCTTTTCAGCTCCTCACCAGTCCTACCATTCCATCATTATTTAAATTAATTGTTAAAATTCCTGCCTACCTTGCCCCATGAAATACCCTGTATCTTTGATTTAATTCCCCAGATTCAAACTGTCCCATCTATTCCATACACCCTGAACATTTATAAAAACATTTCCCATCATTATACCTAGCCTAATACCAGTTTACTCTTATACTTCATTGAATATCTTTCTCGGAGAGAGCCCTCTCCTGACCTTGTAGGGCTAGCTACAAGGCTGAGCGTGGTTTAAAGGTTACCCTGATTTTCCTTCCTTAAACCTAAGGTTCAAATTAGGTGATAACATTTCTGGCGACCATACTGGGGACATTTTTAGCATAGAAGACTGATCACCCCAGTAAAATATTCAATATAAATTCTTGGACTCTGGATGATGATGTTCAAAGTTTTCTAGGCTGAAATAAAACATTTTAAAGTAGAAATTTGACCACACTGGCTTCAAGAAGATACACAAGAGAAAATCTTGATCCAAATCCTCCCCCTGTGTTTGAAAATCCTAATCTCATTCCAAGGATAGTCAAAAGACAAGAAGGATCACTAAGTCCTAGACCCATTTTTAGATCCCATACTTGGCCCAATGAGTGGTTGTTTGTAGAAGATCTCTCTTTTGATGAGTGTTTTGAGCTTTCTTTGTTCATAAGTAAATCTGAAACTGCACTTGATGACACAGTTTTAGATCCAGATTTTCTTGTAGATCTTGAAGTTAAAAGGGAAAATACATCAATTGATGATTATATTTTGAATTCCCCTCAGACATCTATCACTGTAAATAATATCCTTGAGCCTTCAGAGTTATCATAAACAACATTTCCTCCCCCTAATTCACCAGCATTTCCTTCAGCTTCAGAAGTCAATTCTCAGCTTTTGACTCCTCCATCAACACCTCCCTTGAATCCTAGTATCACAAACACTGTTGTAAATCCACCTCGAGCCATGGCTGCTCGGTACACACCCCTGGTTTTACCTCAGGTTCTGAATGATATGCCTGCTGATTACCAAAGTAAAATACCTATCTTTGATGCCACTCAAAGCATCACTACCCAGCAGCATGTTGATAAGATGAATGACTTTTTTGATCTTCATGAGGTAGAAGCAGAAAATGTGATCACGAGACTGTTTGTCCAAATTTTTGGGGGTGAAGTTCGAAAATGGTTTAGAGCCTTACCAGCAGGCTCTGTTCACAATTTGCAAGAGTTACACAGACAATTCTTAGATTGGTGGGATGTAAATAAAAACCCACTCCAAATCTTGTCTGAATATGAAAATATTAAAAGGAATGTGGGTGAAACTCTACAGGATTATTGTGTTAGATTTAATGCTGTATATAATGCTATTCCGGCCAATCTTAAAACTCCTATGGATTTAGCTTTGCTAGGGTTTCCATATGGTTTTGATGTTGATATGGCATATCATCTACGAGAACGAGATCCTACCACACTTGAAGACATGCAAAAGATAGTTGTGAGTGTAGAAGAAAATTTGTTGGCTAGAAGAGCGTGGACAAGAGCTGAAAAGAGAGTGACTATGAAAGAAGAAGTGTCCCCTTCAGACAGTAAAATGGATACTTTGAACCGAATAGTGGAGAATATGGTTGATTGATTGACTATTTCAGATAGACCTGAAGCACAAATCAGGAATCCAAATTTCAGAGGACAGCAACAGCCCCAATTCCGAATTAAGCAGAGAGAACATAGAACGCAGGACCAAGAAATGCCACAGTAGCATATCAGAACTCCATTACAGCAGAATTATGTTCAGGGAATGGAGACAGACGATGATGATGATCCTGTGATTGAAGCCAATCATTTCTTCACTGCCGATGGTGAGCCCATGTTTCTCACAGAAGATGAGGAATATACAGCGACTGCAGACCTTCGAAAGGATGAAGATTTCATTTTGGCCAATGACGTAGTGTTAGAAGAAGTGTCCGATGATTATCAAAGAGGATACATGAATGCTTTGTCAGCACAACAGAAGCAGTATTCCTTGAGGAGCATAGATGTGTCGATCAATCCCATTCAGAAGAGAAAAGAGCTGCAATCGAAAAACAATTCTTCAAATACTAAGAGGAAAGGGAAAGAGCCTGTCGATCCTTCTCACAACAAGGCATCTTCAGCAAATAACATTGCAAATAATCAGCATAGCGCAATAAAGGAGCAAGTCAAGAAAAGGATCCTCCAATTAAAGAGGTAGAAAAGGTTCCTTCTTTTAATTTAGAAAATTAAATTTCTAGGTTGAAGGTGTCCATGCCTTTGACTGAGTTAGTGAAAAATGGTACTTACAAGCATCAGGTGTCTAGAATTTTGCAAATAGACTCTGTATCAGATATGGTAAATGTCAAAGATGATTATCCTGAACTCATTTTTGGTCCAGCCACAAAAGATCAATCTGAAGAAAGAGAAGTCCCTCCCTTTTACCTGATTCTTAGATTGCATGAGTTCATCCTACATAATGCTATGTTGGACTCTGGAGCCTTGCATAACTTGATGCCCAAGGCCATTATGGAGAAATTAGGACTTGATATTACCCGCAAATACCATGATTTGTATTCCTTCGACTCTGGTAGGGTCCATTGTATTGGTCTTATCAAAGAATTGATAGTATCTTTAGATCAAATCCTAGCCAAGAATGTTTTGATGGATGTAGTTGTTGTCGATGTTCCACCACAGTTTGGAATGCTTCTATCCAGGTCTTGGGGTGCAAAACTTAAAGGAACCATGCAGCTTGACTTATCTTATGCCACCATTCCCGTGTTTGGCCAGTTAAGAAAAATATATAGGGAGAAGAAAATGAAATATATGATCACTAGAAAAGAGAAGCCAGTTAATCATCCCATTAATGTAGTCAACACAGATTTAGAGTCATTTGTATTATATTCAGATGGTGGTTTGAATGATGTAAATTTTCAGTTGGTATAAGTAGAGGAGATACCTTAAATTTCAGAAAATTTTAGGGAAGTCCTTAAACAGGAAAAGGATAAAACAGCGAGCATTCCTGAGCTTTCTGCCTGCCAGCAGCGAAAAGACAGTGAACAGTAGAAAGATGCAGAAACCAGTCAAGACAAAGTGGAGAAAGAAGCAAAATTTCAGCATCTAGAAGAAGAAGAATAAGGCCTTTGGAGCATGGACCTTGATGGAGCTGTTGGTAAGGATGGTGCTGGTATAGGAATATGGATTCGGAGCCCTGTTTTCCAGCCTGAAAAGGCTCCTAGTAATGTTAGAGTATGTTCTTACAAGTTAGCTTTTGATTGCTCCAACAATGAAGCAGAGTATGAAGCTTTAATTGCAGGTTTGAAAATTTTGAAGAAGCTGAATGCAAAGAGGATTTTTGTCTATGGAGATTCAGAGCTGATAATAAAACAGGTAAAAGGAGAGTATCAAGAAAAAAATCCGCGATTGAGGGCCTATAGAAATGCAGTCCTAGATATCCTGAGGACATTTTCTGAGTACACTTTGACAGCAGTAACCCGGATGCAGAACCTTATTGCAGATTCTCTTGCCACTACTGCAAGCAATTTGAAAATTCCAATGAATTCAAACAACAAGTTTGAAATTTATGTCAAACATCGGCCTGATGTTCCGGATAATCTAAGGTATTGGCAAGTGTTTTGGGATGACAATGAAATTAATGCTTTTTTGCAGAGTGAAGGAAAATTCAAGGATACTCCCATAGAGGGTGATTATGAGGTTGATGATCAAGAAATCGAAGCAAATCAGATGGACATATTGCAGCTGAAAGATATTTTAATTCCTAGAGGTCTTATACCTTTAGAGGAGCTTTTTGATCAAGATGATGTTGCAAATAAACCGAGCTTGGTGCCTACTGATAAAGGAGTTGAAGATGTTAATCTTGGAATAGCTGACAAGCCTAAGCTGGTGAAATTATCAAAAGCATTTTCCCCTGAGGTAAAGGAACAGTATGTTAAATTGCTTTCTGAATTTTCTGATGTGTTTGCATGGGATTATTCAGATTTGAAGGTATATGACAAAAACATAATTCAACATACTATTCCCATCAATTCGGATCAGAAGCCATTTAGACAGAAGATGAGAAGGATCAACCCAAAGCTGCTGCCATCCATTGAAAAAGAGGTAAACATATTGTATAAAGCTGGTATCATTGTCCCAATTAGATTTTCTGACTGGATTTCAAATTTGGTCTCGGTACGTAAGAAGACAGGAGAGATAAGGTTGTGCATAGATTTCCGAAATCTGAAAAAAGCATCCTTAAAGGATAATTATCCACTTTCAAAGATGGACCATATTCTGCAGAGAATAGTTGGAGCATCAAGGATGTCACTACTCGATGGCTACTCAGGCTATAATCAGATCTTGGTACATGAGAAATACCAAGACGAAACTGCTTTCACAACACCCTGGGGAACTTTCCAGTATGCCAAAATGCCATTTGGATTGAAGAACGCTGGAGCTACTTTCTAGTGAGCAATGGACATTGCTTTTTCTAATGAAAAGGATGTTTTTCTTGTTGTTTATTTGGATGATCTGAAAGTGTTTTCTAGTTCTGATGATGAGCATTTTCACCATTTGAGGGTTGTTTTTCAGCGATGAAGAAAGTTTGGAATTTCTCTCAATCCAAAGAAAAGCCTCATTTCTATGGATGAAGGCAAGCTGCTAGGGCATATCATCTCTAAAGACGATATCTGCATTGATCCTTCAAGAGTGGAGGAAATTCAGCACATAGACCTTCCACGTAACAAAAGGAGATTCAGGCATTCAATGGTAAGATGAACTTCCTGCGCAGATTTATACCCAATTTGGCTGAACATTTAAGAGAAATGACTAACATGTTGAAGAAGGATAGTACTGTCAAATGGAGTGAGGAAGCTATCAAGTCATTTAATCTAGTAAATTTTTCTCTATTCAATGCCCCAGTCTTGATTAGTCCCGATTACACTCAAGATTTTATTATTTTTTCATTTGCATCGGAGCATACTATGGCTGTGGTTTTGATGCAAAAGAGAGATCAGATTGAAAAGCCAATTGCCTTTTTCAGTAGGACCATTCGAGATGCTTCTTTGCGGTATAATATCATTGAGAAACAAGCATTGGCCCTAATAAAGGCATTGCAGGATTTTAGAGTATACATTTTGCATTCGCATACTATAGCATATGTTCCTAATGCAGCAGTAAAATATGTGTTGATGCAAATTGATCCAGAGGGGAGAAGAGGTAAGTGGATAGCAACAATGTTGGAATATGATTTGGAGATCAAACCCACAAATTTAATCAAAGGACAAGGCTTGGCAAAACTAATGGCCCAATCAAACATGCGTGCCCTGGATATTAATCTCATAGCAATAATGTCGGAGGATGAGGATGAAGGTTTGCTTGTTCCAATTTCAGACATTTTTCTACAATCCCCATGGTACTCAGACATAGTGTATGTTCTTCAGCATCTTTCACCACCTCCAGGAATGTCTAAAAGCAAAGGTAGATCACTAAAACTCAAGTCTGCTAAATTATGTATTTTAAACAGTGCTCTTTATTGGAAAGATCTAGGAGGTATTCTGCTTAATTGTTTGGTTGAAGATGAGCCTCAGCAGGTGATGCATGACTTTCACAAAGGTGATTGTGGGGGTCATTTGTTTTGGAAAACCACAGCCAACAAATTTTTGAGAGCAGGGTATTATTGGCCCACTTTATTTTCAGATTTGTATAAAATAGTGATGAGGTGCCATGAGTGTCAAGTTTTCCAATGGAAAATGAAACTACTTCCTCTTCCTTTAAAACCAGTTTCAGTAAACGCTCCCTTTCAGCAGTGCGGACTTGATTTCATAGGGGAAATCCATCCCGCATCATCAGCACAGCATCGATGGATCTTGACAAGTACAGATTACTTCACCAAATGGATCGAGGCCATTCCAGCAAGGCAGGCTACTGATACGGTAATTATTCAATTTTTAGAATCGAATATCTTGTCTCGTTTTGGTTGCCCTCACAAAATCATTATAGATAACGCAGCAGCATTCAAATCTAAGAAGATGGTGGAATTCTACGACAAGTACAATATTGTGTTGGGCCATTCAACAGCGTACTATCCACAAGGAAACGGCCTAGCAGAATCATCGAATAAATCCCTAATAAACATAATCAAGAAAATGCTAGAGGCAAACAAAAGGAACTGGCATCGAAATCTCATCAACGCGTTATGGGCAGATAGAGTCAGCAACAAGAAATCCATAGGTATTTCGCCGTTTGAATTGGTTTATGGTACTGATGTTGTTTTTCCTACATCGCTTACAGTCTCGGTCATGAGATTATTGCAAGAGGCTGGCAGCGAAGAAGATGATAATCAGTGAAGGATCAATCAAATGATCCACCTCCAGCAAACAAGAGAAGAAGTGTCACAGAACGCTATTATGTTGCAAGAGAAGATAAAGAAAATCTATGACCGTAAGACCAAAGCATAAAAGTTTCAGTTGGACGATGTGGTGTTGAGATGGCATGCATGAAATGAGGACAAAGGGAAGTATGGTAAGTTCGACAACCTGTGGAAGGGACCATACAAGATTTCAGCATACAAGGGATAGAATGCTTTCTTACTCTCAGATATGGGTGGCCAAGATTTCCCTGGAGGAGCAGTGAATGGTAGGCTTTTGAAGCACTACCACTGTTGAAGATAATGGATCAAAAATATTTCACAATAATTGTATATACCATGTTATATTTGGTCAGATTTCAAATACACAGACATTGAAGTTTGGGGCTCGAGGTGAAGGCTATAAAACTTAAAATGATATGTGTAAAGATTGGTTTAAATTTAGTTTTCAGTCTATAGTTTTGAGTCAGAGTCAGTCTGCATGGTGTCAGTTTTCAGTATTGTGACTCCATGCCCAATGGATAAGGCTACTAAGTCTACGATGTTCTTGGCACCTCCAAGGAGCTACCATCCCCATTGGAGCCAATGTTAGTCTCAGTCTTGTCATACTACCATCAGTGATCAAATTTACTCTTTTGCATTTGCATATTAGGAGTCCCATACCATAAAATTTCATCATTCCATTAGGTCATGAATTCATTGATGGTAGTGGTCTTTCATCATTTTTCCCTCATGTGAAACTTGATGATTCTCCTCTCTATGGTCTCCAATCATGATCTACTTTCACTCCCAATCCACATTATTAGGTCATAGGGTTGGTCTCATTAGGTATTAGGGTCTCATCATGGTCAAATTAATGAGTCAAGTGTCAATAAATATCAGCAAGGTCATGAGGAGGTCAAATAAACTCTAAGTCACAACATCTGGGAAAATCAACGAAATGTTATATTGATTTTGATGTAATTTTCACCTCAAAACCATGTTTTGAGGTGAAACATGATACTTTTCTTTTATTATCATCTATTATGTAATTTTATGTCTTCATATGTAAATAGTCACACTTCAGAAGCTGCTATCACCACAAAGTCATCACCCTGCCCTTCAGAGAAGTTTTCTACAACATTTTCAGTGTAAAATCATGTTCTAAGTATGTCCATCAGAAAGAGCCCGGAAAGAGCTTTCCAACGGTATATTATACTCTCAAAACTGACTCCTGGATCGAAAGTTATGCCTAAGTGAAAGAAGGTCCCCTATAGCCTAATCTTTCCCATTTCTCCCTTACACTTTATTTCATAAAAGTTTAAAGTTTTCTTTATAAAACTCCCCCTTTTCCCTATCTGATTGCATAAATCGCATTGCAAAAAGTATTTTAAATCCATAAAACCCTGATGCGATTAACCTCCCCCGATCCGATCGCATCACTTAAATCGCAACCCCCGATCGACCTCCTCCGATTGGCCCTTCCCCTATTACATTTCTCTGATGCGATCAATCGCCAATCGCAATCGGCGTTTCCAAAGCCCTTTGCCTCGACTTCACTACCCCTTCCGATCTTCCGATGCGATCAATCGCCAATCACAATCGGCATCCCCGCAGTCCTTAACCCTCCACCTTGCTCACCCTCTGATTTCCCGATTGCGATTGGCCGGGGCCCACCTTAAGATCTTTCGCTCGTTCCAAACAAAAACGAGCTTTTCCTTTGTAAAAGCAAAAAATCAATGTTAAAACATTTCTTAAGTGTTTTAATCGCATCGCGCATTTTCATTCTACCATATTAAAACTTACGATTGCGATTAACCCCGCCCGATTACATCCAGACCGTCGATCTTCCCAGCGATCCAACGGCCCATATGCGATCGCAATCGCCCAATCGTATTGCACCTTCGCACTATCTCCGTGCCCTTAATTCCTCTAATGCGATTGAACTCCCGACCCGCGCCCCCGATTTCGTTTGCACCGTCGATTTGCCCTTCCGATTAGACGGCTCATACGACGTCGCACCATCGCAATCAGCAATTTTCATAAGTTTAAAACCCACTCCATTCCCCTCTGATATCACGATTGCGATTGACCCCCGGGTCCCACCATTAAACCCTTCCGCCTTTCAATGAAAAATCCCTTTTTCCTTTGTAAAAGTTAGTTTTCTTCAAAGAATAAAAAACAGAGCAACAGTCAAAGGCCGAGAGTTAAATACAGACATAGGACCATTACGGTTTCTTTAGCAATGATTTAAAAGGGATTGGTTCAAAAGTTCCTTCTTCTCATTTGTTGGATATAACAGTGAATCTCAAGATGGTAAAAAATGTATTGTTGTTCCTTCTTTTTAGGGACAGATCGTTGGTCTTTCTCCTATGTTCGGATTCCAGTGAAACATCTCCCTTTTTCTGTGGACTTTCTCCCCTCATTTTGGTATATTTAATGTAATTTTCAATCATTTGTAAGAGGAGTTAGTGGGGAATACAGTGTGGAATAGTTTGAAAATCAAGGTGGACGCTCTGTGCTCCATTTGTACAGTTTGACAAGGAATTAATAAAGATATGCAGCTCTAATTTGTGGGATCCCTGTGGTATGGATTTTAGCATTGTTTCTTCTTTTGTGTTCATATGTTAATTGTTAGGTAGAATCCATTATTAATGCTTTGCCTTGGGAAATCATTCAATGCTCTATGTTTTCTTCTGTTTGAAAAGGATCCATCTCCTATGCCCTTTTCAGCTCCTCACCAGTCTTACCATTCCATCATTATTTAAATTAATTGTTAAAATTCTTACCTACCTTGCCCCATGAAATACCCTATATCTCTGATTTTATTCCCCAGATTCAAACTGTCCCATCTGTTCCATACACTTTGAAAATTTATAAAACATTTCCCATCATTATACCTAGCCTAATACCAGTTTACTCTTATACTTCATTGAATATCTTTCTCGGAGAGAGCCCTCTCCTGACCTTGTAGGGCTAGCTACAAGGCTGAGCGTGGTTTAAAGGTTACCCTGATTTGCATTCCTTCAGCCTAAGGTTAAAATTAGGTGATAACACCTAGAATTACTGCAACCCACATTCTAGTTCAGGGTTTACTAGGCCAGTGGCTTTACCACAATCCATAGTTTGATTCAAGGATCACTAGGCAATGTATTCTTTCATTTAGATATCCACCTCACTCAGTTTCGAATCCATCCGGCAATCCAACTCAACCAAAACATGAGAACCCCATCACACCATGGCTATGTGGAAAGGGCAAGGCAAGGCTGAAGAACACTGTCACACCTGGAAAAACCCATGCCAATTATAGCAATAGAACCAAGAACACATATGCATAACCATGCATTCCAAATCTAGCAAGGAAATCACACATGCAAATCAATACATGCAAGTATACTCGTTGTACTTGCTTGATCATGCTCTTCCTTGCTTGATCTTTTCTTCATCTTTTCCTTCTTTTCCTTTCTTGATCCAATGCTGAAGTGCTCCAAGAAAACTTTAAGTGTCCAAGAGTGTGAGAGAGAGAGAATAGAGAGAGAGCTCCAAAAATGAACTGACAAAAGGTTACCAACTGATCCTCATAAGACTTTTTTATTATTGTGGCCTCTATTTTCTTCATTTTCCTCCTAATATGAAACCTATGACCTTTCACCTTCCTCCCTCCTAATTTTCATTATTTTCATAAATAAATTTCCAAAAATGCCATTTTTCCTTTCTAAATTCTTTTCAATTTACTTTGCCAAATTCCATAGCCATAATAACCGAAATGAACACCAACACTAAGATATTTTTCCCAACATTTATCTTCGAATAAGTGCCCCATAACTGTGGTTATTATTTTTCCTTTATTAACTTTTATTACATGGAATTTTCACCAGGGTTGTTACAAACACCCACCCAAGGTTTTCACATAAATAAAATGAAACAAATACATTCCTTTCTTAATGATTCGATCATGAAATTTTTTCTTAGTTCCAAAAATATGCACAGATCATGGTGGAGGAGGAGTGGGAAAATCACCTTTATCAGATCTGCTTCATTCCAAATTATTAGAATGCCTTTGCGAGCCTCGTCAAAGAAGGGCCAAAGAGGAAACCTCACAATTGGTTCATAGGAAAGCATGGCACCTCCTTTTCTCGCAATTTCCATGGGTGCAAAATGAGCTGACCTAGTTGGCTCTGCAATTATACTTACTGATCCATAGTGAAATTACTGATGCCATCACACAAGGACAACAACAAAAAATTATCACAAGAATTGTAGAGACCAACCTCGTATATATCAAAACAATTTCAAAATACAAAACTAACCTCTCATATCAACTCTGCATCAAGATCAGATTCCTTGAGAAGCAAGTCAGTGTTGGGATTACGATGGAACATGAATTCCATCTCCCCATTCATCTTTAACATAATGAATTTCAGTGCAATTATGGCATCAACATCAAATCTAATTCCTCGGTCCATCACATTGTTTTCCCTTAGAATGTCAATGATCATGTGCCCAAACTCATCATCCCCAACCTATATGTCACATTTCATATTGATATACCTAGGAATGGGAAAATGCAGAAAACTTCATAAGAGGAGGGAAAAATCTCGTTTATCAAATCCACTTCATCCCAAATTATGAGAATTCCTTTGTGAGCCTCATCGGCAAAGGGCTAAATAGTAAATCTCTTAATCGTGTCATAGGATAGCAAGTTACCTCTGTTTCTCGCAATTTCCATGTGTGTAATATGAGATGACCTAGTTGGATTTGCAATTAGGCTTATTGATCCATAGTGAAATTATTGATGCGAGCAGATAAGGACAACAACAAAAAAATTGTCAGGAGCATTTTAGATACCAACCTCGTATATATCAAAAAAATTGCAAAATACAAAACTAAACTCTTAGATCAACTCTGCATCAAGCTAAGATTCCTTGAGAAGAATATAAGTGTTGAGATTACGATAGAACATGAATTCCCTCTCCCTATTCATCTTTAAAGTAACGAATTCCAGCGCAACTATGGAATCAAAATCAAATCTAATTCCTCAGTCCTTCACATATTTTTCCATTAGAATGTCAGCAAGCATGTGCCCAAATTCATCATCCCCAACCTGTAGATAAAATTTCATATTTATATGCCCAGGAATGGGAAAATGCAGACAACTAAACAAGATCTGAAAAATTACTAACACAAATCCATTTAAACTCAGTTTGATCTATCCTCTATATGTAAACATCCTCAAGCTCAATAATCTCCAGATGCATATCAAATTAAAAAAAAAAATTAAATGTTACAATGCACCAAATTATTTATCTACATCCAACATACATTTTTTTCACAGAAACCACCTATTATATGGCTAGAGCACTGCTTCATCCAAAATGTTGAGAATGCCTTTGTGAGCCTCATTGGCAGAGGGGTAAAGAGGAAATATCACAATCGGGTCATAATATAGTAGGCACCTCATTTTCTCGCAATTTCCATTGGTGCCGGATGACTTGACCTAGTTGTATTTGCAATCATAATTATTGATCCATATTTAAATTATCGATGCTAGCACACAAGGACAACAACAAAAAATTGTTGCAGACATTATAGAGACCAACCTCGTATATATCAAAAAATTTGCAAAATACAAAACTAACCTCTCTGATCAAATATGCATGAAGCTCATATTCCTTAAGAAGCATATCAGTGTTGGGATTATGATAGAATATGAATTACCTCTCCCCATTCACCTTTAAAGTAACGAATTCCATCGCGGTTATGGCATTGACATCAAATCTAATTCCTTGGTACATCACATTGTTTTCCCTTGAGATGTCAGCAAGCACGCACTCGAACTTATCATCCACAACCTATATATCACATTACATATCGATATACCCAAGAATGGAAAAATGTAGACAATGACACAAGATATGAAAAGTTACTAGCACAAGTCAATTTAAACTCAATTTGATCTCACCTCTATATGTATAATCCTCACCCTTAATAACCTCTAGGTGCATATCAAAGTCAAAAAAAGTTTAAATGTTGCAATGCACCAAATTCTTTATCTACATCCAACATACATTTTTTTCACAGAAACCACCTATTATATGGCAGATCCCAAATGCTGAGAATGCCTTTGTGAGCCTCATCGATAGAGGGCCAAAGAGGAAATATCACAATCGGGTCATAGGATAGCAGGGAACCTTCTTTGCTTGCAATTTTCACAAGTGAAATATGATATGGCCTAGTTGGATTTGCAATCATACTTATTGATCCATAGTGAAATTATTGATGTCAGCACAGAAGGACAACAACAAAAAATTGTCACATGATTTGTAGAGACAAACCTCATATATATCAAAACAGTTGAAAAATAAAGAACTAACCTCTCAGATCAGCTCTTCATCAAGCTTATATTCCTTAATAATCATATCAGTTTTGGGATTATGATAGAATAAGAATTCCCTCTCCCCATTCATCTTTCAAGTAAAAAATTCCAATGCAGTTATGGCATCGACATAAAATATAATTCCTCGATCCATCATATTTTTTTCCCTCGGAATTTTAGCAAATATGTGCCCAAACTCATCATCCCCAACTTGTAGATCACATTACATATCGAATACCTAGGAATGGGAAAATGCAGACAACTACACAAGATCTGAAAATTTACTAGCACAAATACATTTAAACTTGGTTTGATCTGACCTCTATATGTATACATCCTCAAGCTTAATAACTTATAGGTGCATATCAAAGTCAAACAAATTTTAAATGTTACAATCCACCAAATTATTTATCTACATCAAACAATATACATTGTTTTCACATAAACCACCTATTATATGCCTAGAGCCTAGAATTAACTCTGAGAAACTTCCACCAATCCACTATTAAACCACAGCCTAAAACAAATTCAACATGCCATCACACCCAATGTGGATTGCACTCCCTAGAACATCTCAAAGAAGAAAGGTAAAGCACCAGGGCCAAACTGGCTTCTCAGTAGACTTCTCTCATAAGATATGGGATATGCAATGTCGGATTATTATGGGAGAAGAATATAGGAAATCAAGAAGAATTTTATAGTTCTAAGATCAAGATTCACCTATTCTTAGAAAAGTTCAAGCATTTTTCAAATAAAATTATAACCAAAACCTCTCTGCCATTGGGCTTGAGTTCTCTTTTTTTTATTGTGGTTCCTTCCCCTTGGCTCAAAAAGGTTTACTCCCAAATGATTTCATGTTGATTGCAAAGTTGTTGCCTCAAATTTGGATTTGACTATGATGTGATGACAAGGGAAATTTTTAATCTTAAAAAAAAATTAACCAAACCCATAGATCAAATTCCCAAAACCAAAAAAAAAAAAAAGTGGTTTCCCATCTAGACAATAGTTACAGATTACAACTATATTTTCCATTTCAAAAAATAAATCAACCATAATTTACTTTAGTTGAACTATTGGAATAATACAATTTGATTCAGTCATCATGTTGTGTATCGAAAAAAATCAAATTTATACAATTCAATTAGCCATCCATTCAACATAAATGTGTCAGCAATGGGGATCCAAAAAACACCCTCAAGGTTAAGGGAAAGCCAAAAATATACAATTTTTTTTTCCCTGGCCCATCACACTCAGTTGTTGTTGGTTTTCTCAAACCATTAACTCACCTAATACAATAGACATTCAATCTTAAAATCACATACAACAGATGAGATCCAACTCTATGACATCGAAGTACCCTTACTTTCATTATGAAAGCATGCCAGCACAGAGGACAAATTCACTCAAAGGAAAATATATCTCCCTTGAGAAGAGATTGTAGAACCTATAGAATGGAATGAAAGGGAAGCTTAGAACATCACATAAATAGTAGAATTTGTTGCTCATGAACACATATCCATTAAAAACCCTCATTCACTCTAGAAAAAAAAATGGTTACAAACCATGAAAATACTATGCCATGGTCATAGGCTTCACAATAGCCAAAGTGGGAATTTGAGAATTCGGTCGTGAATCCCCAGATCCTGCGACCTTCACCATTATAATGTGTGTGTTACTTATTAAAGATGAGTAAATAACCTAAACGCTTAGTTACCAGCAAGAAAAACGACAACGATAGGTTTCGAACTTGGGTTGGCCATGTTGTCAATATTCGGGCATTAAATGTGTGATCTTCCCCTCTTCTATAGTGTATCCCTGCTTTGTCACACGTAATCAAATGAAAACCATAGTAAATATCACAACCACAATGAGCATACCGTTTGCTAATTTGATCCCTAAAATGACCATCACAGAGAGTCCATGGCTCTTGAGCATCAGCAACAGTATCCATACAATTCTGTGTTTCCCACAAAGGAACTCGCATTGAAGCGTGACAAAACCCCACTTTTATTGACAATAATTTATAGTATCATACCTTGTATCTTTCTCTTTGAAACATCAAACGCACTCTGCCTCATCAGTAGGCATGTTGTTGCAGGGATTTTTATCTTATCTCCTTTCCATTGTGTGATCCAACATTAGTGGGATCCAACCGTCTCAGAAACCCTAGGAGCATATTTTTCCTCGACAAAATGAAAACGAAAATGCGAAAGTGAAGCTTACCATGTGGAGAGGGTTATATGCCATCATTCAATTGAACTTGTATCAATATGAGGGTATATGATTCTTCAATTGTCTAACAATGGACCTGACAATGCAAAGTGGTGCAGAGTGGCATCTAGGGGATTTCTTCCCAAAGGGAATGCCTTACATCATAAATTTTTTTACTACATTGAATTGTTATATCAACAACCAATCGAGTGACCATAATGAAGTTGGGATTATTGATTTTGAGATCATTTTTTTTAATTATTATAGATGGCATTGCTTTTCTTTTAAAATAAAATTTTACTTTTAGTTTAAGATGAACACATTTCCTTGATACTAGAATATAGAATGCACCTCTGAGCACAATAAACCAAAGGATGATATTTATTTAGGAAGTAGTTATGCTCCTTTTGTTTTTTTAATTAAATTGATTAATTAAAAAATGTCAAATGAACTAGTATAACATGAACCGAGTTGTGGCTTTTAGGTAATGTGGTATTCATAAGTCATGGTATTGGCCCATAGTAATGTAATAAAGTTACAAATTAAGAATTTTCATGGTAAAATTATACTTCAAATTAATTATATTTTTAATAAAAATTTTGATTTAACTAAGACTTTTTTTGATAAAAAAATTTAAGTCAAATTTATCCTAAATTTAACAAAACAAATTATGAAAATCATAAATTTATGTTGAAGATAATGGAGAATATCCTATTTTAGTGAGTTGGTTCACGAGACCTTAGGATAGGAATTGGTTTCTATTTCTTACGGTGCAGTTCTAACTTCCCTAGATGTCGTGTGCTATATAATAGCTGAATGGTATGGAAAATGGAGAGCATTCTGCAGAAGCCAGACTCTCCTGGTTCAGAATCTCTTTCGTAGAGCTGACCAAAGGAATTGTTTAATAATCCATTCAAACATCGTTTTTTATCTTGGTATCGAAGTGGAGTTGTGTGAGGATGAGCCTTGCACTGCCTGCCTACTTAATTTTTTGCGCTGCAACGGTGCTGAGGAGCGCTCCCTTCCTAGCGCTACTTAGAGAAGCAGACCTAAAGGTGCTGCCCCTGCCGCTGCCTGAACACCACAAGATCGAAGATGGGTCGAGAGCTGCATGAGGATCGTTGGTATTTGCTGCTCCTGGAACATTGCCAGCATGAGAAGGAAGAGAACTCGTGGAAGAGCTGCTCTTGAGAGGAGCGCGAAGTGGAGCTCTGCTCCTGCATGAAGTGTCGCTGCCAGCATAAAGAAGAACGCCACTTCTGCTTCTTGTGTTGTTTGCCTAAGCAGAAAAGATCGTCTGCGTGGTGCCAAGTCTATGCTGGCTGCGGTGACCAAACGGTGAGGAGGAGCAGAACTCAATGCTGCCTCAACCAAACGGAACTCAACGCTCGTGAGGAGTGAATCAGGCCGGTGCTGATCTAAAGGCTAAGCCTGCGTAATTTGAAAGGAGCGTTGCCATCTGGTGGAGCCGTGCTCAACACTCCCTGGAGCCATGCTCAAAGCTCTGCTTGATCTTTCAACACTCTGCCTGTGTGCATCGTGCTGCGTGGAGTCCACAGCTCTGGAGTTCCTAACTCACTACTACGTTGGTGAAGGGACGCAGTCCGTAGAAGAGTCGTGCTGTGTGGGAGCACATCCTCACCTCATAAAATAAGGAAGAGAGCTCGGAAGAGCTTCTCTTGATATCCTGCGTGGGGATCACTATCGCAATCTCATAGCGTTGTCATTTGATACTTGATTTGCTGTGTGGGGACCGCATAGCGTAGTGGATTAGCGTTGTCATGATCTGCAACTTGTTGTTCGATTTTCCATCCTAACGCCATCCTAATGCTGCTTCTTGTGTTGCCTGCCATGAGCTCAAGAGCGTTGCCACTTGCTGCCATCCTGAGCGCTGTCTCATTCATACGCTGTCTGCTGCGTAATCAAAAGAAAAAAGAACCAAGCATCAAAGTTCTTCCCACTGAACTAAGTATCAAAGTTGCTGCACATATAAAGGTTTTTTTTTCAAAGTTTTAAATGACTGATTTCATATTGGAAAGTGCGCAGATTTCAAAGCACTTTGAATTATTTTAAAGTGGAATTTTTAATGGTTCTTTTGTTATAAGTGGATTTTTTTTTTTTAATATTCCTTTATGAGAAGAGCTTGGTAATAAGGTTCTTGAAAAGTACCTTTTAAAGTTTTTTTTTTTTAAGGAATTATTGTTGATCTACTTAAGAAGAGAGGAATTTTAAAAATAAAAAAAAATGTCGAAGAGACCTGAGAGAAATCTGAGCCAGTGTCATCAAGATGAGAAATAAATTAATCGAATCATACTTGAATGAGAGTAACAAACTTGATGGCTCCAATTACTCAAATTGGAAATTTAAGATGCAGACAGTGTTAGAAGTACATAATGCTTGGACGAATGCAAATGGGGATGAGCCGAAGCCAGCAGCAGGAACAGCATCAGTCCCATATTGGGAGAAGCGAGAAGGTAAAGCAAAGACAGTGCTAAAGATTTCAGTGAAAAAATTACCAGTGTGGTTCATCATGAGGACTAGGTGAGAGATCAGATCCGAGCGTTGAGTTTGACTTTAAAAATTTAAATTTTTTAATAACGACTAGTTTTATTTAATTAATAAATTATTTAATTATTTAATAATAATGATAATATATACATATATTTTTATTTAATTTAATTTAATTAATTAATTCATCTATATCTATATCTATATCTATATCTATATCTATATATATATATATATATATTAATTATTTTATTATTATATTTATTCATTTATTTATTTTTATTTTTATTTTTATTTATCACAAGGCCCAAAAAAAAAAGGGCGGAAAACACAAGATCATTATAAGAAAACTAGTAGTTATCCTAACGGCTAGTTTAGCCATTTATGCATCTATTTAAACTCAACTCCTGGATCTGATCTCTCACCTTATCGTGATGATGAACCACACTCGTTAGTTCGAAAAGCTTACTATGTTCATTGGAATGTGATTATTACCAAAAGAACTCTATAAAAATATTAATTAATTTATTTTTAAATTATTATAAATATTAAAAAATAATAATAAATAAATAATAGTAATAATAATAATTAAAATTATATAATATACAACTATTAAAAAAAATAGATTATTAAATTTCTTATTTTTCTTATTTTAGTTAAACTAGCCATTATTCATAATGGCTAGTTAATTAGAGCACTTTTTTATCTATTTAAATTGGTTCCAAATTTCTCATCTTCTCATAAAATTTTTACAAAATTATCAACATGTAACTTTCCAAATTTCTATTATCTAAGAAATATTCGAAAGTGCTAAAGAGTAAGTGCGGTTTCGTTAATGGTCGATAAAGGCATAGGTGTAAACCAAATACTTGAGATGGTAGGAAGGACTTTGGTTAGAAAATTCATAGGTCAAAGGGTGACTTTAGAAAGATTTGGAAGTTGGATTCAATAGATGTGAGTTCTTGTTCTTATTTACCATCTATCCTTTCACATTCTTTCTTGTTGATGGTTAGGGTTCTTATTCATTTCAATGACAAAATTTCTATCGATCATGGTTCAAGGATAGTTTTCTTATCATTGAAGCCATGGCATCTTTTATATGATGTTAAAGATGATTTTATGGAGAAAATTAGAATTTGGGTGAATCTGTTCACTTTACCTATGGAGCTCTAAATAGTACAGGCCCTTATAGTTATTGGTAACATACAATAACCTAGAAATTTAGCTAAAATCCCAGTGGAAATGGACACGCCACTCACAGCGGAAGTCGAAACTTACTCTAATAAGTTTAAAGGTCAAGGGTGCTCCGGGGCTAAGAATAATACCCAGTGGCTTTCCAGACCAATTGTGTTCTAGGGCTGAAAATCAAACCCAAGTTGCTTCCAAGGCCAAATGCACACCAGAGCCTAAGAGCAGCTTCATTGGTTCTCGACATATAATCCCCACACTGATGCCCAAAATGTCAGGCACTGGAAACAGCAAGCTCTGCTCTGAAGATGTTGATTGTGGCAAGGTTGATCAAGGACTAGATGTAGCTCAAGGCTTGGGGCCTTGTGAAGCAGTTGATCCAAACCCAAATTCTTGCCCTGGTTCTGAGGAGAATGTGGGCATGAAGCCAAGTTCTGCTTCAGAGTTCATGGGTGGAGACTTGAGGGAGTTAATCAAGGTTGAAGAAAGGGGCCATCTTGAGAATCAGAACCCAGAAGAGACTTCTTTATCATCAATGTTACAGGGTGCTATTCTTCGTTCTCGTACTACTAAGTCTTCTCCCCATCAGCAACTGCATGATTTCAATTCACATTCTATACCCACAGCTACCCTTCTTCCACAGATGCAAATCATCGAGCAATCTGCCAAGAAACTGTACGACGACGTGTCGAATCTGGTGAACACCATAGTAGCAGATCAACTGGGTTCCCCCTCAAGCCAGACCATGCGACATAAATCAGCACAGGTGATAGAATCAGAGTTTAAGCAGTATCGGAGGGCTGTGCGAAGGAAGTTCTCCACCCTCACTAATGAATTGCAAATAGAAAGGCGCAAGGTTGAAGAATTGGAGAAGAAGTTGAAAGCTTTCGACCATAAGGAATAACAAGAGAGAAGTGAAGAAGCAAACCAGAGTCAAAATTAGATAGATCATACTTAATTATGATGATTCAAACATTGCTTGAAGAAAGCAGTAGTATTTCAATTTGGTTAGCTTCAATTCTGAGTAGATATTACTCTAATGATGTGATTTTGACCTTGGTTAACTAATCAAGCAAGAACCATGCCACTGTGCCAGATCTTTTTATGGTAAGCAATTCTGGAATCTAGCACTCTCATATATTTTGTATCAAAGATTTCTAAATTGGTTATAGAACTGTAGTCAGAAGAGTTCAGACCAGGACCTTTTAGAAGGATTAAATAATTTAGTGATTAGTTTCAGGCCCACTGGTGACACTGCAATTTCTATCAGAGAAATGGATGCAAGGCTCTTCTGTGAAAGATAAATTTTGCTGGCTCTTCAGGACTCTTAATAATTGTCATCTATTAATCTATTTATGGAAAATAACCTGCCCTCCATTTGCAGGGTTATCTGCTACAAAGCACTATATGAAGATACTACTGTCACAAATTCGTTGAACAGATTGCATATAATATGATTTTAATTGTCTGTAAACAACAAGAATAAATACTTAAATCTTCTGGCATGTTTGTGCTCTGCACACACTTCTTAAATTATATATATGTGGGGAAATTTTAATAAATAAATAATTTGTTTTAATTTTTAAGTGATTATTTTTTAAATCTCTACTTTTGAAATAATGGCAATTTTAGAACACTTCCCTCGGAGAAAGATGTTGCTCCCCAGAATAATTATTGTGGAAAATCTTGGTTATTTCTTTCCTTCAGCTTTTTTTTTATGGTGCATCTTGCAACTTCGGGTAGAAGAGGGAGATTCATTCTTTTCCTTTCTGATTCTCACTTTTTGAGGGTGAAAATGGGGTTTCGTTCAGCAACTAACAATATGTCACAACTCTGGTTTTCCAAACATCTGCTCATTTTCAGTCTTGTTATAATAAATGGGATGAATAACATTCAAGATTGCAGAGATATTATTCTTATATTTATTTTAGAAGAAACAACTTTGCTAAAAAAAAAAATCTTTTAATTTCTTTTTATGTTCTCACAATTACAGAGAAAGAAATAAGGAAGCATATCACCTCTCCAAAGGATTGCTAATGGAAAAAAGGCCTTGAGAGATTATGGAACAACTTGAGGGTATTACTACTAAAGCTTTCTTCCAAAGGCCCTACAAGGATTTAGCTATAAGAGCTGAAAAGATTTAACATTATGCAACAACTTCAAATCAGTTTTGATGAATTTTATTATGTTCACAGTGTTTAGACAACACATATTTACAGGAAGGACTCTTGTTTTTCCTTACTCCACAAATAGTGTATTTTTTTTTAAAGTAAATTAAAGAAAAATATTGACATAATGTAATGAACATTTTAACAAGGTTAAAATACAATAAAAAAATAAAAATAATAAAATAAAATAATTATAAACTATAAAAACAGCCCATGGTATTGACCCAAGGTATTCATGTGGAATGTAGTTTATTTTTAAATGTTTATAACCATTATGAACATTTTAACAAGGTTAAAATACAATAAAAAATAAAAATAATAAAATAAAATAATTATAAACTATAAAAACAGCCCATGGTATTGATGGATGGTATTCATGTGGAATGTAGTTTATTTTTAAATGTTTATAACCATTATCCTTTTAAAATTTTACCTAATAAAATGTCTTTAAATTTTCATACATCCAAATATACATAGTTTTTCTTGTTCTATATTATTTTTGTTACAACTATTTTATTATTCTAGAAATACATGGCTTTTTTTTGTAATATATAATTTATGTTACATATGTTTTATTATTCATAAGTAGAGTTCCTTAATATATAAAAAAATAAATTAATAATGATTTTTTTTAGAATATGTATCTTTTTTTAGTTTCCAAATTACACATGATTTATCTTGAGCAATAATGATGAATGTTCATAATTCTGATTTCTTAAATAAAACCAAATTTGCCTTTAATTGCTTAATTGTAGTAGTTTGTAACTACATAACAATTTGTACCTACATACATACTCTTTCTGATTTTTTTTGTTAATGAATATCAAATTTCTTCCCCTAAAAAAAAACTATATACATATCTTTAATTACGTAATTGTATCTAAAACATCTTACATGTTTTTTACTTTATAATCATAAACAATTTTCATATTATATGATTTCGAACTTACTCACAGTCATATTAATTTTCTCTACAAATGTTGGAAATTTCATCGTTAATGTAATATAAGCTAAATACAAATTCATTTCTTCTACTCAAGATCAAGAAAGCTATGCTGAGTAGTCAACACCACAGAACAAGACATGTTCGCCAATTCCATAAATGTTACCGAATCTCTCTTGTTGTTGGAGTTGTTTTCTTAATAGCCTTATTTTTACTGTTTTTGAAGTGATGAAATCCACCTGTCCATATATTTTTACGTCGTAAGGCGTCTTTATTTGAAAGCAACTCTCCTAGCTACCTTTATGTCGTAATTTGTGCCATGAGATCCTTTGTTAGACGATTAGATCATGATCAGCAATAGATTCGAATTGTGGCAGTTCCTTATAACAATAACATTAGTCATCATCCCCACCTGCCCTGCTCTATTATTCGGAGTCTGTGATTTGTATACATATCAGTATTATCTGTTTCGTGATCTTTGGGAAGAAGGCAGGCCAGAGGATGCTGAGTTTAAAAGGAAAACACATTGTGATAACCGGAGGATCAAGGGGCATCGACCTTGCTATTGCAATGGAGGTTCTCGAAGAGGGAGGGTACATGACCCTCATCTCTAACAGTTCTTCTCAAATAGATGACACCACTACAGACATTGCTCAATAGGGGAAATATTCTTTGGATAAAGTTTGCGCAAAGGTAGGGTTCTTTACATAAATTTATGTACGTATTTTTGGTTTAAAAACCTCTTGATCACATTCTTTCTGGTTAAATTTTCCACAAAGGTAGTGTTCTTTACCTAAATTTCTGTACATATTTTTTGTTGAATTGTTCGTTGAAAAAACTCTAATCACATTCTCTCTGGATAAAGATTGGACAAATGTTGAGTTCTTTGCATAAATTCCTCTGCAGCTTTTAACGAACTCTGGATCACATTATTTCTATCTAGATCTATCCGAGGGGGTTTATTCATGAAATTATGTGGAATGATTTGAGCTTTGTGGTGAAGGTTGCAGATGTGGGGGACTATGAATCCATTTCTACAACTATAAAGGAATGTTACGAGTGGCGACCTTTTGACGTTTTTATCTGCAACATAGGAATAGCTAGAATAGGCTACATGGATGAAATCAACATTACAGATATGGATTTCGTCATCTGCACTAATCTCAGCGGGGTAGTCTACACCGTTCATTCTTCATTTCCCTTGATGAAACAATGGAGCAACAAGTCAAATCCGACAACCATTGTTCTCATGGGATCACTGGCTTCTATGGTAAGTAATCATCAAATAATCAAGAAACGGATCTGAATCCAAAGTTCATAATAGTTTCTTAAGAGATTTACAGCGTAGAATCTATACTCTTTAAATTTTGATCAGAAAATCTTTCCAAAGGAATTTTTTCCCCAAATTTAATTTGAATGGATGATAAAATAACATGATGCCAAAATCAGCTGAGGTACCGTGCAAAGCTAACAAGTTGAGTTATACATCTGGAGTAATATAAAAATGTAGCATCCATGCTATGGTTGTGGCATTTACACAACCACTAAACATGCCCTTAAAGTATTGGTCGAGTGCCTAAGGTTTGAGTTGTTGCCTTTCAATATTCAAGTGACTATTTGTTGTCCAGGATTTGCAAAGACGCCTCTCCTATTAGAAGGTCATTCGAATCTCTTTGCAAAAACACCTCTCCTACCACAAGGTCCATTGACTCTCTCTATAATTCATGCTATTTCATTTCTTACTTCTTTATGTGTCCAAATAAGGTGAGTTTCTGTTCTTTATTACGAAATATTAAATACACTGAATCTGACTATAAAACACTTCAAACCATTTGAAATCAAGAATATTAAGAAATGACATCAAACCATTACAATTCATAATATTAAGGCAGTTTTACCTAATAATGAGTGATAATTACCTAAACCCTAACTACCTCCATAGTTTCTTTAAATACACAAGAACCAAAAAGGAAAATAAGGGAGAAAGGAGGCTGCAGTCGGTAGTAAATAGCAGAGGCTAGAGAAGTCTATTGTCATAGTGGGACACAAACAGAGCAGGTCGTAACTGAACAAAATGCTTTGCTACCATCATGATGGCACAAAGTTGTAATCTCATGTGGAGACCTCTGTATATGTTTCATTTCTCTATTAAAATCAGCTTGTATTTTTAATACAAACAGAAAGGGTTTCTTTCTCTGGTTTTAACACTGTCGAGCATTTGATTTGGGTCTTTATAGTCTTCAATGATTGTTGTTTTTTCACTTAATATTTCAAATATGTAACATAGTTTGCTGAAGATTTTAAGCTATGCTCTGACTGCGTTAACAGTAGCGATTTTAATTGCGAAAAACAAGAGTTAGTAGTCTTAAACCCATCCACAACACTCAGATATTCCCCATATTTAGCGATCTGTAATCCCAGGGAGAAAATACAGGTCAATGTTTTCAGAGCAAAAAATTGTCTCTTCAACAAAGGCAAGCAAAATATGCTATGTTTTATTTGTATCACTTTGTTAAGCACATGGATAAAATTTCAAATTTTGCCAACCCTCAGAATGGATGAAAGGAGTGGCTAGATTTAAAGTCTATGGTTGTATGGTTCATTGAGGAATGATGGAATAAGTATCATTGTTCCTGTTTTGGGGAATCTTTCATTTTGATAGCAACTTTGTCTCAAGTTATTCAACATAGAGAACTTTTGAAGCAGGTTTCTATTTATTTGAATTTATCTTTTTGGCTCTCTTAGATGCTACATCTAGTAGCCGTTTTCTAAGGGTGGCCTCATGGGAACCTCATCTCAAGAAGCTAGAAAAGAGGATGGGGATTAAGGGGAAGTAACCCCTATTCTCTTTCTTGCAGAGTTTTTGAGATTTTAAGTTGTATTTTATTTGTGCTTTAGGCATTATCTTCACATGTATTATATGATGCAATTTTCTTCTGTTGTTAAATATGGTTAAAGCTAATAGTATAGATTTTAGAATAAAATGGAATTTAGATTTCCAGTTGTTAATAAGATCACGTGTCCATAATTCTGTGGTGTTCTCTATATGATCGGATTTGATAGTTGTTTATGCTCTTTTTCGACTATGCTCATTTGTGCAATGATTCTTTTTAAATAATGATTCGAATTGGAAACTTAGTCCATTTGACATAGTTGTGTCACTTTTCTTGTTATCACAGTCTTCATAGATCAGTTATTTGACATACAATTTTGTACTTAGCAGCACATTTCTATTAATTTTACATATCATTGTTTGATGTCGTCGGCATCGTTATAGTGCTTCTAAATCCTCGTTTACCGAGTGATTCATTTGTCAATAGTTGTTTCAAAGAATTGTTTTATGTATCTTGCATTTGGAGAGCAAATTATTGCAGACTGAACATGCTTTTTTCCATAACTTTGCTTTTAATTACAAATACAAATTTGAAATCAAGAATATTAAGAAATGACATCAAACCATTACAATTCATAATATTAATAAAATTTTACCTAATAATGAGTGATAATTACCTAAACCCTAATTACCTCCATAGTTTCTTTAAATACAAAAGAACCAAAAAGGAAAAGGAGGGAGAAAGGAGGTTGCAATCAGTAGTACATAGCAGAGGCTAGAGAAGTCTATTGTCATAGTGGGACACAAACAGAGCAAGTAGTAACCAAACAAAATGATTTTCTACCATCATGATGGCACAAATTTGTAATCTCATGTAGAGACCTCTGTATAGGTTTCATTTCTCTATTAAAATCAGCTTGTAGTTTTTTTAATACAACCAGAAAGGGTTTCTTTCTCGGGTTTTAACACTGTCAAGAATTTGATTTGGGTCCTTATAGTCTTCGGTGATTGTTGTCTTTTCACTTAACATTTCAATTATGTAATATAGTTTGTTGTATATTTTAAGCTATGCTCAGACTGTGTTAAAAGTAGCGATTTTAATTTCGAAAAACAAAATTTGGTAGTCTTAAACCCATCCATAACACTTAGATATTCCCCATATTTGGCAATCTGTAATCCCAGGGAGAAAATACAGATCAATTTTTTTAGAGAAAAAAAATATCTCTTCAACAAAGGCAAGCAAAATATGCTATGTTTTATTTGTATGAATTTGTTAAGCACATGGCTAAAATTTCAAAAATTGCCAACCCTCAGAATGAATGAAAGGAGTGGCCAAATTTAAAGCCTATGGTTGTATGGTTCATTGAGGAATGATGGAATAAGTATCATTGTTCCTGTTTTGGGTAATCTTTCATTTTGATAACAACTTCGTCTTAGGCTATTCAACATTGAGAAATTTTGAAGTAGGTTTCTATTTATTTGAATTTATCTTTTTGGCTCTCTCAGATGCTACATCTAGTAGTCGTTGTCTAATGGTGGCCTCATGGGAACCTCATCTCAAGAAGTTAGGAAAGAGGAGGGGGATTAAGGGGAAGTAATCCCTGTTTTCTTTCTTGCAGAGTTTTTGAGATTTTAAGTTGTATTTTATTTGTGCTTTAGGCATTGTCTTCACATGTATTATATGATGAAATTTTCTTCTGTTTTTAAATATGGTAAGAGCTAATAGTATATATTTTAGACTAAAATGAAATTTAGATTTCCATCTGTTAATAAGATCACGTGTCTAGAATTATGTGGTGTTCTCTATATGATCGGATTCGATAGTTGTTTATGCTCTTTTTCGACTATGCTCATTTTTGCAATGTTTCTTTTTAAATAATGATTCGATTTGGAAACTTATTCCATTTGACATAGTTGTGTCACTTTTCTCGTTATCACAGTCTTCATAGATCAGTTATTTGACATACAATTTGGTACTTAGCAACACATTTCTATTAATTCTACATATCATTGTTTGGTGTCGTAGACATGGTTATAGTGCTTCTAAATCCTGGTTTACCGAGTGATTCAGTTGTCAATAGTTGTTTCAAAGAATTGTTTTATGTATCTTGCATTTGGAGAGAAAATTATTGCAGATTGAACATGTTTTTTTCTATAACTTTTATTTTAATTACAAATACAAATTGGGACAAAGCACAATCTTTTTTCCTTCCTTTACTAAAATTGACCAAAAAAACTACAGATATCTTGCTTAGCAACTATTGGATATCTTTAAGAATCTGACGGCTTTTCCTTTGCAACATCTGATGATGGTGCAATTGCTAGTATACATATGCTGAATGTGATTGTATCATTTTTTTGAATGATTGAAATTAAGGTTTTTTTTTTTGTTTCGAAACCAATATATATATATATATATATATATAATTTGAGGTATATATATTTTTTCTAATTTATATAGTATATATTTTAATTTACTTATTTAATAATTTATCAAAACTATAAGTTTTAAGTTATATAATTTGTTTAAAAGTTTTGTTTGGCCATAAGGGTAATTTATAACTTTTTTTTGTATTACCCAGATCATGAATATATACATGAGTAGAGAGACACTTGAGATTCCAATTCCAAGGTCACTTGGTTTTCTCTAATCCATATTCCCAATTTTTTTGGATTAGGTGTCAACATTTCCCCTTTAATCTGAAAGGATGTTGGTGAGTCCAAGCATCATTATGAAACTTTCAAACTTTTCCCTTCCAAGCACTTTGGTGAAGATGTCTGCAATCTACATATTTGTGGAACAATATCGTAGGTAGATTGTCTTGGCCTCAACATAACGTTGAATCAAATGATATTGTGCATTAATCTTCTAGAATTTTCATGAGCCACACAATTTCCTTCATTACTTCAGCTACTGACACATATTTTGCCTTAGCTGTGGAATCTGTTGGAACTGATTGTTTGTGTGACCTCCAAAATGTTGGAAAGTGTAACTAGGTTCAATCTTCATAATCGCTATGTAATTATGTATTTATTTAATGAAGAAGACAAAGATAATAAAATAGATTCCCCATTAAGCTTGTTTCATGGGTTTCATGAGCAAGGTATTTTATTATAGGTCAAAGACTTCTTCTTGATGTCTTCTAGGATTTTTCATCCTGTCATAAATGTAAAAATTAGAGTCATGTACATGAAGCAATGTTATGCTTATAAAGTGTTAAAGAAAAAATGTAAAAATTTCCAACACCCTTGTCACCTTGCTGAAAGAATACTCCTTGAAGTCTGCCTCACAACAACTAGTCAAGTCGGCTTGAAAACACTACTAATAAACCATCACACTCCTTCATGGCCCAGGTCGGCTTAATTATAGGTTGAGACAACTATATATACCCAACTATGCTGCGCAGAACAGAGATAGAACTGAGCTCGAATAATCTGAATTTTTCGGGTATATGCATCAGTGAATAGTCTGAGATTGCAGCGTGGAATAATATGAGATTGTGGTGCAAAGATATTTTTCTTTTGGTGCGGAAGAATACAACCTATTGAAGAAGTCTCTCTCTAGTACGTAAATAAAATAAGGATCAATTTGCAGGAGACCGAGGGAAATCACAGTAGACTGAGGGTAATTAAAGTAGCACTCACAGATCGAAGGTGATCTCAGGAAGCATCAGATCTACAGTAAGTACAATGGAAAGTCAAGTCTACACAGCAAAGGGAAGACACATTGCAAGGAGTGCAAGAAGAAGTTTAGACTGCCCAACAAAGGTAGCTAGGATGCTAGGAGAATGCTATCTCAGACAAGAAACACAGGATCTCTACTCAGTGTTTTAAAGGTACAGAAAGAGGTCTCTAGGAGGTCATTATTAGACCCAGGAAAGAAGAAGTTATCAATTTAGAAATAGGAATTGAGTTTCCTTATATTGGTGCAGTGCAGTGCAAGAAAGAAGGATCAAAAATAAGGAGCCAAGAAGAGTAGGTGACAAGGGTGTTGGAGGTACATTGAGGTCAAGGGTCTGTGTCATGGTCATGGTACTTGTCAATTGAAAGTGTATAAGAAGAATTACTTACGGGTTTTCCTCTCCAAGAGGGAGAGGTTTTGGCCCTAGATGGAAGAGCCTAAATTTGTGTCTCTTTTTTTTGGATAATTGACTTGATGAAAGACTTAATAAGCTAAGAAGAGAAGACATAAGTAAGTAAAGTAAGCTCACAAGTAATTATCAAATAGAGAATTTGAATTAAACTAAGCCCTACCAATTCTCAACGTGGTATCAGAGCTAAGGTGTTGAATAAAATAGCTACTTGATAAGGAGACACTCAAGGATTAAAGAGAAAGAATCCATTTTCCTAGAAAGCATCAAAGTCAAGGTCAAATTTTGCATTGGAAAGTCAAATTAGTTTGAAAAATAATTCTCAAGCCATCTCGAAAGGACCTTTTGAAGGAACCTCTGATCAAGCACATGATCTTTTCCATCAAATATTTATGATATTGAAGACATTGTTGGAAGACACATCATCAAGCATCATCCAACACTATTCAACACCTTTGAAGACATCATCATCATTAAAGGTCATTAAAGGAATCAATCTAAGAGGGAGTTCCTGCCATCATTTTCATCATCATCAAGGAAGCTGATAGAAGGAAGAAATCAATACACTCAAGTAAGTATCTCTATGATCTCATCTAAATCTGTTAAAATGAATTATTGCAAAGAGAGCAACAAATTGGTTGGGTCATCAAACTTAATGCATGGAAGAAGAGGAGAGATTTGAATCTAATTGAAGATGAAGTTATGGGCTACATCAAAGGATCTACAATTAAACACTCAAAAGAAGATGCTCCAGCTCATGCCAAGTACATGAAAGGAGAAATCACAGCCCATAGGATTCTCATAGAGTCCATTAAGGACTCACTCATACCCTATGTATCAAAACTAAAAACAACAAAAGAAATATATGAAAAATTGGTGGAGTTATTCTATGTGAGTACTGTAGGAGAAGTAATCTCTCTGGGACAAGAACTATACAAGATGAAACTATCAAGAGAGGAAGGAATCACTTCATATTTTATGAGGACTTTAGAAATACGAGACCATATGTAGGAATTGGGATAAGTAATGTATGATAGTGAGATGACTACAGTGGTGTTGAATGCTCTACCGGAAGAATGGGAAAACTTCACTTCAAGCTTATATAGTAAGAAAGAAGCAACACCATTCCAGGATCTATGGTCTCTATGTAAAATATAGGAAACAATATTGAAATCCAAAGATGATACGGGATCAAGTGAAGGGAATCAAGCCTTTGCAGCCATGTCTAGAAAGAAAGGAAGATTCGGTAAATTTGGTCCTCATAATAAAAGAAGAAATATGGACAAAGTATGATGCTTTGGATGTAATCAACTTGGGCATTATAAAAGGGATTGTCCTAAATCTAGAAAGGAAAAAAGGAAAAATGAAGAAGCCAATGTCACATATGAAAGGGAAGAACCCGATGCAAAGAAATCTAAGAAAGAAGAAGTGAAAGGTCTCTATTATGAGTGAGATCATCTTCCTCTTTAAGTGATTTCCGTTGGTTGTAAAATAGTATGATAGGAAGCATTGTATATTAATAAAATCATGATAGAAGCATGGAAGGAGCACTTGTCTTGGAAGAAGTGGCTCCTGGGAACCTCACTGATAAAAACATTGATGGAAGATAGTCATCTGGATCAAGGATCATATATGAAACATGTGTTGCCACTTTTTGATGGAGTCCTCCTGGGATTCACTGGTTAGAAAGAAAAAAAAAAAGGTTTCATCAGGAATTCTATCTTGCAGAATTCTGGTATTAGGATATGATGACATATTGATGACATATAATATGATTTTAAATGTCTTTAAACAACCAGAATAAATACTTAATTCTTCTGACATGTTTGTGCTCTGCACACACGTCTTAAATTATATATATGTGGGGAAATTTTAATTTAAATTTTTATAAATAGCTAATATTTAATTGTGTGTATTTGTTTTAATTTTTAAGTGATTATTTTTTAAATCTCTATTGTTGAAGTAATGGCAATTTTAGAGCACTTCCATGGGAGAAAGATGTTTCTCCCCAGAATAATTATTGTGGAAAATCTTGGTCATTTCTTTCCTTGAGATTTTTTTATGTGGTGCATCTTGCAACTCAGGGCAGAAGAGGGAGATTCATTCTTTTCCTTTTTGATTCTCACTTTTTTAGGGTGAAAATGAGGTTTTGTTCAGAACTAACAATATAACAGAACTCTTGTTTTGCAAAAATATGCTCATTTTCACTTTTGTTATAATAAATGGGATGAATAGCATTCAATATTGTAGGGATATTAATCTTATATTTATTTTAGAAGAAACAATTCTGCTGAAAAAATATTTTAATTTATTTTCATGTTCTAACATCTACAGAGAAAGAAATAAAGAAATAAAGGCCTCTTCAAAGGACCGCTAATAGAAAAAAGGCATTGGGAGATTATGGAACAGGTTGAGGATATTACTACTAAAGATTTCTTCCAAAGGTCCTACAAGGATTTAGCTATAAGAGCTGAGAGGATTTAACATTATGCAACAACTTCAAATCAGTTTTGATCAATTTTATTATGTTTAGTGTTTAGACAACACATACTTGCAGAAAGGACTCTTGTTTTTTCTTTCCCCACAAATAGTGTATTTTTGCTAAAGGTTTTTTTTTTTGTTTATGTGTTTTAATATGGTTATAATCATCTAAACAACTCTTTATTCGAATGCACCCATATTATGCATCTGCTAAATGTGATTGTATAATTTTTGTGAATGATTGAAATTAAAGTATTTTTGTTTGGAAACAAAAGAAATTAATATAATTAAAATGTGAAGTATATTTTTTTTCTAATTTGTATTTACATAATTTGTTTAAAAGTTTTTGTCCAGCCACGGGGGTAATAATTTGACTGTTTTTTGCATTACCCAAATCATATATATATATATATATATATATATATATATATATATATATATATATGAGTAGAGAGACATTTGAGATTCCAATTCCAATGTCTCTTGGTTTTCTCTAATGGATAACTTAAACTAGTTACAATATTTACAATAATCCCAATTGTTTTGGATTAGGTGTCAACATTTCCCTCCTTAATCTGAAGGGATGTTGGTGAGTCCAAGCATCATTCTGAAACTTTCAAAATTTTCCCTTCCAAACACTTTGGTGAAGATGTCTACAATCTGCTCATTTGTGGAACAATATCATAGGTAGATTGTCCTGGCTTCAACATGATGTTGAATCAAATGATATTGTGCATTAATGTGCTTGGTTCGATCATGGAACTTTGGGTTCTTAGCCAACTTTATTGTAGAGATATTGTCAATCAAAAGAGGAGTTGAATGCACTTGTTTCTCCTACAAATCTTCCAGAATTTTCATGAGTCACACAATTTCCTTCAATGATTCAGCTACTACCACATATTTTTCCTTAGTTGTGGAATATGCATGGGTTTAATGAGCAAGGAATTTTATTATATGTCAAATAATTCTTCTTGATGTCTTTTAGGATTTGTCATCTTGACATAAATGTAAAAATTAGAGTCATGTACATGAACCAATGTTACACTTATAAAGTGTCAAAGAAACAATGTAAAATTGTTCAACACCCTTGTCACCTTGCTGAAAGAATACTCCTTGAAGATGGCCTCACAACAACTGGTCAAGTCGGCTTGAAAACACTACTAATGAACAATCACACTCCTTCATGGTTAGATCAGCTTAATTACAGGTTGAGACAGCTATATATACCCAACTATGTTGCATAGAATAGAGACATAACTGAGCTCAGATCATCTGAACTTTTCGGGTATATGCATCAGCGAATAGTCTGAGATTGGAGTGCAGAATAATCTGAGTTTGTGGTGCAAAGATATTTGTCTTTTGGTGCGGACGAATGCAACCTAATGAAGAAGTCTCTCTCTAGTACGTAAATAAAAGAAGTTTCAATCTATAGGAGACTGAGAGTAATCACAATAGATTGAGGGTAATTATAATAGCTCTCACATATCGAAGGTGATCTCAAGAAGCATCAGATCTGCAGTAAGTATAGGGGAAAGGTAAGTCTGCACAGCAAAGGGAAGACACATTGCAAGGAGTGCGAGAAGAAATCTAGACTGCCCAACGAAGGAAGATAGGATGCAAGGAGAAGGCTATCTCATACAAGAAACAAAGGATCTCTACTCAGTGTTTTACAGGTGCAGAAAGAGGTCTCTAGGAGGCCGTGATTAGACCAAGAAAAGAAGGAGTTCACAATTTAGAAATAGGAACCGAGTTTCCTTGCATTGGTGCAGTGCGGTGCAAAAATAAGGATCAAAAATAAGGAGCCAAGAAGAGTAGGTGACAAGGGTGTCGGAGGTACATTGAGGTCAAGGGTCTGTGTCATGGTCATCTTACTTTCCAACTGAAAGTCTATAAGAAGAATTACTTGTGGGTTTTCCTCTCCAAGAGGGAGAGGTTTTGGCCCTAGATGGAAGAGCCTAAATTTGTGTCTCTTCTGTTTTGATAATTGACTTGATGAAAGACTCAATAAGCTAAGAAGAGAAGACATAAGTAAGTAAAGTAAGCTCACAAGTAATTATCAAATAGAGAATTTGAATTAAACTAAGCCCTACCAATTCTCAACATGGTATCAGAGCTAAGGTGCTAAAGACAAGGGCTACTTGACAAGGAGACACTCAAGGATTAAAGAGAAAGAATCCATTTTCCTAGAAGGCATCAAAGTCAAGGTCAAAGTTTGCAATGGAAAGTCAAATCAGTTTGCAAAATAATTCTCAAGCCATCTCAAAGGGACCTTTTGAAGGAACCTATGATCAAGGACATGATCTTTGCCATCAAATATATATTATATTGAATACATTGTTGTAAGACACATCATCAAGCATCATTCAACACTATTCAACACCTTTGAAGACATCATCATCATTAAAGGTCATTAAAGGAATCAATCTAAGAGGGAGTTCCTGCCATCATTTTCATCATCATAAACGAAGTTGATAGAAGGAAGAAATCAATACACTCAAGTAAGTATCTCTATGACCTTATCTAAATCTGTTAAAATGACTTATTGCAAAGATAGCAACAAATTGGTTGGGTCATCAAACTCTAGTGCATGGAAGAAGAGGACATATTTGAATATAATCGAAGATGAAGTTATGGGCTACATCAAAGGATCTACAACTCAACCCTCAAAAGAAGATGCTACAGCTCATGCCAAGTACATGAAAGGACTCACTCATACCATATGTATAAAAACTACAAACTGCAAAAGAAATATATGAGAAATTGGTGGAGCTACTCTCCATGAGTACTGCAGGAGAAGTAATCTCTCTGAGACAAGAACTATACAAGATGAAATTGTCAAGAGAAAAAGGAATCACTTCATATTTTATGAGGATTTCTGAAATACGAGACCATCTGCAGGAATTGGGAGAAGTAATGTCTGATAGTGAAATTACTATAGTGGTGTTGAATGATCTATCAAAAGAATGGGGAAACTTCACTTCAAGATTATACAGGAAGAAATAATCAAGACAATTCCAGGATCTATGGTCTCTATTTAAAATAGAGGAAACAAGATTGAAATCCAAAGGTTATACAAGATCAAGTGAAGGGAATCAAGCTTTTGCAGCCATGTGTAGGAAGAAAGGAATATTCGGTAAATTTGTTCCTCATAATAAAAGAATAAATATGGACAAAGTATGATGCTTTGGATGTAATGAACTTGGGCATTATAAAAGGGATTGTCCTAAATCTCGAACGGACAAAAGGAAAAAGGAAGAAGCACATGTCATGGATGAAAGGGAAGAAAATTATGCAAATAAATCTAAGAAAGAAGTGAAATATCTCTATTATGATTGAGATCATCTTCCTCTTTAAGTGATTGTTGGAAATACTGAGAGGGGGATGAATCAGTATTTCTTTTCAATTGTTAATTTTACGAGTTAGATCACTTATATTTAGAACACAACATGAACAATGATGGAATAGATACTTTTATTAATTTCTTCTTTACAATAAGTAAAGTAAAATAATGATATAGGACTCCAGCTCTAGATGAAGACTCCAATCTTCCAGGCTCCAACCTGTATTGTGCCAAGTACTGACTTGGTCTTTCCAAGGCTCCAACCTTGTCAATTTGAGGCACCAACCTCTAGGGCTCCAACCCTATCTCTGGTACAGGCTCCGACCTGGTTTCTTGAGGACTCCAATCCTCTAGGTCTCCAACCCTATCTTCCAAGGCACCAACCTTGTCTCTATGAGGCTCCAACCTCTTGCTTCATTTTGTCAAGATATATTTGGTTATACTTCATAGCTCCCAATGTCTTCTTCAATGAGCCCTGACAATCTTCAACTTTCTCTTCACTGTAGTCTACACATCACGTCATCAATGACAACCTTTTCTTCTTATAAAGGTGTCTCCACTGCTCTACATGACACCCAAACACTTTCATCAAGGTTACCTCATGATGTCTTCAATGCATCATGATCTTCAAAGCATGTCTACAAAATTCTCTCCAATCTGCATTTCCAAAACTTCAAGTCTTCTTCAGCAAGACTTCTATGGACGCTCCAATAATGTATGTCTTCAAGATTGCTTCTACAAGGTTACTAGATGCTGCTCTTTAACAAAAACTTCCTAAAAACTGCTTTGAAAAGGATTTCAACTTGCTCCAAAAAAGTGTGCAAAAATTTCTCTAGGGCTAAGGTAAAACTTTATAAACAATGCACCTTCAAGACTGTCGTAAACACCTTCTACAAGAAGCTCCACATTGTCAATATGGCCTCCAATTTTGCTTCAACCATGCATTAGGGACTGCCTCAACAAGGTGTCAAATCTTCAATGTCTGCTGCAAAGGGGCTTCTACAATTCTACTCCAAAGATGACAGTCAACTCCACAAATCCGAGCTTATCTTTGCAATCTGAGTTCACTAGTAATGACTATCCATTGTACAAGGTGAAATATCATAGATCTAGGCCTTACTATTGATAGTATGAGCCTTCACTTCCTGATTCGAGGTAACTATGGTAAAGTCTGAGTTAAGGAGGTGAGAGTCCATAGCAAGGTATGCTACAGGACTTGTTCATACATTGACTATGGGTGTGTCTCTAAGATTTTTTTTCAAACACTGTACTGTAGGTGTGTCTCTGAGATATCCTTAGCCCACCACAAAAGGTTAACCACAACTTTTAGTATGATTTGGACTGAGATTCTTGGCCTACTGTAGTTTGGACCTGCTGCTGTTATCACAGTCACAAAACAGATTCCTTAATTTTGTGTTAACTTACCTTCCATTCACTGTAATTACCTCAATGATACTTGGGAAAACTTTATCATTAATTCCGTCTTGTATTCCAGTTACTTATTCTCAAAAAGGTGCCAAAAATCTAAGCTCCAAGAGACTGAAATTCTGCTTTCCGAGCTTCTACAGGAAGACACAGTTCTGAGGTAAAACGAGCACACAAGAAGTTTGTGGTATGGAGGGTCTAATTTACCCCCATATTTCACTTGTCCAAGCCTTCTGCAATTGTTTAGAGCCTTCCACACAAGACTGTCCCAGAGCTAAATAAAGTGTAGTCCCTCCACAGAAGTATCTCGAGCTGTCACACAAATACTGAGTTGCCCAAACAAATAATCCTTCTCGGCCTCCTTGAAAAATTTTCCCAAACACTGTAATTATGACCTCTCTTTTTTTAACTCCTCGGCCTCCTGTAGGTTTTGTCTGGAATTCTGTGTTTTCATAGAAATTTTTCTACCAAGAATGAGGATTTACACTTATATTTATAATAGTTTCGACCTCTATGAAAGGATGTGACATTTGGGTGAAGGAGCTGACATGAGGAATTGAATTTAGGTCGGCTAGAAATAAAAATATAATATTAAAACTTGAAAATTCATTTTCTCTTCAACTACTGGGAATTTTTCGGGCAAGTGATAGCTCATTAGAAAGATAAAAATATACTCCATAAGATGGTATAGGAGTCAATTTTTAAGGATGCCTCTAAGGTGGTAAAAAACAATTTTTCTTTGACTGTCCTTAATTTTTTTTGTGCAGAAAGTGAATAGGACAGCATGGCTTCTTCATTGCTTGGCTTCTCCTTTGTTTGTCTTCTCCATTACTTGGCTTATCAATCATAGGATCATAGTGTCATCATGTAGGACATTCATGTCATCATGATAGGTTTAGCATCATGTATTCAATAATAGCGCAGTAATATGTCATAGTGCAGCATCATCATTAGGAAAGTTCTAATATAATAAGATAGTCTTCCAACCACCAAATGAGATCAAGTGCATGCAACATTAGATCAAGTACTTCTTAGGGCTTCCTTCATTAGTGTTTTGACTTCTTCGTGCCTTGAAATCTTCATTGATGGTATCCTAGTCAACCAAGACTCATGGCATCATCATCTAGAACCAGACATCTCACGAATATTGACATCTCATTCAATGCCATATTGACATCAATGACAAACTTGATTAACAATATCCCCCTTTGTCATTGATATAAATACTCTTTCCCTTCCAATATTCTCTCCCCCTTTGACATCATTGGAAAACGAGGTTCCCAAGTACTCCCCCTATCAGGCTGATTTTTTTCGTCATCAATATTAGTTCTTCATGGGTATGTTACTCCCCTGTCATGGTGCTCTTCCTTCTGGGAATGAGGTCCATGATAGATGTGTCTAAATTTCTTCAATGGAGTTCCTCCCGAGAGATGATCTATCAAAGGATGATTATACATGTGTGACTCATCAAGGATTTCATAGGGCCCATTCATGGATAGCTTCTGCAAGAATTCTTAAGAATCATAAGCTCAAGAATCACAAATCTCCCCTAACTGTATGGTTACTTTTTGGTAGAGTCTCACCATCAAATACTTGGAATATCAAGGATGCCTACATCAATTCAACAACATCTGTTGTTGGTTTGAGTTTTCAAGATATTTTCGGACCCAATTTTCTTCCTTCTCCATACTTGTGCAAATTTCTTCTCTCGCTTGGTTGTCATGGTTTTAAGGACCCAAGTCAAGTTACACTCACGTGCCATATGTCCAATGTTATGGAAATTGAAGCACTCCATCTTGTTCATGAATGAGTAAACATGACTTCTTCTTGCAAAATTTCTTCTAGAATATTGACGGGGACCATTATATTTTTCTTTTTTATGTGCCCTACAATCTTTTTTCATGTGCCAAAAGTTTGTACAAGAATATCAATAACCAAGAAATATACTTTGGTACCTGGGAGATGGAGTTTTCCTTGATGTACTTCTAGAGTTTTTTGCCTTGGGATTCTTTGATGATATTCATTTCCTTTTGTATTATTGACACCATCTGCAAGTCTCCTTGGAGTAGAATTTCTTTTGTTGTTGTCTTGATTCTTCTCCTTGCCTTTGCTGGAACTGGGAGCATCAACATTTCTTTCTAGTTTCCTCACATCTTTGTTGTTTGAAGTATTATCATTCTTGCTTGAGGATTCACCTGCATAGCCAAGACTTGATTTATCAAGGGGATACCTTTGATGAATTAGGATGTCATCTAGGGTTTGAGAGCTTTTCAAGTTCTTATTCAACAAGTCAACTTCCTTTTTAAGAAAGACAATTTATCCTTTAAACTTTTCACAATCTTCATCTTTCATAACTAGTTTCTTCTCCATTTCTTCCATCATCCTTGTTGCTTCATGTGCTTCGATTTTAAGGGAGACAATATTTGATTTCATTATGAAGACTTCTTCATTCTCCTTTGCTATACTACTCTCCATTTCTTCTTTTATTCTTGTAGCTTCACATGTTTCGGCCTTGAGAAGATTGATGTCTAATTTTAGTTTCAAGATTTCTTCATCCTTTTCTTCTAGTTGGCAGATCACGGTGTTTCTCTCCTTTCTGCTTCATCAACTTGTCCTTATATGAATGCCAAAGTTTCCATCTCCTTCTTGGCTCCTTGCACTTATTTCCTTGCTTATTCTAGTTGAGATCTAAGAGAGGAGACCTCTTCCTTGTATTGACCAATCTCTGCTTCAAGATTGTTCTAGCTCTTAAGTCTTTGTTCAAGGTGGCTTGACAATGTTTCTTCCCTTTTCTTTGCCTTAACCAATTCATTTTTCATAGATATGACTTCTTCATGATGCTTTCTTTTTTTTAATTAAATTCCTCTTTAAGTTTGGCGAGCTCCTCATCTCTTTCTTTTACTTGAAGCTTAACAAAGTCAACACCCTTCCTTGTCTTGTCTTGGTTACCATCTTGCACTTTCTTCTTAAGTTCCTCATTTCCTTTTTCAAACTATTAATCTCTTCCATGGAAGCCATAATTTTATTTATGAGATCTTCTTCAAAGTCTTCTTTGTTCTCTTCATATTCTAGGTCTTCTTTAGCCTTGTTGTCATCTCTCTTATCTTCAGCTTCCTTGATGGATTCTGGACTTCTTTCTTGTTTTCCATCATCTTCTTGACTAGAGATCATTGTCAATGCTCCTTTTGAGTGAATATCATAAAGTTTGTCCCATATGACTTTTGTTAACGAACATTTTTCAAAATCGGCCTTCACAAAATTTGGTAACCCATTCAAAATTGCCTTCCTTGCTCTTGTATTGTACTCCTTGGATTCTTCGTCCATCGTGTCATTAGTAATCCTTTATTTCCAAACTTAAATTCCTTGAGTCCTCAAGAAATTCCTCATTCTTGCCTCCCATATATCGAAATTTCCATTTAACAATGGAGACTTCGCAAATTGATTGACTTCAATTTCGATGGTTGAGGAAGACACATGTTTAGGAGGATTGGAGACTTTATTCCTTGGCTTTGCCATTTGTGTCCTAATGATCAACCTTCAAGCTGTTAGGCTTTGAGTGAAGGTACTAGCTCTGAAACAAATTGTTGGAAATACTAAGAGGGAAGTGAATCAATATTTCTTTTCAATTGTTAATTTTACCAATTAGATCACTTATATTTAGAACACAAAATGAAAAATGATGGAATAGATACTTTTATTAATTTCTTCTTTACAATAATTAAAGTACAATAATGATATAGGGCTCCAACCCTAGATGAAGACTCCAATCTTCTAGGCTCCAACCTATATTGTTCCAAGCACCGACTTGGTCTTTCCAAGGCTCCAACCTTGTCAATTTGAGGCACCAACCTCTAGGGCTCCAACCCTATCTCCGGTACAGGCTCCGACCTGGTTTCTTGAGGACTCAAATCCTCTGGGGCTCCAACCCTATCTTCCAAGGCACCGACCTTGTCTCTATGAGGCTCTAACCTCCTACTTCATTTCGTCAAGATATATTTGGTTATAATTCACGGCTCCCAATGTCTTCTTCAATGAGCCCTGAAAATATTCAGCTTATTCTTCATTGTAGTCAACACATCACGTCATCAATGACAACATTTTCTTCATATGAAGGTGTCTCCACTGCTCTTCATGACACCCAAACACTTTCTTCAAGGTTGCCTCATGATGGCTTCAACACATCATGGTCTTCAAGGCAGGTCTAGAAAATTCTCTCTAATCTACCTTTCCAAAACTTCAAGTCTTCTTCAGCAAGACTTTTATGGCTGCTCCAACAATGTATGTCTTCAAGATTGCTTCTACAAGCTTACTATATGCTACTATTCAACAACAACTTCCTAAAAACTGCTTTGACAAGGATTTCAACTTGCTCCAAAAAAGTGTGCACAAACTGCTCTAGGGCTAAGGTAAAACTTTATAAACATTGCACCTTCAAGACTGTTGTAAACACCTTCTACAAGAAGCTCCACAATGTCAAGATGGCCTCCAAGTTTTCTTCAACCATGCACTAGGGACTGCCTCAACAAGGTGTCAACTCTTCAATGTCTACTGCAAAGGGGCTTCTACAATTCTGCTCCAAAGATGACAGTCAACTCCACAAATCTGAGCTTATCTCTGCAATCCGAGTTCACAAGTAATGACTGTCCATTGTACAAGATGAAATATCATAAATCCAGGCCTTACTATTGATAGTATGAGCCTCCACTTACTGATCCAAGGTAACTGTGGTAAAGTCTGAGTTAAGGAGGTGACAGTTCACAGCAAGGTATGCTACAGTACTTGTTCATACATTGACTGTAGGTGTGTCTCTGAGATTATTTTTCAAGCACTATACTATAGGTGTGTCTCTGAGATATCCTTAGCCCACCACAAAAGTTTAACCACAGTTTTTAGTATGACTTGGACTGAGATTCTTGGCCTATTGTAGTTTGGACCTGATGTTGTTATCACAGTCACAAAACAGATTCGTTAATTTTGTGTTAACTTACCTTCCATTCACTGTAATTACCTCAGTGATACTTGCGAAAACTTTGTCCTTAATTATTTCTTGTATTCCAGTAACTGCTTCTCAAAAAGGTGCCAAAAATTTGAGCTCCAAGAGACTGAAATTCTGTGGTGTAAGAGATGCAATAGGACACTATTCAGCTTTCTGAGCTTCTACAGGATGACACAGTTCTGAGGTAAAACGAGCACACAACAATTTTGTGGTATGGAGGGTCTAATATACCCACATATTTCACTTGTCCAAGCCTTTTGCAACTATTTAGAACCTTCCACACAAGACTGTCCCAGAGTTAACTGAAATGTAGTCCCTCCACAAAAGTATCCTAAGTTGTCACACAAATAATGAGTTTCCCAAACAAATAATCCTTCTCGGCCTCCTTGAAAAAAATTTCCAAACGTTGTAATTATGACCTCTCTTTTTTTAACTCCTCGGCCTCCTATAGGTTCTGTCTGAAATTCTGTCTTTTCACCAAAAAATTTCTACCAAGAATGAGGATTTACACTTATATTTATAATAGTTTCGACCTCTATGAAAGGACGTGAAAGTTGGGTGAAAGAGCCAACATGAGGAATTGAGTTTAGGTTGGTTAGAAATAAAAATATAATATTAAAACTTGAAAATTAATTTTCTCTTCAACTACTGGGAATTTTCGGGCAAGTGATAGCTCATTAGAAAGATAAAAATATACTCTATAAGATGGTATAGGATTCAATTTTGAAGGATGCCTCTAAGGTGGTAAAAAACAATTTTTCTTTGACTGTCCTTGTGAAAAGGATAGCATGGCTTCTTAATTGTTTTGCTTCTCCTCTGTTTGTCTTCTCCATTTTTTGGCTTATTAATCATAGGATCATAGTGTCATCATGTGTTACATCCATGTCATCATGGTAGGTTTAGCATCATGTATTCAATAATAGTGCGGTAATATGTCATAGTGTAGCATCATCATTAGGAAAGTTCTAAGATAATAATATAGTCTTCCAACCCCCAAATGAGATCAAGTGCATGCAACATTAGATCAAGTACTTCTTAGGGCTCCCTTCATTAGTGGTTTGACTTCTTCATGCCTTGACATCTTCATTAATGGTATCCTAGTCAACCAATATTCATGGCATCATCATCTGGAACCAGACGTCTCACAAATATTGACATCTCAATCAATGCCATATTGACATCAATGACAACCTTGATTAACAATGATTTCTGTTGGTTGTAAAATAATATGATAGGAAACATTGTATGTTAATAGCATCATGATAGAATCATGGAATGAGCACTTGTCTTAGAAGAAGTGGCTCCTGGGAACCTCACTGATAATAACATTGATGGAAGATAGTCATCTGGATCAAGGGTTATCTACGAAACAAGCGTTGACACTTTCTAATGGAGTCCTCCTTGGATTCACTGGTTAGAAAGAAATCAAAAGGTTTCATCAGGAATTTTATCTTGCAGAATTTTGGGATTAGGATATGATGACATATTGATGAAGCGGGTCAAGGTAATGAATTCCTTCATTCTAAATAAATTGATGAAGGATGACTCAAATGGATAAGATAAGGTACATATATGATATAACTTGATGTTGTTAATTCATATCATATGGTTGCGGGTGATGGACTTCTATCTTTAGAATTATGATCAAAGAAAGGAGGATCTCTTCCAGTTCACGGGTTGTCATTAACATATGAAATAAAATATATCCTGATATGGAATATGAAGTGGTTGTATACAAACAAGGAACTGTATGTTGGAAGTTCTTGGGAATAAATGAAACTGTGTGGAGAAAGAAAGGAAGAGATCATGAAGTGCAACCATGTCAAGAGGCAGTTATCATCTGGAAGCCAAGAAGATGTGACTAGGAGATCTCCTGGGAAGATATGTAGACTCTGAAGAAGTATGGTAAAGAAGAAGACCCTTGACAATGCATATCTTTAGGAGGTGTGTTAATCTGAATAAAGGATTTCGATGCCTATAGGAATATTTCATGATGAAATATCATCACTGAGGTAAATTTTGATTTAAAAGTTCTTATGTATATGTTTTTCTAAATAATTTTATCCAAGGCTGCCAACCATGTGAAAGGATGTAAGTTCCTTGGGAGATGGTTCAAAGGAAATCAACATTTCATAGAGGTGCATCCACTACAAGGAAAAGACCCTCTAATGGATTTTTTTGAGGAAACCCTTATAAAAATAGCCCAGATATCTGTTTGTAGTGGAGGTCACTGGAGGAGGTTGGCATGTAGATGTTTTTTCTCGGTGCATTTATAATCATAACACACATCGGTGTGCTTGATATATATGTGACGCATTGGTTCATAGTAGAGGCTAAAGAAGCATTGAAAAGTTATTTTTAAGTACTATGAAAACAACTGTGCACTTCATACATACAACACACTGGTGCGTACTATCAAATGGCACATCGAGACACTCACTATATAACCATTATGGTGCTATACTCTAACAATGATGCCCCAATGCGTTTATGGTGATACGACGCCCTGAAATAGGGTGTATATTTAATTAAAATATATGGTGCTTTTTATATAACATGCCCAATGTTGGTTGTATATTGCTAGCCTAGTGCGTTTTCAACATTTTGGAACTATTTACTAATGAATATGACCCAGTGCAGTTTAGGTACAATGACACACTGGCATAGGGTTTTTATTCAAAGGAAGCATTGTGCACTCTATAAAAACCAACCCGATGTGTCTTAGTGATCCAGCGCACCGTAAATAAATGTGGTGTGCCATTGATACTGTTGACCATATTAGCCCCTCCATTCTAATTTTTGGCCTGCCGTCCCATTTGAATCTGTTTAAAACCCCTGTCGCGGCCTAAGCCCTTCATATCCTACCTACCGTTACCCTTCCCGCCCCCTGAAATGCATAAGAAAGGCCACAAATACGCATTCGAAGTTATGAGAGGTCTAGCCCCTTTAGCCGTGGCCCCCTATATCTTACTGTCTGCATAACCATATCTCAGGACCAAGGGTTAAGCCCCAAAGGCGCTTAAGCATATACGTCTATCGCGCGCACCCTGGACCGTTCGATTAACCCATAAATCAATGGCTCGGAGTCCTATTTGCTATGGTGGTCCCCACGCCCACAACCACTACTCGAAAATCGGCCTGTTTATTCCGCACCACCTTTGCTGGGCAGGCGGTATTCCCCATTGGGCCAGCGATTCCATACGCTGCCTGCCAAGTGTCCCAGGGTACGGCCTCAATACCGCTCTCTCCTACGCATTAATGTTCGACTGAAGTCATGCAGCGAAATTCATATAAGTCATCCGATCTTGAGTGTTCGATCCAACGGCTCTTGTTCTCCAAAGTTGTGCAGCTTTTAGTTCCCGTCCATATCGCCCCTGGCCCACCTCCTCATTGCTTCTAGACGCATTCTTCACCGTAGCTTACCCTTGAAATTGGACGGTCAAGATCTTCTTGACCCCCACAGTTGACCAAACCCCGTAGCCCATACTCCACGTCATCATGCTACGTTTTCTTGTCGCACTATCTAGCGTACACCTATATGTTTCTTCTGGAGGTTTATGTTTATGTTTGAAATTTAATATAATTAGCTAACCCTCACCAAATACATTCATCGCCATTTTCATAGTTATGCTGCGTTTTTCGTCACCACCCTGCAATCCTTCCACCACCCTGCATGCTTTTACCATTTGGCCATATCCTCACCACTACCATCGATGACACTTCCATGTCCCTCGCACCTGTGTCTGGGCTTCTCTAACGTGTTTGTGGGTTTTGCAGGTATATAAGGAGAAACTGTCGTAATTCGTCGCCTCCATCACAGAGGCCAAGATCACCTCCAAGGACGATTCTTAATAGAAAAATTGAAGAGGAGAGATCAGAGTAGTTGCTGTGATATGACTTCATTAAAGGAAGCAGAGATAAAATCCATTGAATCCCACAGTTGTATTCAAAAGACAGATTACACGGCAAGAAATATTAATGGGGCAGCATACAAATATTAGTGAAAGATCGAGAAAGCCAGTGTCCGGCTTCATGATTTTGAATCCCAATTCAAAGCTGGAGGGCCGAGAGTACCACACACAAACACCAACATCCTCCAGGTCTTATTGTAGCAGGTTTCTCTCTCAGCAAAGGATAGAATGTTGGAATATTTTATTCTCTATGTCTTATTTCTGAGGAAATGTTCATCCCCTGCATTTATTTCATAGAGCAGCAGCAGAGTACTTACAGCAGTATAGCGACGTCAAACAGTGTGGGCAGGCACTCTCTCACCATTCAGGTTTTAATAAGTCAATTAAATGTTCACCGACTTCTTCTATTAGGTTTTTCTCCTTCTTATTCTATAAAAACCCAGGAGAAAGACATTGTAAAGGTTCCAAATTTTTATCAGAGAATTGTGCAGTGAAAGGCATTTTTGTATACATTTTGTAAAGCTTTAGTATGAAGGCTCAGAGCCCGTAGGGTCTCAGTGAGGAGGAGTTCTATCTGTAATGAGGATTCTGGTCTTTGGTATTTCACAGTATGTAACTTTCTCTTACGTGTTAATATAACATCTCTTTCCATTTCATTTATCTTCTTGTATCATGTACTAGAATGCGAGTGGATCACTGATTTTAGGTAAGGATTTATCCTTGTTGATACCCATACTTGGATCAGTAAAGCGCTTTAAATATGGCTCAGGCATGATATACTGTTTCATGTTCATTTCATCCATCTTTCTACTATATTAGTTGCTTTGGGAGGGTTCTTTTAAAACGCCATTGTCATGTATGGATTCTTAGATTGATAAGCCCATACATGGTTCTGTTGTGTATCTGGGTATCAGACCAAAGTTAACTAATATCTTCTCATATTTCTTTCACTGCATATACCTTCTGATATCTAATTTCTGTGGCATATTACTTGAATCGTCCCTCTTTGTAGTAAATTGTCTCTTAACTGTCTGATGCTTTTGTGTTGGAGCTTTGCATCTTGTCTCTGCAACATTACTTTCCTTGTGGCAGTTTCTGTAAGTTCTGGTCCCATTAAAAGTTAATTTCCTTGTTCTACAAGAGATAGCAGGAGAGTTTTGGATTGACACCCAAATTTTATGATACACTCCCTGCTATAATAAGATGTCCTAGGCACTGGTCTATGGAAACTCTAGGCTATCTCTAGGGGCGACAATTTCTGTCGACAACATCTTTCTGGCGCCATTGTCGGGGATCAAATTTAAGAATATCATTATCCCTGGGCCTCGACAAATCATATTCACTCTCTAATCAGGTGAGCACAGAGAGTTGAAGAGTTGTATATCTCTCACCTTGGTGACTCCACTGTTCCTTATTTGACAAACCTATTCGTAGTCCTGGCTCCCCGTAAGCCACACCTGAGGTCAGATACATCACAGTCAAGCGCACCTTCAGTTTCTGACCCTGAGAAGATTATACATAGAAGAAGTTGGAAAGAAAGGAAATCAGTCCGTGCTGATATCCCTGAATATTCTGTAGAAGATTATCCATCCTCTTCTTCTCAAGAAATCCAAGTAGAAAATCCCGACTCCACTGAGGAAAATCCTGAATATTACTCAGATAGCCCACCCCGGGGAAGTGTTAGAACTAAAGAGAACTTTAATCCTACCCCTGAGGTCGAAGAGGTTAAATAGGTGACCGAAGTAGCTGCTGTTAACCGTGAACTGTTCCCATCTATGCCTCAGGCTGCTGTACAATATATTCCCATTGTTATCCATACTCCACTTCCTCCTCCACCTCTTCCTCCATTTGTACATCAGATTGTTGCACAACCCCAACCTCCTCAAATGGCTAATGTTCCAGTCTTTTTGTTGAACAAATATGCTCCCCTAGCACTGCCTCAAGTGTTAAATGATATGCCCTAGGATTATTTAAAGATATTGCCCAGATTCACTGGGGAAAATGAAATTGATGCTCAGAAACATATTGAGACTTTCTGCTCCTTTGCAGAAAACTTCAATGTAGAACATTTTGATGTAGTCTTAAGACTATTTGTACAATCTCTGGACAGTGAAGCCAGAAAATGGTTCAAGACATTAGGAAACCGTTCCGTAACCACTTGGGACGATATGGAAAATACCTTTCTCAGAAAATGGGGAGAAAAGAAATATCATGGACAGTGCCTTACTGAGTTCAATACACTTAAGAAGAAACATAATGAAGGGGTGTCAGAATTTATCAAAAGATTTAACAAGTTATATCTAAATCTCCCTGCAGATATGAAGCCTCATCAGAATGCTGCCAAAGTTGTTTTCATAGCAGCCTTTGACTCAGATTTCGGTTTCTCTCTCAGGGAAAGGAAGCCTACCACCCTAGATGATGCTCAGTCAGATGATCTTGAGTTGGAAGCAAATTTTTCCTCCACTGGAAAATTAAAAGGGAAAGCTGAACAAGATACCAGAAGAAGAAGTAAGGAGGAAGTATCTACTTCCAATCAGGATAAGGATTCAGATAAAATTGAAGAAATGAGTTAAATGATTAAGAATCTTTCTAATAAACTGGTCAAGCTTGAATTGGAAACCAAGAATGCAGCCTCCAAGAATTTCCAAAATGCTCCAAATAGGGGTTACAATCCTCAGTATAGGAAGCCACCCCTGAAAATATTGCCAAGGGAAGCAAAGGAGCAACAAGATCAAGTTCCACACCCATTATACCTGGAAGGCCTAGTAGGTGACTCCACTGAAGATGATGCCTATGAACTACAAGATGCAAATCTTGCTTTCTCCAACAATGATGAAGTTGAATTCCCATTGCATGAAGGAGAAGAAGAGATCAGAGACACAGAAGATGCAGAAATTGATCATTATTGCAAACAGTTTAATGATTTCATGCAAGCACATTTTAACAGAAGATATGATCTCAGATCTTCCAGGAAGAGAACTCGAACTCAGGATCAAGAAGAGGAGCCATTTCAAAAGGAAGCACCTGCTCAAAGGGAATCAACAGTGCAGAAAGTTACAGACAAAGGTAAGAGTCCTCTAAATAAACCTTTGCAATCCAATAACCAAATTCCTTCTTCTTCAAAAGTTGTCACTCCTAATGCTGAGTCTGTATCAAAAGAAGTTAAACCTTCAGCTGAAAATAAAGAATCAAAAGAAGTTGTAATAGAAAATTCCCCTCCTACTTTTAATCTGCAAAAAGAACTTGAGAAATTCAAAATCCCAGTTCCCCTGACTGAGCTGTTGAAACAACCAGTATATCAATCTCAAGTCACTTCCTTATTGTTTCCTCCTGAAGCACCAATAATTCCAGATAGTCTTAACCTCCAAGAAGAAAGACCCATGGTAGTCTTTGGCCCACATGTCGAGGAGATAGACCCCTCTACTCCTCCTTTCTATGTGTCTCTAGTGATTCATGACCTGCTGTTACACAATTGTATGTTAGATTCTGGGGCTTCCCATAATATTATGCCTCTATCAGTCATGGAACAACTAGGACTACAAATCACATGTCCATATAAAGACCTATATTCATTTGATTCCAAAAGAGTTAAATGCTTGGGGATGATTAAAGATTTAGTGGTCAATCTGGCCCAAATTCCAGCAAAAAGTATAGTAATGGACATTGTGGTGGTTGATATCCCAACTCGCTTTGGCATGCTGTTGTCAAGGTCCTGCAGAACAAAAATTGGTGGGTCACTCAAATTAGACTTAACATATGCCACTATTCCAATTTTTTGTGGTCAAGAGAGGAGGTTATATAGAGAAACCAGATTTGTCAAGATGGTGACTAAGGCTGACAGCTCAGAGAATTCACCAGTCTACAGTAAGGAAGGAGATTTCTCATGTTTGTTGTTAGAAGAAGATCAAAACTTTGCTCAGGAACCATCATTCTGTCAGATCAAGACTGAGTAGCCTTTAGAAGATCACGAAGCAAAAATCTGGATTTTACATTTTGATGGAGAAAATTCAAGAGAGGGTAATGGGGCTGGAGTATTATTAATCTCTCCTACAGGAAAATGGATCCCACTATCTTTTAAATTGGAATATGAATCTACTAATAATGTAGCTGAATATGAAGCACTATTATTGGGATTGCAAACAGCCAAGAGCATGGGTATACAGTGTTTAAAAGTTCTGGGAGACTCTGAGCTGGTGGTCAGGCAAGTCAGAAATCAATGTCAAACCAAACATCCTCGGTTGAGAGCTTACAGGAATGAGGTATGGGACATGGTGGAGAACTTCTTTTTATCATTTAATATCCAGTTCATGCCCCGGGAGCAGAATAGAATTGCGGATTCTCTTGCTGTAGCTACCAGTACATTTCGTCCTCCTCAGAATCCTCTCTTGAGGTATGAAATCGAGGTATGTTATAGACCATCAATCCCAGATAATATTAAGCATTGGCAAGTATTTGAAGATGAGGAACAAATGAGGAGATTCCTGGAAACAGTGGGAGAATTCTCTAATATGGAGATTGATGATTGTGAAGAATATGAGGCTGAGAATGTTTCAGAAAACAAATGGGAAGAGAAAGTGGCAGGAAATAAAGTGCTGCAGCTGAAAGGAAATGTCATCCCTAGAGGGTTGGTGCCCCTAGAAAGATTATTTGATAAAAATGATGTCCCTTTCCAGCCTAGTAAAGTGGTAGAGGAAGATCAAGTGGAAGATCTGAATCTGGGTACCAATGTTGAACCCAAAATTGTCAAATTATCCAAGAAGGTCCCAGAGGAATATAAGGAAAAATACTTGAAATTATTTCAGTCATACAGAGATGTATTTGCATGGTCCTACCAGGACCTGAAAACTTTTGATATCAATATAATGCAGCATAAAATTCCTCTGAGGGAAGATGCAAAACCTTATAAGCAGAAGCTCAGACAGATAAATCCTCTGCTGCTCCCCTCCATTGAAAAATAAATTAAGAAGCTGCTAAAGGCCAAAATAATTGTGCCATTAAGGTATTTAGAATGGGTTGTAAACTTGGTCCCTGTCCGAAAGAAAAATGGAGAAATAAGGCTATGTGTGGATTTCAGGAATTTAAACAGAGCATCTTTGAAAGATAATTATCCACTACCCAAGATGGACCACATCCTGTAGAAAGTGGTTGGAGCCTCTAGAATGTCAATGATGGATGGTTTCTCCGGGTATAACTAGGTGGCTATACTTCCGGAAGATCAGAAGAAAACTGCTTTCACCACACCATGGGGTACGTTCATGTATGCCAGGATGCCTTTTGGATTGATTAATGCAGGGGCCACTTTTCAAAGGGCTATGGACATTGCTTTTGTTGGAGAGCAAGATAAATTTATGGTGGTGTACCCTGATGATATTACAGTGTTTTCAAAAAATGATGTTGAACACATTGAGCATTTACAAATAACTTTTGAAAAATGCAGAAGGTATGGTCTTTCTCTTAATCCACAAAAATCTTTATTTGCATTAGAGGAAGGCAAATTTTTGGGGCATATTGTAACTAAAGATGGGGTAAGGATAGATCCCAAAAGAGTGGAGGTTATAAATAGCATCCCTCTCCCCATGAATAAGAAGGAAGTACAGGTGTTTTTAGGTCGTATAAATTTTCTGAGAAGATTCATTCCTAACTATGCTGAGATAGTTAGGCATATAACAGATATGCTAAAAAAGAACAATGAGGTGAAATGGTCACAAGAATCATGGGAGGCCTTTGCTAGAATTAAATCTGCATTTGCTCAAGCTCCTGTACTATCTGGGCCAGATTATGCTAAGCCATTTATGATCTTTTCATTTGCTTCACCTCATTCAGTAGCTGGAGTGTTATTACAGAAAAATGAAGAAGGATATGAGCAGCCTATAGCTTTCTTTAGTCAGGTGCTCCATGATGCAGAACTGAAGTATAATATATTAGAAAAGCAGGCATATGCCCTTGTGAAGTCCCTCAAAGCCTTTAGAACATATGTTTTGCAGTCTCACATTATTGCATATGTCTCTACAGCAGCTGTCAAAGACATTCTCATTCAGGGAGATAGTCAAGGAAAAAGAGGGAGGTGGATTGCAAAGATACAGGAATATGATTTGAATATCAGACCTACTAAGCTAATTAAAGAACAGGGGCTTGCTAAAATTTTATTCGAATCAAACTATCAAGCTCTAGGCATGAATTTATCCATGGTAGCAAACAAAGAATCTGAAAAGAAAAAAAAGCAGCAAGGGCTGGAGATGGCTACTCAGAAAGTGCACATAAAATATCTCACCAGTCCATGGTATAAAGAAATAGTTGAATATCTTTTGACATTCAGCTGTCCTCCAAGTTGTGATAAATCAAAATATAGGGCTTTAAGACTGAAATCACAAAAATACATAGTTGCTAATGGCCAATTATATTGGAGAGATCCTTCAGGCATACTACTATTATGCCTCACAGAAAATGAAGTGGAAAATATAATGATAGAATTCCATGAGGGAATTTGTGGAGGCCATTACAGCTGGAGGGCCACAGCTCATAAAATCTTGAAGGCTGGTTTCTACTGGCCTAAATTATTTGGAGATGTTTTTTCTTGGGTTAGAGCATGTGACAAGTGTCAAAAATTTGCTGAAAGGCAAAAATTAGCAGCTCTGCCCTTGATTCTAGTTCATGTATATGAGCCATTTCAACAATGGGGAATAGATTTCATTGGAGAAATTCACCCACCCTCAAGTGGACAGCACAGATGGATATTAACAGCCACAGATTATTTTACAAAATGGGTGGAAGCCATACCCGCAAGAAATGCTACAGATGCAGTAATCATAAATTTTATGGAAGAAAACATTATATCAAGATTTGGCTGCCCTGCTAGAATAGTGACTGATAATGCACAGGCCTTCAAGTCTGCAAAATTTGTAAATTTCTGCCAACAGTATAATATTACATTGAAGCACTCCACAGCTTACTATCCACAGGGAAATGGCTTGGCAGAATCCTCCAACAAAACGCTAGTGAAGGCTTTGAAGAAGACAATAAATGAAAATCAGAGAAATTGGGATTCCCAATTGAAGTTTTCTCTATGGGCTAATAGAATCACCAGCAAGAGAGAAACTGGGAAATATCCATATGAGTTGGTATATGGACGAGCAGCAGTGTTTCCCGTGCAGCTAGCCTTTCCAGTGGCACGTTACATGCAAGACAGTCAGGAGGAACCTGATGATATGGTCAGAAGAATCAATCAATTGGTGGAATTAGAGGAAACACGAGACCTAGTGAATCAGAGATTAGTTGAGTATCAGGAGAAAATGAAACAGGTTTTTGATCAGCATGCAAAAGATAGAATATTGCAGATCGGAGATCTGGTGCTCAGATGGGATGTCCGGAGGGCTGAAAAAGGAAAACATGGCAAGTTTGACCCACTCTGGTTCGGCCCATTTAAAATTGTGGAATAGGGAGGCAATAACACGTTCATACTGGAGAATTTACAGGGTGACTTGTTGGATGCCCCTGTAAACGGCCAATTCCTAAAGCCCTACTTTCAATTCTGATTTAGGCAGGGAGTGCCTGTTGTACCACATTGTATATAAGTTTTGTTTCAGTTTTTGTTTCGACAAGGGAGGTGTGCTGAGGAGTCGTGAAGAGAAATGCAGCAGGGCTGAACAGCATAGTTCACAAAAAGATGATCCGGCGGTCTGCAAGTCCTCGACATGTCCAAGGATGAACGTGTCGTCCCCAGATGGAGCCGATGTTGACCATATTAGCCCCTCCATTCTAATTTTTGGCCTTCCGTCCCATTTGAATCTGTTTAAAACCCCTGTCACGACGTAAGACCTTCATATCCTACCTATCGTTACCCTTCCCGCCCCCTGAAATGCATAAGAAAGGCCACAAATATGCATTCTAAGTTATGAGAGATCTAGCCCCTTTAGTCGTGGCCCCCTATATCTTACTGTCCGCATAACCATATCTCAGGACCAAGGGTTAAGCCCCAAAGGCGCTTAAGCGTATACGTCTATCGCGCGCACCCTGGACCATTCCATTAACCCATAAATCGATGGCTCAGAGTTCTATTTTCTATGGTGGTCCCCACGCCCGCAACCACTACTCGAAAACCGGCCTGTTTATTCCGCACCACCTTTGCTGGGCAGGCGGTATTCCCCATTGGGCCAGCGATTCCATACGCTTCCTGCCAAGTGTCCTAGGGTACGGCCTCAATACCGCTCTCTCCCGCGCATTAATGTTCGACTGAATTCATGCAGCGAAATTCATATAAGCCATCCGATCTTGAGCGTTCGATCCAACGACTCTTGTTCTCCAAAGTTGTGCAACTTTTAGTTCCCGTCCATATCGCCCCTGGCCCACCTCCTCATTGCTTCTAGATGCATTCTTCACCGTAGATTACCCTCGAAATTGGACGGTCAAGATCTGCTTGACCCCCACAGTTGACCAAACCCCGTAGCCCATACTCCACGTCATCATGTTACATGTTCTTGTCGCACTATCTAGCGTACACCTATATGTTTCGTCTAGAGGGTTATGTTTATTTTTGAAATTTAATATAATTAGCTAACCCTCACCAAATACATTCATCGCCATTTTCATAGTTATGCTGCATTTTTTGTCACCACCCTGCAATCCTTCCACCACCCTGCATGCTTTTACCATTTGGCCATGTCCTTACCACTACCATCGATGACACTTCCATGTCCCTCGCACCTGTGTCCGGGCTTCTCTAACGCGTTTGTGGGTTTTGTAGGTATATAAGGAGAAACTGTCGTAATTCGTCGCCTCCATCACAGAGGCCAAGATCACCTCCAAGGACGATTCTTAATAGCAAAATTGAAGAGGAGAGATCGGAGTAGTTGCTGTGATATGACTTCATTAAAGGAAACAGAGATAAAATCCCTTGAATCCCACAGTTGTATTCAAAAGACAGATTACACGACAAGAAATATTAATGGGGCAGCATACAAATATCAGTGAAAGATCGAGAAAGCCAGTGTCTGGCTTCATGATTTTGAATCCCAATTCAAAGCTGGAGGGCCGAGAGTACCACACACAAACACCAACATCCTCCAGGTCTTATTGCAGCAGGTTTCTCTCTCAGCAAAGGACAGAATGTTGGAATATTTTATTCTCTATGTCTTATTTCTGAGGAAATGTTCATCCCCTGCATTTATTTCATAGAGCAGCAGCAGAGTACTTACAATAGTATAGCGCCGTCAAACAGTGTGGGCGGGCACTCTCTCACCGTTCAGGTTTTAATAAGTCAATTAAATGTTCACCGACTTCTTCTATTAGGTTTTTCTCCTTCTTCTTCTATAAAAACCCAGGAGAAAGACATTGTAAAGGTTCCCGATTTTTATCAAAGAATTGTGCAGTGAAAGGCATTTTTGTATACATTTTGTAAAGCTTTAGTATGAAGGCTCAGAGCCCGTAGGGTTTCAGTGAGGAGGAGTTCTATCTGTAATGAGGATTCTGGTCTTTGGTATTTCACAGTATGTAACTTTCTCTTACGTGTTAATATAACATCTCTTTCCATTTCATTTATCTTCTTATATCATGTACTGGAATGCGAGTGGCTCATTGATTTTAGGTAAGGATTTATCCTTGTTGATACCCATACTTGGATTAGTCAAGCACTTTAAATATGGCTCAGGCATGATATATTGTTTCATGTTCATTTCATCCATCTTTCTACTATATTAGTTGCTTTGGGAGGGTGCTTTTAAAACGCCATTGTCATGTATGGATTCTTAGATTGATAAGCCCATACATGGTTATGTTGTGTATCTAGGTATCAGACCAAAGTTAACTAATATCTTCTCATATTTCTTTCACTGCATATACCTTCTGATATCTAATTTCTGTGGCATATTACTTGAATCGGCCCTCTTTGCAGTAAATTGTCTCTTAACTGTCTGATGCTTTTGTGTTGGAGCTTTGCACCTTGTCTCTGCAACATTACTTTCCTTGTGGCAGTTTCTGTAAGTTCTGGTCCCATTAAAAGTTAATTTCCTTGTTCTACAAGAGATAGCAGGAGAGTTTTGGATTGACACCCAAATTTTATGATACACTCCCTGCTATAATAAGATGTCCTAGGCACTGGTCTATGGAAACTCTAGGCTGTCTCTAGGGGCGAAAATTTCTGTCGACAACAGATACAACCACCCGATGCATCTCATACTGGAGCGCAACGAAAAAGGGTTAATTTAAAAAAAAAATGTTGATCGTAAAAATTCATTTTTACTTGTTACAATATTGTAGAGCTCTCAAGCACTGGTGTGACCTTTGCTTCTCTAAGGTGCCTTGCCATCGGTGCTCTCATTTCCCACGTTGCTTTCATCCATTTATCAGTGTGTGGACTTCGAATTTTGTAAAACGGTGGGAAAATTTGGTTTTTAGTATTCCGTTGGAAAGATGCCTCCTTGATGCACAAATGTGCAAGCAATGTACTTTTTTCTCATCAACTTAAGATTTTAGTGGATTAATTTTGAAAATTGAGTTAGAATTCACTGTTTTTTTATCTGAATATGGGAAAACTAGTTTTTCTGTGCTAGCTCTCTCATCAGTTAAATAAAAATGTGTTTAGGATTGTCTCAAGTTAGCCAATTGTGAAGGGGTTTATGTGTCAAGTTTTCAAGTGTCTTTGATGATAAATTTATGAGTTAATTAGCTTTTAAAATCTCATGTACAACAAATAAAATGCAAAGAAATAACACACAACAAACACATTATACAATAGCTGATAACAGAGTTGACCCCTCCTGGGCTACATCTCCATGGACCTGCTTCAACTGGCTAGGCCCTCTTTGGATTAATGGTCAATTGTTTGATTACATTCACCTACAATGCTCCAATGTCTTTTCAACTTACTCCATTGGCTTTAGAAGACCCAAAAACCTCAAAATAGACTATTCAATCTCTGAAAATGGTTTCCAACTGATCTAGGCATGACCTGTCCTGGTGGCCTTGGACTTCTTTAATCTTGAAAGTGGAAAAAATACTTTCAGAAGTGCTCCAACGCCTCTGCAACCTGTTCCATCATGATCAGAGCATCAAAATCATCTATTAATGACTCTTATTTTTTCAAAATTGGTCGAAATTAGCCAAATATATGGCCAAAACAATTTTGCCTAGTAATCTGCCTCCAAAACTTGAGAAAACTATAGTTAGCCCCGCTAATTATGGAGGTCCTACGAATTTGGTGTGACCACTGAATATTTCACTAACCTAAATACAATTAAATTAAATTTAAAACTGGATTAGCTGCGGGTTTAACGGTGTGTTTAGGGCGCATTTAGCGCATTTAGTGGTGGCGCTGCGATGATCTATGTGGTAAGGACATATGGGGAGGGGTTTGGCCCCCTCCTTTCCGTCGTCGGAGAAACCTTTACAATTCATATACAACTTTGTGGCTATACATATTAACAACCATGATGCAGCCTATTGGTAAGCCACAATGCTCACTTGGGGGAGGTCGTGGGGTCAAGCTCGACCTCTGCCCGAGCTCTATATAAATTTTTTCCAACGGAATTTTAACCAAAGTCTTCAAACTTTGGTATAAATTAATATTCATGCTCGCATAAATATTTAATCCGACCACCAATACACAATATAATAGATGATTCAAACTCTAATATAATCTGACCCCAATCCAACCTCAGGATATAAAAATATTCCCATTGAACCTTAGAATTTGGCCAACCTTTGAGACATATGGAAATTTGGATTCACACCATAGCATATGAATTCCTCCACACCTTGGTCCACTAGAGGGGGCACGTGGCGGCCCTTGGCTGCACCACGTGTCAACCTCTGGTTGGATTGTCCCCATATAAAAAAAAATCAATTTCGACCTTAGGTGAAAATTAATAATAAAAAATCAGCTTCAAACCAAACCGACGAATCCTGCAGTGACACTTGTCACTATGTCATTGGGAGAAATGGAGGAAAACCCAAGTTTTTTACCTTTGACCATGTTTGACCGATGTTTTTTAAATTCACACAAAATGATCAACAGGCTCTATCTTCCTCATACAGACTCCGTTTTGAGTGAAACAAATTGTTCCTGATTCCTGGCGACAAGCCAGATCCGGTCATTCTAATTTGGTGCAATTCTGAGCACTTTGGATTTTTGGAAAAAAATTTCCCCCAATCCATATTCCAATCACTCCTTCCCACTTACATGATTTTTCACCCACAAAAGATGGTTATCTCATGAGAGTTGAATACTCTTATGTTTCCCAAGTTCTATCATCTTGATTCTACTTGGATAAATCCCCATGGAAACCACTAGGGTTCACTAACATGCCTTGCCTTGTAGATGGCTTAGTGCTTCAACCAATGTCCTCCTTTTGCTGCTCACCCAATCCAACACTTGTTGGCTACTTTCTGACTAACTAAACACTTTGTTGTACCAAATAAATCCCTCGGTGCTTGGAAAACTAACTGATGGTTTGAAGAAATGTAATACAAAATATGTATTGCATGGATTCTCCTGATCTAATAATAATATGCTACTGTTAAATATAGAATCGCTTCTACAAAATCTTTGCGGAATTTGAACAACAATCGCCAATCACAATATCATGAATAAATATCAATCACACATAACATGGATAATTTTACCGATAAATCATAAAGCTAAAAACCCCACTATCTTCTATTATGTATATAGCATGGATCATGAAACAATTGCATACAAAGCAACAATCCAAGAGCTCTCAGTAGAAATGTTAACTTTCTTACACTATCATACAAAATTGGCAATTTCCTTAGCGAATTTACTACCTCTAGATAGCCTGCCTCCACTACGCAATCCCTACTGATAGCAATCCCTGAAAGAATGGAATATTTTTTGCATTAACTGCACAATCCTCATGGGCACATCCAATGTGTGTGTGGTCGCATGTGTGCAACCACTGATGCCACAACTGATAGTCAACATGTCCCTTTCACCTACATCTCAATTGGGTCTCAACTGGATCTAACATGTATGTAGTTAACAGTAGTAAACCTTCAGTTGCATGTGAGAACACTAATTGTGAATTAATTAATAATTAATTCACTTGATCTCTCACTAATGTATCTTCAGCTACAACTAGCACAAGTGATTTTAACTCACTTAACTAAGTTAAACTACTTTACAACTTTCATAACTACACTTCCAACTCTGTTAAAACTTTGAATCACTCAGTTACAACTAATTCCACTTGCATGTCCCACCAACCAACCTCTTAACTCGAAATTCCTATAGCTAACTAATTTTCCACTTCAGTTAACTATTTCCAAGTGCTAATTGAGAATATATTATTGTTTATTTTCCAACTATTATTAAGGGATAATAATAGTCGACATGCATCTATAAATAGACATGAAATCTATAAATATAACTTGCACATACATCTATAAATAGACTTCATCTATAAATAGAATTTTCTCATGCATCTATAAATAGACATACACCTAAAAATAGCCTGAGGCTCCTTCCTAGTGTAGGTGCATAAGAAAGGGATTATCCTTCACCCCGATCCTGTCTCTATGGTATTCGAATTTTCTCCTGGTGAGCACCTTCATCGGAATGTCTGCATCCTAATCTTCTGTAGGAATGTACTAAAGGAACATGATTCTCCTCTGCACACAATATTTGAGATGATGGTACCGGATATCTATATGCTTAGATCGATCAGTAAACACAGGATTAATCGAGAGCTTAATGCAACTCTGATTATCACAATGAATCATTGTTGGATCTAAATGAGAACCAAACAAACCAACCAAGATATTTCTCATCCAAATAGCCTCACATGAAGCTTGACTTGCTACCATGTATTCCGCTTCCACTGAAATGAGTGCCACGGATCTCTGCTTCCTATTGTACCAAGAAAGAGTTGTAGATCCAATGCTAAATATCCCCCCTGATGTGCTCTTTCTGTCCATTGTGATGCCCGCCCAATCTGCATCTGTGAAGCCATGCAACTTCACCTCATCCGTCTGTCTATAACCTAAGCCATACTCTGATGTTCACCTCGGGTATCTCAGGACATGCTTTCCCACCTTCTAAAAGATCTTGGTAGGCTTAACCATAGCTTGACTCAAATGGTTAACCACATAGAAAATGTTTGCTCTCGTGTTCACTAGATACATTAGTGAACCCACTAATTGTCGATAGACAGTAGCATCCACTACCTCTCCAAAAGTAGCGTCCTCTTTCCTTTAGTTTCCTGGAAGAGGAGTATCCATGGGTTTGCATCCCTCCATGTGAAACTTACCCAGTATCTCCCTTGCATAATTTCCTTGAGACACAAAAATTTCACCATCTCGCTACCATATTTCCAATCCAAGGAAATAATGAAGGAGGCCCATATCCTTCATATCGAACTCCCTTGCAAGGTCCTCCTTGCATGAGTGTATCATCTGCTCATCACCAGTCAATATTAAATCATCAACATATAGAACAATGATCAAAATATTACCCTCCACAATTTGGTATAGGTTTTCATCCGCGTCACTTTTGGTGAAGCCCAGACCGGTGAAATAGTCGTCTATCCGAGTGTACCAAGCATGAGGTGGTTGCTTCATCCCATACAACTCTCTTTTGAGTTAGCACACATGCAACTCACTGTTGAAGATCTTGAAACCTTCAGGCTGCTCTATGTACACATCTTCCTCAATGATCCCATTGAGAAACACAGTTTTCACATCCATCTGATGAATGCGCCAACCCATCTGCGCTGAGAGAGAAATGATGGTCCTTATGGAAGAATACCTTGCGACAAGTGCAAAGTTCTCTTCATAATCTATCCCCTCGATCTGTGAGAAGCCTCGAGCCAAAAATCCAGCCTTTTTTTTTCTCAACACTCCCATCAGCAGTTGATTTACCTAGTAGATCCATCTTGAACCTACCACTAATTTATCAACCGGCCTTGGAAAAATTTCCCAAGCACTGTTTTTTACAATGGAGTCATACTCCTCCACCATTGCATCTACCCATGTGGGCTCCTGCACTGCTTCCTGAAAGGAACATGGTTCTGTCACAATACATTTTCTCATGAGAGCCATGTATCCAATAAATCGGTCAGGAGATTGTCTTTGTCTGCGCAGTGAAGTAGGGGCTCCTACATTCTGTGCAGCACCAAGTCTCAGCCTTTCAACTTCTGTTGTACGGCTTCTGCCAATTCTAATGGTTGGCACTATGTGAGTGGACTCCTCCACCCCATGAACCTCCTCATGTGGCTGATCCACATCTTGAGACTCATCTTTGGGAACCAATAGTTCCTCCTTTGCATGCAATTCTAGCTCCCTCTCAAGCGACAACCGCATGGCTTTTGCCTCATCGAATTTTATATCTCGTCGCACCACAGTCATTCAAATGTTTGGAAAATACACATGATAATTCTGGGGTGTTTTTGTGTACCCCACAAAAATCCCAACTTCAGCAGTCGCCTCCAGCTTCTTCCTGGCGTCCTTGGTCACATGCACATAAACAAATGAGCCAAAAATCTTAAAGTGTGAAACATCTGGTTTCTTACCAGTGAAAGCTTCTTCAAGTGTACTCAAGCCAAGTACTCTATGAGGACAACAGTTTTGGACATAAACCGCAGTGTTACATGCTTTCACCCACAAATGCATTGGTAGGCCCTGATCATGCAACATCACTCGTGTTGCACCCACAATAGCTATGTTCTTCCTCTCCGTGACCCCATTTTTTTGTGGGTTATGAGGCCTATGAGTTCTCTTAAAATTCCTTCTTTGCTACAGAAGTTCTTTAATTTGTTAGAGATGTATTCTCCACCATTATCGCTCCTCATAGCCTTCACTTGCTTCCCCAACTCTTTCTCCACCAATGCCTTAAACTCACATAACTTTGAGAATGTTTGATATTTCTTCTACATGAAGAACATCCAGCATTTACAAGAAAAGTCATCAACAAAAATAACATAGTACTTATGTTTTGTTGTTGAAGCAACCGAGAACGGTCCACACACGCATGTGTGAACTCTCTCAAGGATCCCTGAAGCACGGTTCTCCTTCTCATGAAAGGTGGACTTTACATACTTCCCCGTGGTGCGACCCTTACACTGATTTAACTAAGCAAGTGTTCCCATTGGAAGTCCAATAGATATTTTATGCATGACTTTCAAGGCTCCATGATGAATATGGCCCAATCGCCTATGCCATAATTCGCCCTCATCCCGACTCACCACTTTTTCTGCGTTGCCCAGCATGGCAGTGCAGCCATCTACCTCTAGCTTGTAGAGATTCTTGACTCGAATCCCTATCCTCTTAGTGCTACACAGAATTTTGTCACTATACCTACAATCCCCATCCTTCATATTGGAGGCTCAGTTATGTGATCAAAATAAAGTTTCGTGCCTTGCAAATACCATCATTGCATCCATTTCCATGAGTAAAACATTCCTTATGATCACCATTTCCTAAATAGACCACCAAAAACACTTGTTTTTTCCTTGGTGTTGGTAGCCAGTTATGCCCTTGCGCCGATGAGGCAGATTAACACTGGCCCCCGTGCCAGCCAGTGCTCTGTCTCAGTTAGCTATCTGTGCCAATATTTTTATGGAAATTTTTTTTAAAATAGAGGCGAATTTTCTATCATAACAACTTCGTGGATGAGTCATGGGGAGTGGTTCAACTGAATAACCATGGCCTTCCTCCTTTGGCCTCTTGTTTCCAGCTTTTGGGGAAACCTCCCATGGGATAAGTCCTCCCTTCCACCATAGTAGGGATCCCAACCTCCTCCTTTCCCTCTATAAATATAGCCATCCTCCATTTATGAAGATAGTTGAACTGAAGATATTATAGCAGAAATGTTGGAGAGATTTCTATTCAATATAGAACGGAAGAGTACCTTATTGAGAGAGCTTAGGCTTGTGCCTTCATCCCATATGAATTCCCTAACATTCGTCGAGAAGCGCTTCAACTAAACCCCACTAAAGGAGGATGCGACATCAAGGCTTGGTTGTAACTCTTTCTTCTATTAATACATATGTATAACTATTGTCTAGTTCCCATGTCGCGTTGATGTTTTTTACTGATGAAATATGCTTAACCCTCCTTGACTGGTTATTAATTATAAATGAGATTGTTGTTTCATATGCTACTCTTATTTGTTGATCTTGTTCAGGTATCCAAGCATTGTTGCAAAAGGATCGTGACTTGCCAAGATAGGAATCGAGAGGCCACCACTACAACAGCCACGACGACAGCATTAGACTCTAGGTAGGTCGATCTACCACGTCTATTTCATTCAGTAATTAGGAGCCTACACTCTAGTTTTTCTTTTTCATACTAGACCCACTCTGGGGCTAGAATGATCGTCTATGTCCACAAAGAGGATTTACTTTCATAACACTTAGCTTGACCCGTTGTTTTATGTCATAGGAAAACTTTTCTATCACTAAAAAAAACGTCATAGCCTTTGTCCTCCAACATTGCGACTAAGACTAAGTTTTTCTTCATACCTGGAACATGCATCACATCTTTCAATTGAAATGGTTTACCCGACTCCCTCTGAAAGGTAATGGTACCAATGTCGATCGCATTGTACCGTCCATCGTCGCCCATCTATATGTGCATCTAGAGATCTTTCTCCTCCAAGTCACTGAAAAGCTCCTTATATCCCGTCATGTGGAAGGAGGAAACACTATCCAAATACCACACTGATCCCAATGCACTTGACACCATTCATGTGATCAAAGAAAATTCAAGCTCAAATTGCGAGGCAAGGGCCTCACCAGCTACAGCTCCAACATCCTTCTTTTTCTTCTTCTTTTGCGGATAGTTAGTAGCGAGATGCCCATGTTCGTGACAGTGAAAACACTTCACCTTGGACAAATCCAGCTTTTTGCCTTTGGACTCGGATTTGGAATGGAATTTCTTACCCTTCCCCTTCCTTTCCTTAGCATCCAAAGCACAATCCTCTTCATCATCATGCTTTTATGAAGAGCCATCTCTGGTGTTCCACATGAACTCCTCTTGAACCAAATCCGACCACAATTGTTCCCAATCCGGAAATTTTTCCCGTCCGTTGACAGAGTCTTCATAACTGTGCCAACTCTTAGGAAGTCCCAAGAGACCCAAGCTCACCAAATCATCATCAGCAACCATTATTCCCACACTCCCTAATTCATCCCAGCATTGGACAACCTTTGTGAGATACTTTGGAATGGTGTTGACTTTTTCCATCTTGATCTTTCTGAGTTTATATTTGAGCGCTAATTTCCTATGGTCGTTGCTACTTTGGAAAAGATCCATAAAAGCCTTCCAAATAGAATATGGTGGCTTTCCCATTAAGGCTTGAGGCAATGTGGTCTCGTACTCCTTCCAATAGAATCCTCCTCGCCTTTTCCACTTTCTTTTACCATGCATCAAGTAATGCAACATTTGTCGAAGTAGGCTTAGGAACATCATTGTCAATGAATTCCTTCAAGCCATTGTCTTTGAGTACTGTCTCCATCATGTCCTTCCAAGAAATGTAGTTCGAGCTTCCCTTGAGTGCATACTCTAGCTGCAAGCCATTGAAATCCATTTCGATGTTAAATCAGTTGTAGCACCAAGAAAGTATTTCTGCAAATTTGAATTCTTTCCACCAACAAACTCAACTCCTCCTTCAAAATTGCAATTTTATGTGCTCTGATACCATGTAGAAATTTAATACAAAACATGTATTGCCTAGATTCTCCTGATCTAAAAATGCTATGTTGTTGTTAAATACAGAATCGCTTCTACAAAATCTTTGTGGAATTTGAACAACAATCACCAATCACAATCTCATGTAGAAATATCAATCACACATAACACAGATAATTTTACTGGGAAAGCATAAAGCTAAAAACCCCACTATCTTCTATTATGTATATAATATGGATCATGAAACAATTACATACAAATCTCCAATCCAAGAGCTCTTAGTACAAATGTTAACTGTGTAATATCCCAAAAGGGAGAATGCAGTAATACTGAAACACAATATAATAATTGCAACTAAGTAAACAATAAATCTAAAGACAAAATCAGAATATACAAAGAATCTGAGCAATTTTATTATGTGGAGAGGATTCAGTTACACAATGTACAAAATATGAGGGAATCTAGCCAAAGAGATGGCCTAGAATCACCCTGCAACCATGCTACAACTAGCACTGCGTAACTGGTGAGATTATAGGAAGAAATATTGTGTTGTCCCTTTTGATGTTGATTCACATGAAGTTGCTACAAAAATAAATGCAGATATATGGAGCTCAGGAGCTTTGATGATGCCAAGATTCAATATATGGCCAATGTGATGGGAACCCAAGATAACCCAGAAAGGATTTTCGAGATCTACAACTTTGGAAAATCACCCTCCTAAGGTTTGATCCTTTGACTGCTGGGTTATACAGACCTGAAGCTAGATCTAATCCAAAGCTGGCTTCAATATGTTATACAACCATATCTAAGCTGTGAGGGTCGATTTCTCCTTCAGATCTACAAGCTAGGGGCTTGAGATCTTGCCTCCTCTTCTTCCTCCTTTAAGTTGCAGCAACTGAATATGCAGCTGCTACAGAAACTACATTGTACAAGAGTGAGAGGCTCTATGCCTACTGAAATGTGTTGCAATAAGATCCAGGATGATGGAAATGGTGATGGAAAGGTGAGGGGATGGTCCCTCACAGGATTACTAGCTGAAATACTAGTAACTTCTTTCCTCCTTTGGATCTTCAATGATGGATTGCGCAATCCTTGATGGGATTGTTGCTGATAGGAGGTAAATAATATTTGGCCTGATGCCAGATCTGAAATGAAGCCCTAGGAATGTTGATATTTAAGCCCAAGGTGATAGGAATAATCCTACACCAGTTCTCTAGCTGAAATATTGAAGACAACCTGCACCTCCCAACTGATCTTCAGAAATTGCGTAATTCCTGAACGTAGGTGTTCTGCAGAGAATGGAAATAATGTGGCAACAATACCTGATGAGAATGAAGTACTACCCTCTTCCAAGAGCTACTCAATGAAATAGGTTGGATTCCCAACGAGGAACACCCAGTGCTAAACATCACTTGCAATCTTAGCTAAACAGCCAAAGAAAGCATGGAATGTCAAATGGAAATTCTAGATCTAAACATACCCTTACATGAATAATCAAGATCCTCCTCCATTGTTTCCTTCATCTCCTTTATATAGTTTATGAGCCTTCCAATGCCTTGGCCCACCTCTAAATTGCGTTGTGCATGTGGAAATAATCCTCCATGTTTCACTGCGTTGTCTCTCCAAGTGATCCATTGTGACTACATGCAATGTACACCCTCTCCATCATGTGTGCATTAATTGCACTACTTCCTCCATCACTTCATCATGAATGCTCTATGATCTTACATTAGATGCCCTCCATGATCTCAGTTGATTGTTTCAACCTCCATGATCTATCTCATTAATGAGACATGATCTCCACTTCATTCACATTAGTGGTTTCTTCACTACCCCATTATGTAGATCTAGGCTTAAACAATCCACATTCACACATAAAAAGTGGATATTTATTCATCTTGAGGATTATGGGTCCCTCCACCCTTTTATTTACTTAATTTATTAAGAAAATCAAGAACTCTAATATTCCAAATATCATGTGAAAATTTGGGAATATTACAGTACTCCCTGACAAAATGTTGCTTGTCCTCAAGCAACTGCAAAATTAGATGCAAAGCCATCTATTCCCCTCCAAATGGAATCCACATAAGGAAGGGATCCTCCATTTTCTGCAATATGTCATGCATATTTGGTTCCATAGTTGTCTCTCAAAATTGCATAGAATGACCTCCAACTGTATGGTTAGATGTCCTCCTTTCACCATGAGGTACCAAGTGACAACCATATGATGTCCAAAATCATCATTAATACATGAGATACACAAAATAAAGTGGTTCTTTACACAAAGGAAAAGTCCCATCTCACAAATAATTTCTTCATCCCATGTTTCATGAAGTAAATTGGGCATTGACATGCCCTCATCTTTATCCCTGTTGGCATTGTCGGATCCAAGCATCATTCCAACATTATGCAAAAGAATAAATGGAGACATATGGGTAGACCAAAGTGTCAAACCATATTCTCCCAATAGTAACCACCGGAGTAGGGCCTCTTGTTGCCACCCTCCATCTCCTCCATGTAAGATGGACAAGCCAAACTCCCCCAAAAGCAACCAAAGCAACAAGAGATCTTGTTCCTTTCTCTCCTCCTCATGTGCATAATGGAGGAAAGACATAATAATAGACATGTGGAATGTCACATCATCCCAATACAAGCAAACACCATCAATACACATCATGAGAGCATCATGCCAAGTTCTACCCAATACAAAACACATAGACATAAGAGATGTCATGTGATGGCCAAACTCTCTCAAGGGAAACCAAAATGAACATGCATTCTTTTGATGCATTCTATCATTGATACACAAGGCATGAATCAGAAAAATATGAGCTATTGGGTGGTAACCATACTCACCCAAGAGCAGCCAGCGCAGCCATGCCACCTTCTTCATTACATGAGTGTTTTTAAAGGCATGGATCAAAGGAATAGGAGCCTTTGGGTAGTAACCAAACTCACCCAAGAGAAACCAATGTAACCAAGCTTCTTGTTGGCCCATGTCATATATCTGCAAGTGTTCATGCAACCCCTTTCTTATCATCCTCACCCACTCATCCCAATGTGGATGATGAATGATGTACTACATAAACATGGTATCCTCCCTTTGTAGAATACCATTCTTCTCAAACTGATGAAGAAATTTGCACTCCATGAAATGTTTAAGTGCACCTCTAATGAGATCTCTCAATGAGACCTTCTTCTCATCAATGGCCTTCCAAAACCAATGAGGTTCTCGATCTGCTGTAGGTAGAAGTTTCTCTTTGAGTTGTGAGATGCTCATTGAGAAAGTGTCAATTAGAAAGGAGAAAAGATTCCTCATCTCAAGATGTCTACCATATATCATCTTAACCTCCATTTCTTTATGAGTGAAGCTACCTTCAGAATGCTCCAATAATAATGGGGGCCCTTCATTATCACTGCTACTAAGTGACAACGTTGTAGATTTGCATGGTAATACATACGTTGTCTCAAAGCAAGGCACATTGTTGATCTCATAACCAGTCATTGTACATAGGATCATGCTTATCCCATTTTCTGAAACTCTACACTTCAAATCAAAGGGTTGAATTTAGTTCATCAATGACCAACTGGGATAGCTTTTCATCTCTTCCTTGATTAGATCAAGGGTCCTCTATGTCGTGATATGTTGTTGTTTCAAATCTGCATTTTTTTCTAACCCTTGGTTATGCATTGGCCCTGATGGCATGTACCCATAAGTTTCAATAATATCTACTGAAACAATAGGTGATGAAAGTGCATGCATACCTTGGATAAACTGATATGGGGGAACCTCTTGTAAGGACACAAAAGTTCCTCCAACCGGGGCAATGGTGTCTCCAACTACTGGAAAGACTGATGGTTACTCTTCTCCAAGTGTACCAGCATTGGAATCTTCCTCCTCTTCCTCATGCATATCCTTAATCATGCATGGGACTCTATGTGTCAAGAGCTCAATACTATCTTGCAAAGTTTCAAGTGTCTCTTCTCTAGATGCAAGTACTTCTGCAGCTGGTGGTGAATGTAGTGACTCCTTGTTCAGAGTGATAAGATTGACATCCTCCTTTGTTTCCTTAGGAAATGTCTCTTTATGACACATATATGGTTTTCCCATATCAAACTTCTTCCTCAACTTGTGAAATAAATCTGAATATTTAGTCACCTTTGCATGCTCCATGTGACCAAACCACCAATCATTGGCTTCACCTAAAATATGAAGTGCTGCAATTTGGACAACCTATTTTTCAGCCAGAGGATGTAGCATGAAAAATGTATCTAACTCTTTCCTCCAAGCCTTAGCAGTGCTTGAGGAATATCCATCAAATTTAGGCAAATAGAATCTATTGTGCCTCTTTCTTCTATTGATACTATAGGATCTTCTTTATTCTTTGAGTTCGAAGAATTAGACTCTCTTTGAATGATCTAGATTGTTCCTTGTACTCTTCAAGATACAAACTGAGAGTCTCAAGAGTCTCAGGTTCTCTTCTTTCTTCATTTCTACACCTTTAACCCTCTTCATAGTAAGTGGGCATAATAGATCTATGATGAGATATATGATTCTCCAGTCTTCTTTGTTGTTGATAGGAAGTGCTTGGACCTTCCTCATCAAATCTTCTTCTTAGATCCTCTCTTTGCCTTTCTCTCTTCATTTGGTTGACCTCCGTGGAGAGATATTTCACGGATCTAAAGAGAGGAGTGGAAAAACTATAATCCTCCTTCATGACAGATCTCATATATCTACTTCTTCTTTTTATGCAAAATATAAAGTGTCCACAAGCTAAGCGAAAGAGCATGCTTCGATACCACTGTAATATCCCAAAGAGGAGAATGTAGTAATACTTAAACACAATATAATAACTGCAACTACGTAAAAAATATATATATAAAGACAACATCAGAATATACAGAGAAGCTAAGCCATTTTATTATGTGGAGAGGATTCAGTTACACAATGTACAAAAGATGAGGGAATCTAGCCAAAGAGATGGCCTAGAATCACCCTACAAACATGCTACAACTAGCACTGCATAACTGGTGAGCTTACAGGAAGCAATACTACATTGTCCCTTTTTTTTCTGATGTACATGAAGCTACTGCAAAAGGAAATGCAAATCTATGGAGCTCAGGAGCTGATGATGCCAAGATTCAAGATCTGGCCAATTTGATGGGAACCCAAGATAACCCAGAAAGGATTTTCCAGATCTACAACTTTGGAAAATCACCATCCTAAGGTTTGATCATTTGACTGTTGGGTTATACAGATATGAAGCTACATATGATCCAACTGTGGCTACAATATGTTATACAACCAGATCTACTCTTTGAAGGCTGATCCCTCCTTTAGTTCTACAAGTTAAGGGCTTGAGATCTTGCATCCTCTTTGTCCTCCTTTAAGTTGCAGCAACTAAATATGCAGTTGCTATAGAAACTATGTTGTACAATAGGGAGAGGCTCTATGCCTGTTGAAATGTGCTACAATAATATCCAGGCTGATGTAAATGGTGATGGCAAGGTGAGGGGATGGTCCCTCACAAGATTACTAGTTGAAATACTAGTAACTTCCTTCCTCCTTTGGATATGCAATGATGGACTATGCAATCCTTGATGGGAATACTGCTGATAGGAGGTCAATAATATTTGGCCTGATGCTAGATCTAAAATGAAGCCCTGGAAATGCTGATCTTTAAGCTGAAGGTGATATGAATAATCCTACACTAGTTCTCCAGCTAAAATACTGAAGACAACCTCCACCTCCCAACTGATCTTCAGAAATTGCGTAATTCCTGAAGGTAGGTGTTCTGTAGAGAATGGAAATAATGTGGCACCAATGCCTGATGAAAATGAAGTACAACCCTCTTCTAAGAGATACTCAATGAAAGAGGTGGGATTCCCAACCAGGAACACCCAGTGCTAAACAGCACTTGCAATCTTAGCTAAACAGCCAAAGAAAGCATGGAATGTCATATGAAAATTCTAGATCTAAATAGACCCTTACATGAATAATCAAAATCCTCCTCCATTGTTTCCTTCATCTCCTTTATATAGTTTATGAGCCTTCCCATATATTGGCCCACCTCTAAACTACACTGTGCATGTGGACATAATCCTCCATGTTTGACTGCGATGTCTCTCCAAGTCATCCATCATGACTACATGAAATGTACACCCTCTCCATCATGTGTGCATTCATTGCACTACTTCCTCCATCACTTCATCATGAATGCTCTATGATCTTACATTATATTCCCTCCATGATCTCAGTTGACTGCTTCAACCTCCATGATCTATCTCATTAATGAGACATGATCTCCACTCCATTCACATTAGTGGTTGCTCCACTACCCCATTATGTAGATCTAGGCTTAAATAATCCACATTCACACATAAAAAGTGGATATTTAGTCATCTTGAGGCTTATGGGTCCCTCCACCCTTTTATTTACTTAATTTATTAAGAAAATCAAGAACTCTAATATTCCAAATATCATGTGAAAATTTGGGAATATTACAAAATGTTTCACACTGTCATACAAAAATTGGCAAGTTCCTTAGCCAATTTACTTCCTCTAGATAGCCTGCCTCCACTGCGCAATCCCTGCTGATAGAAATCCCTAAAAGAATGGAATCCTACTTGCCTTGACTGCGCAATCCTCATGGGCACATCCAATGTGTGTGTGGTAGCATGTGTGCAACCACTGATGTCACAATTGATAGTCAATCAGTCCCTTTCACCTACATCTCAACTGAGTCTCCACTGGATCTGACATGCATGTAGTTAATAGTATTAAATCTTTAGTTTCATGTCAGACCACTGATTGTGAATTAATAATTAATTCACTTGATCTCTCACTAGTGTATCTTCGGTTACAACTAGCACAACTGAGTTTAACTCACGTAACTGAGTTAAACTACTTTACAACTTTCATAATTACACTTCCAACTCTGTTACAACTTCGAATCACTCAGTTACAACTAATTCCACTTGCATGTTCCACCAACCAACCTCTTAACTCAAAATTCCTATAGCTAACTTATTTTCCACTTCAGTTAACTATTTCCAAGTGCTCATTGAGAATAGATTATTTTTTATTGTCCAACTATTATTAAGGGATAATAATAGTCGACATGCATCTATAAATAGACATGCAATCTATAAATATAACTTGCACATACATCTATAAATAGACTTCATCTATAAATAGAATTTTCTCATGCATCTATAAATAGACATCCACCTAAAAATATCCTGAGGCTCCTTCCTAGTGTAGGTGCATAATTTTCACTAGGACCTTCTTGTTGAATCTCAACACTTGGAAAACTAACTGATGGCTTTCCCACTGAGAATCATGTTCCTCATTTGCACACACATCCATACGATGCAAGCGAACCTCGGAAACCACTTTTCCAAGTTAAGCCCATCTGAATGAACTACAACAATGAGTTCCAACATCAATAATAATCAAGAAAATAAATGACCATTCTTTTACCTCCATGGTTCCAAATTCCACATCTCGAAGAATGCATTTGCCACCTCTTTCACTTCTTGGCGTCAACACATCAAATGGTCTACAATGGCTGCAAACGTTTTGGCTGCAAATTATTTGACATCTTGTCACAACACAACCATCAATTTGAAAAACACTTCATGCAAGAAATACAACTTGATGACCTATCCTTTTTATACTTCAAAGAAACAAATTTCACATCATGTGAACATCGTCATGTACTCTCACATCTCGATGTACAAACCATCGACCCAAAAAAAGTCGACAAAACATGCCTCTTCATAGAATTGACTCTCAAGTCAAACAAAATCATGCATGAAAACTCTCAACTCTCTCACAAGTACAATTACAAGTACAAGAATCCCATTTACATGTACAAGTACTTTAAGAGTTGAAATGATAAATTTCACTGCAACAAAGTGAGTCAACATACTCCACTTTTCCAACACCTTCCTAGCATAAACATGCAACATGCATTCAATTGGCAAATAAATGCATCAATCATCAAAGACCTGCAAGGCCTTAATTGGATAAGAAATCTAACCATCTCTTACCAAACTAGTTCAATGGAGCTTCTTTCAGCTTCACATCATCATGCGAATCATCCTGACCCACATCGATTATGGAATCCTCTTTTCCATTCTTGTCAAGATACCTCTCCAGCTTCTTCAAATGTCATGGACGTCTTGTTGGATACAAAGTCCAACACTTGTCTACAAGATGACCTTGCTTATGGCAATGAGTGCAAAACAATTGCATCTTCTTTTCAACATGGATTTCCTTGTCCAATGGACCTTTAGCTTTCTGCCTCCTTTTTTTTGAAAGTTTCCTGTACATGACTATATTCATCCAACACCTTGAAACATTATGGTTATCCAAACCACAAAACGAACATGAAACTTTTCTCCAAATTTTACGTGAGAATTTTCCATGTTTAACATAATCAAAAGTAACTTGATTAAGAGCAGATTTATACCTTGAAAAATCACCTTTCTCGCCTTCTTGAGGTGAATTTGATGAGGTAGTGACTCTCTTTGGAATACCAACAATGCATTCAATGGCTTTAGAGATTTCAACGTCCTCTTGTTTTCCATTCTCATTAGCCACATGTTTATGAGCATATTCCTGCAAAATGGGTGTAAATTTTTTTCATTCTTCATGAACACAAACTTCACAAGCTTGACATAAGTCCTTCTTGGAACACCTTCATGTGCCTCCTTGATGTTGGTGTCTAAGTGTGAATGAATATTCAAACCCTTTCCCACATTAATTATCAATCCGTGTGCGTTGGTTATTGCAAGGCTAACATGCACAGTATGTGTAGATACAATAGCACAATTCTGATATTAATCGTGGATTCGATAATTCAAACAAAGCAATAATCATTGTAACATAAATTAAATAATGGGCAGTAATAAATCGTAAATCTTCTATTGAACTCACAGCAATAATAATATCAGCAAATACATCTATTATTACAGCAATTGAAAATTATGCAAAACAGGAAATAGAAATAAGAATACACAGGAAATATGCAGCACCTGATCAGAGAGTGGGCCCAAATCTCTGATCAGGGCTGTGATATGATCACAACTTACAGAAATAACAGGAAATTAACTTGCATTAACTTGATCGAATAATGTTATATTACACAGCTCCATTCCTTGCGTAGCCAACCCTCTATGTGTTATCACCTATGTGTTCTATCCTCCCCCCTTCTCTCTGATTTGTGCCCTTTTAAATATAAAAAAAAGGGAAACAAACTAATTACAAAATATCAAAAAAAAATATGATATCTGAAATATCTTTCCATCATGATTCAGCCGGCACAAGTCGAATCTGACAATTACAATTGGGGCAATTTGGAAAACGTCCACAACAGAAAATCTGCAAACCTTTCCTTCGAAGAACCTTGTTTTTCTCTCAATCAAGACCGAATTTAGGAAAAAATTTTGTAGAAAAACTAATTTGGTCCATTCTACACAAAACCCATTTTTTGTATTTTCAGGATGCTTCTTCGTTTGGCTAAAACATTCAATGCAAAATTGTCCCTTGTTATTCCAGCGAATTTCTGAGTTGGAGTATTTAATTATCAGTTGAAGATCAAATCTATAATCTGGAAGAGATGTTGGAGGCTAAAATAGGGATTTAAGTTATAAATAATTCATTAATAAACCATCATTGGAAAAATCATGCATAATAATCATTAATTTATTAAAATAAAGGAGAACAAGTATTATTTATCCAAAAGAGCATAAATAATTATGAAATGGAACTATATAATAAATTATGATAAATAATGTGATAAAAAAACATTAGAAATGGATGAAATTAATGTTAAGAAGTGATAATAATAATACAAATTAGTGGTCCAACATCTCCCCCAAACTGAACATGTTGCATGTCCCCATGCACCCCAATGCCTTTGTATTAACCAAGTTGTAATACAATAATCAAAATGTTCACCCCCAAGGCATGATATTTATGGAAGAGAAGGCTTCTTCCTCAAATGCTTCCTTGAAATAATTTTCATGTATACTTTCAACCATATGTATATGAAGTTGCAACAAAGTATGATACAAGTAAATACAAACTTCATTACAAACCAGATTTTGCTGAAATTTTGTAAGCAAATTTATACTATATCAATGCTTCTCCAATCTGAAAATCAAATCAATGCAACGAACAGATTTCAATATATCAGCAAAATGGTTTTAGGTAATAATGCATGATTTTTTTTTGGGAATCAACAAATTGGTTTATCTCGAAAATTTTTGGGTTTAATGATACATCTTTGTTGTCCAAAAATCAGAAGAATCCAGTTGATAGTTTTAAGGATATACACAAATCAATTTTATGATAGTATATCTTTAATGAGGAAGAAATGAGAAATCATTCATCATGCATAGTAACACTAGAAGCATGCCCTCATGCTACACTAGAAAACAAATTGGGGGGGGTTTCTACAATCATGGCTGAAATCTTTATTTGGTTTATAACAACATGGAATAAGAGAGATTTTGAGAATGAATAATGATATCGATGGATGATAAAGAATATTAATGGCATGTTCATGATAATGAAAGTAACACTCTCCCAAACTGGAATATTTTATCTCTGAAAAATGGGAAGTGGTAAAGAAGGGGAAATAATGGTTGAAAAATATGAGTGAATTATGCTCAATGGTTTTTCATGACATTCTCTTAAACTTTTAATAAATAAAAACCTTATGCTATTTTACCTCAATTTTTACCTCCATAAAAAAAATGTGGAATGACATGTATGGATTGGCATTTCTTGAAGTTGATGTAGGTTGAGCTGATGCTGAAAGTGATGCAGAATGTGGAAGCCATGCAAGCTGAAAAAAAGTAATAAAAAAAGTGTAGCACAGTTTCCTTCCACCAAACTGATTAGTTTCCTTGTCATCTTTAAAACATCTCATGACTATCCTTAATTAGTAATTCATCACCTCAATTACCCCATTACATATAAAAATTACATAATCATATTGTGAATGACATGGGATAATAATGGATAAGAAGGGGAAAAAAATGCTAAACTTTGGTTGTTATGAACACATAAATTATGAGAATTAGTTATCTTAGTCTTTGTTTCTCAAGATCTGTCCAATTACTTGGGATTCAAAATCAAAATTAGGCCTCTTTACTCCACCTCAAAATAGTAGTGGTGTTGTTAAGCTATGAATAAATGGTGACTGATTGGGAAAAGCAACTATCTTTGGTTAAAGATATGATACTTGTAGAATAAAGGAATGATGGATTAGATGATACAAAATGTAAAATATCAAATATCATAAGAGTTTCATCCTGACATGTAAAGTAAATATTTATAACTCAATAATAGATATAAACCATAACCACCACCATCTAAGAACTGATTAAATATTACCCCATGAACCATGAGTTTTGGAAAACCTTGTATATGCAACAGTCAACTCTATCGGAAATTAGCTTTGAGAAAACAAGGTAACCAAGTAGATTATAGTGTTAAATTAACTTCTATACCATAGGCATAGCCACTGCTGCCAGCAGGCATCCATAGCCTCGACAAGGATGCCCTTTTTAACCCATTGAGATTCCAGTGTCCCATCTATTAAAAATAAGTACATAGTTACAAAAGCCTTTCAATTTACTTAGATGTCAACTGAAGATCATTGTTCTGCCATGGTAACCAGTTAATAACAATGCCATTCACAGGAGCTAATAAAAGTGAAAAAGTCGGCTCATGATGAGACCTCTTGTCCTTCATTTTTATGACTAAAGGCCATTACTGTGGCTTGGTGACCAACAGTGGTAATGTCACTTTATTAGGACCTATGATCATGGTAGGTCGGCTCGTGATGAGACGTCCTATCCTCTAGTTAACCATTTATGTTTAAAATTCAACTATGGTTTTTGTTAATCAATAACAGATTATTTAATAGATGGGGTGGCAGATCAGCTCCTTAAGAGCTAGGGATGGCATAAAAAGTTGTGTAGTAACTTTTTTCAAATTTGATAGTTTTGCTTCTCAAAAACTAATAACCTTCAAATGACTGCTAATAAATATATTTTTCATTGTTGAGAATGGGGTTGAGGAATGGTTCATTAGATAATGGCGGAAATATTTGAATACAATTATGTGGTCATCATCATAAATTTTACAAAATCAGGGACTTGACTAATTAGGAAAGTTGAAAGTTGGCATGATGAAATCATATTTGCATAATTATTCCTTAGAAATAAGATTATGTTTATATATAAACAAAGATAAATTGAATACCCAAGCATTATGTCAAAGAGGGCCTAGACAATTAAAAGTATTTCACGTTCACCAAAGATAAAAACAAATCAAAAAGACCTACATATGTTGAATTCAACTTGAAAATTGGCTAACAACAGTAGTTGTGACTGAGGTAACAAAAACCATGACTTAGGTAATAACAAGGAAAGGGGAAAAATAACGATGGTAGGAAGGTGACATGAAGGAGGATTAGTCACTTTACAATATAATGAGGAATTAAGAGTGAATCATTCCTGACAAGACTTACTATAATAATCATCCTTATTACTAAATACGAGACCTCCCCCCAAGAAAAGTATGTCTGTCATTAGTCATAGTTAGTAATGTCGTAAGTAAAATACCAATTAAATCTATGGAGTCATTCGAGGACATACCTGGTGACTTACCTTGGTGGAGTAACAACACTAAGTACTTAGAAAAATATCACCATGGAGTAACATCACCGAAGGAGTAACAACATTTTATACTTAGCAAAATTTTTAGAGTAACAACACCAGAGGAGTAACAACACCCAAGGAGTAATAGTAGTGGCGGATTCACATCACCTACGGAATAACACCAGTGGCGGATTCACAACACCGACGAAGTAACAACACCCAAAACTTAAAAAAATTCGGAGTAATAGCATTGGAGGAGTAACAGCACCGAAGGAGTAACAGCATTAGATACTTAGAAAATTTTCTGGAGTAACAATAGTGACATATTCATAGCACCGATGGAGTAACAGCATTGACGGATTCATAGCACTGACGGATTCACAGCACCGACAGAGTAACAACAATGACGGATTCACAGCACCGACAGAGTAACAGTAGTGACGGATTCACAGTGCCAATGGAGTAATAGCAGTGACGGATTCACAGCTCCGATGGAGTAACAACAGTGATGGATTCACAGCACCGGTGGAGTAATAGCAGTGACATATTCACAGCACTGACGGAGTAATAGCAGTGATGGATTCACAGCGCCGACGGAGTAACAACAGGGATGGATTCACAGCATTGATAGAGTAACAACATCAAGGAGTAGCAGCATCACGGAGTAACAGCATCACGGAGTAGCAGCATCCTGAGTAGTAGCATCTGGAGTAATAGCATCCAAGGAGTAACAGCATTACAGAGTGGTAGCATCCAAGGAGTAACAGCATCACAAGTAGCAGCATCCGGAGTAACAACATCACAGAGTAGCAGCATCCAAGGAGTAACAGCATCACGAGTAGCAGCACCCTATGTGACAACATCACAGAGTAGTAGCATTCAAGGAGTAACAACATCCAAGGAGTAATAGCATCACGAGTAGCAGCATCCAGAGTAATAGCATCATGGAGTAGCAGTATCCAAGGAGTAACAGCATCACGAGTAGCAGCATCTGCAGTAACAACATCACGAAACTTAAGAACTCGCTCCTTTTATTTTGAGAACAAAACAAAAGAAATGTGACTTTGAAGTAAAAAATACCTGAAGCATAAAAACATAAGAGAAATCAGAAAATAAACGACTCTTTATTGAAAACCAATAAATAAATAAATAACTTAAGTTACAATGGTTATGATTTTTTTTTTTTTTTTTTTTGCAGCAGCAGCAGCAATGTTGTTTGTGAATGGTGAATGAATGGAAAAAAAAAATTTCAGAAATGTCTTGGATTTTCAAATGGAAATCAATTCCCTATTTCTCATGTTATAAATCCGTTAATTGATGAAAATTATTCATGTTGTTTTCTCTATGTGAGGAAACTTCTTTCAAAATGTTTTTATTTCATTATCCTTGCATTCAAGAATCACTTGTTCATAAATTGACCTCATTTATTCTCCTCGGACCTGCAAAAAAACGAGTGTCTACCTGCAATAAAACATGAAATCATGGAAGAAGAGAGGTGATCGGGCTCTCCTAATGCAAGAAATATGCAAAAAATCAAGTAGTTACTCTATAAAACAAATCCATGAAAAAAAATAACAAAGTAAAATTAATTTATTACCTGCAGGAGAGTGGTAGCCAACCATACTAACCATTAGTGTTTCAATGATAACTTCTTTGTTTTTCTTCTGATTTGAGTGATTACAAAGCCAAATGAAAGTGAATTTAGAGATATGTCTCCAATAGAAAAAGGTTTTAAAAATTCCACATAATCGTATGTAAAATTTTCTTAGAACAACCTGCATAATAGAGTCATTTTCGATTTTCCAACTCAGACCAACAGCTGATATTTTAAGCATAACTTTTTCATTTAATTATGGATTGAACCGATTCAATTGGATATTAAATTATATTCATGTATATATCTCCAACAGAAACAAGTTTTGAAGGCAAGAATAATTTGCTGGTCAAATACGCTAGTGAACAACCGGGAAAACAGAATTTCAACAGTGCTGATTTATGATAAGCAGTCAGTATTTTGGTCATAACTTCCTCATATGATATCAAAATAAAGTGATTCAAATTGTGTTGTAAACCAGATTCATAGGGGAATATACCATAAAAACAGGTTTCCAAAATCTAGTCATTTTAAGCCTCCAAAAACGGACTGTCCCAACTTTGTTCCTTAGCTTCCTACTAGACATCCTGTCATTGTTTTGGTCATAACTTTTTCATTTCAACTCAAAATCGAGTGATTAAAATTGGGTTAGAAAGTAGAAATGAATGGATACATAGAATAGAAACAGGTCTTGAAAATATACCCATTTGGTCCCTCAAAACATGACTGTCCCAAATTTTTTCCATAATTTTCATCAAGCTCACAAGCCATAAGATATGATAATTAAGGAATTTTTCCAAGAATGTGATCAAAATGAATATGAGTGTTTATAGGAATTTTTTTTTAATATAATGCATCTAAATACATAAATAAATTTGAATATTGATCACCAATGTTAATTTTCACAACGTATTGCAACAAAAACAACTATTTTTACATAGAAATAAATTTATTTATTTATGTCTTTATTCATTCTATATTCTACACTACACTACAATGCTTTGAAAAATAAAATATACTTACATATAAGAGTACCTCTAATGAAGCCATTTTAGAAATAAGGCTTCAAGTATGCACATAACCATAATTGAAAGATGTATGTTAATAAATACACGAGTATGAGATACCAACTTCCTTGTTAAGGATGGTGCCAAGAGTTGTTGAAGTGTGGAGTGATGTTGCAAGAAAACAACAGAGTGAAACCAACCTTCAATATAGTCTTCATTTATCATATTTGTAAAAGCATGAAGTTCCTTAACTGAGTTCCAGATTATTTTGATGCTTTCTTCCTTGACCTCATCCTATGAGTTTTGGGGGTCTTCCTCTGCATTTTTGTTTAGATATTTGTTCATTGAACAATAGGAAGGAAAAAAAAAATCAAACAGTTCTTAAAGCTCAGGACCTGGAGCAAGGTGAAACTTCCCTCCCCAAGACGAGAGATTGGGTGTTTAAACACAAAGAAATAAAGCAACTCAATGAAATATTAAGCTCGGGACCTGGAGCAAGGTAGCATTCCTCTCCCCGGGATGAGAGATTGAGCCCTAAGAAATCAGCAGAAAGAAAAGCAAAGAAAAATTACTAACGCTCAAGACCTAAAGCAGGGTAGCATTTCCCTCCCTAGGACGAGAGATTGGTTCCTAAGAAATCAGCAAAAATAAAATCAAAGAAAAATGACTAACGCTTAGGCCCTAGAGCAGGGTAACATTTCCCTCCCTAGGACGAGAGATTTGTTCCTAAGAAATCGATCAAAAATAAAAACAGAAGAACTCACTCAAGACCTGGAGTAGGGTAGTACTTCCCTCCCTAGGACGAGATATTGGTTCCTATGAAATCAATCGAAAAGGAAAACAAAACAACTACGCTCAAGACCTAGAGCAGGGTAGCATTTCCCTCCCTAGGATGAGATATTGATCCTTAGATCAATATGTATCGTGTTCTTACACCTTTGTTAGCCTCCCCAATAACGGCGCCAAAATGTTGGTGTCCAAGTGTGAATGAATATTCAAACCATTTCCCACATTAATTATCAATCCGGGTGCGTTGGTTATTGCAAGGCTAACACACACAATATGTGCAGATACAATAGCACAATTCTGATATCAATCGTGGATTCAATAATTTAAACAAAGTAACAATAACTGTAACAACAGTTAAGGAATGGGTAGTAATAAATCTTAAAGCTTCTAATGAACTCACAATAATAATAATATCAACAAATACGTCTATTATCACAGCAATTGCAAATTATGCAAAACAGGAAATAGAAATAACAATACACAGGAAATATGCAGCACCTGATCGAAGAGTGGGCCCAACTCTCTGATCAGGGCTGCAATATGCTCACAACTTACAGAAATAATAGGAAATTAACTTGCATTAACTTGATCGAATAATGTTCTATTACACAGCTCCATTCCTTGCGTAGCCATCCCTCTATGTGTTATCTCCTATGTGTTCTTTACTCCCCCCTTCTCTCTGATTTGTCCCCTTTTAAATAAACAAACTACAAAGGGGAAATAAATTTATTAAAAAATATCAATAACAAATATGAGATCTGAAAGATATTTCCATCATGATTCAGCTGGCACAATTCGAATCTGGCAATTACAATTGGGAAATTTGGAAAACGGACACAACAGAAAATCTGCAAATCTTTCCTTCGAAGAACCTTGTGTTTCTCTCAATCAAGACTAAATTTTGGAAAACTGCTTGACAGAAAACTAATTTGGTTCGTTCTGCACAAAACCCATGTTTCAGATTTTCAGGATTCTTCTTCGCTGCCCGAAACGTTCAACGCAAAACTGTCTCTTGTTATTCCAGCGAATTTCTGAGTTGGAGTATTTAATTATCAGCTGAAGATCAAATCTTCAATCTGGAAGAGATCTTGGAGGCTAAAATAGTGAGTTATGTTATAAAGAATTCATTAATAAACCATCATTGGAAAAAGCATGCATAATAATCATTAATTTATTAAAATAAAGGAGAACAAGTATTATTTATCCAAAAGAGCATAAATAATTATGAAATGGAATTATATAATAAATTATGATAAATAATGTGATAAAATAACATTAGAAATAGATGAAATGAGTGTTAAGAAGTGATAATAATAATACAAATTAGTGGCCCAACACTTTTCTTTGGAGCATTCTCCATCATGTTGTGCATAACCAAGACCCAAATATTTTGGCCTTTCCTCAACAATAATTGGCTCAACAATGCCTTGTGCATGTTTTCTCAATCCTTTACCTTCATATCCCATATTCCTCTAATGTGTCTTTCAAAAGCACCTACACATTCATCTTTAGAAGAATTAGAAGATTAACTTGATTTGCATACCTCTTTTTCATGCACATACTTGGCTAAAGTTTCCTTAGCACCATGGAGTTGAGTCTCCATCTCATGCATATTTTCAAGGGTTTCATTTGCAACATGGAGCTGAGTCTCCATCTCATGCATACTTTCAAGAAATTCTTGGTTCTCCTCTTTCATGGCAATGAACTGCTCTTGAAGTATAATTCTCTCCCTCTTATTTTCATACATCTCTTGCACCATAACATTCATGATGTAGAGCTTCTGCAACATCTCTTTATCAAATATTTTTGCTAAGGAAGATTGATTAGAAATAGTTCTTAATGAAGCTTCCATCACACTTGCAATGCATACAAAGATTATTTGTTCTGATTTGAGAACTGAGCTCTCAATCTTGAATTTCTCTTCACGCATAAACTTGCACACAGTTAAATTATCCTTGCACAAATACAAAACCGAGAGCTAATTTTTCTATCTAACCTTGGCTAAAATGACCTTGTCAGGCTAGGAGGTAAATCCACAAAAATATAATATGAATTTAATGGAGGGTGTGCATGAATTTATACATCGAGCTGAGACTTTTGGGATTCTTTCTCAATGTCTCTTAGACTTCCTTATTTCCTAATTTACACTATTATACAATTTCACCCAATCCCTTAGGATTACTTGTCAACATTCCCCCCCTTAATCTGAAAGGATGTTGGTGAGTCCAAGCATCATTCTGAATTTTTCAAACATTTCTCTTCCAAGCACTTTGGTGAATATGTCTGCAATATGCTCATTTGTGGAACAATGGCATAGATGGATAGTTTTGGCCTCAACATGATGTCGAATCAGATGGTACTTTGTATTGATGTGCTTCGTTAGATCATGGAATTTTGGGTTCTTGGCCAACTTTATTGCAGAAGTGTTGTCAATCATGAGTGGATTTGAATGCATTTGTTTCATCTGAAAATATTTTAAGATTTTCTCGAGCCACACAATTTCATTTGTTGCTTCAACTGTTGCCACATATTTTGCCTCAGTTGTGAAATCTACTAGAACTGGATATTTGCATGATCTCCAGGAGACAACGTCTGATCCAAGACTCATGATATAACCTGAAGAAGATACTCCAGTTTCCTTGTCCCCATAAAAGTTTTAATTGGAGTATCTAATCAATATGAAGTCGTTGTCCTGTGTATATTTGAGTCCAAAGTCTTGAGTCCCCTTCAAGTACTTTAGAACTATTTTTGTAGCAGACCAGTGTCCTTCACAAGGTTTTTGCATAAACTTGGAGAGGATTCCAACAACAAATGAGATTTATGGTCTGGTAGCAGTCAGGTAGATGATAATTCCTACAAGTTTTCTATACTTCGTTGCATCCTCGAATTCCTTTCCTTCATTGGATGTGAGCTTCAAGTTTTGTTCCATTGGAGTGGTCAAATTATTGCATTCATCCATGCCAAACTTGTTCAAAAGATCTCCAATGTACTTCTTTTGAGAAAAAATTATAAATTTAGGATGTTGAGTTACTTCAATACCAAGATAGTAGTGAACATGGCTCCATCAACCCTGTTAGTAAATTCTTCAAAAACATATTTTCTAAAATTCATGTGGCATGTTGCTCCTAAATCTAGCAACCAATAATTTATCCAAGAAGTAAATGAAAAATCAAACAAGTCTTCAATTACTCCATTGTTACAATGTGCTACAACATAATGAGCGGATTCACGTTCTTTACCTTTGTCTTTGTCATGTGTTTTACCTTTTTCTTGAATTCTTTGCTACTCAATTTTATCCCAAGGCAACTTACATGTAGATGCATCATGCCAATCTTTATTGCAGTGTATACAATGAAGACTAGATTTTTCAGTTTGAGTTTGTCTGCCCCCCCTTCCTCTGAAATTCCTTCTTCCTCTTCGTCTTCGACCACCTCTTCCTCTGGAAGAATATTGAGAATGATTATTCTCTCTATGTGAAAAACATACAGCCTCTTCAGAAGACAAAGGGGTTGTCATCTTTGCAAAAGCCTTATATGTTTCTGCAAACTTTTTCTCAAGGGAATCAAAGGTGATTTTCATGAGGTTTCCACTTGCTTGCAATGACTCAAGGTAATGTGAGTAAGTGGGATACAATGCCTTAACATAATCTATGAGAGGTATGTCAACTTCTACACCAGTATTCTTAATGTCATGCATGATAGATCTTACTTTTGATGCTAAAGCAAGAGGGTCATCATTTTTCAATTCAAGGTTGAAAAACTTAATCATTAATTGAAAAATTTTGAGTTTTGAATGTAATTCATAGAGTTCTTTTAATTTGGTCAAGGCTTCATAGGAATTTGGAAACGGTGTAATATGGCAACTCACCTCTTCATTTACAGAAGTTGTAATCAAGGCATAGGCCTTGCAATTCTTGTTTTCTCAAATGGCGATCTCCTTGTCTGAGGTGGGATTTGTGGGTGGATTGTCTCCTTCTCCTTCACAAATTCCTCTCCACAACTCATTAAAAATGAGAGTGTTCTTGATTTTTTGAGACCATTCAGGATAGTTATCCTTGCCAGAGAGAACAACTCCCACAATAGATATGAGAGAATGCATTGTGATTCTTGGAAAAACAAATTTTGCTGGAGGGGGAAAAAATCACTTCTGGTGTAAAATGTACTTTGCTGCAAAAAACTCAATTCTGGAGTAAAAATGCACTCTATTGTAAAAATATATAATTTTCTGTAAAAAAAAAACCAGTTCTAGAAAAAGTGGTGGTCAGACCTAGGGAAGGTTGACCTCGGGAAGATCATACCTGGGGGAGGTGGGTTAGGGGGAGGTGAAAGTGCAGAGGGGAACTCGGTGAATGGTGAGCATGATGGAGAGGGGAGGGGTTGTGGTGAGGGGGAGGGGATGCAGTGAGGAGGACGGGGGACAAGGGAGAGGGAGAGGTTGCGGGAGGGGGATAGTGGTGAGGGGGAGGGGGAGTGAGCGGGGAGGTCTGCAAAAATTGCAGAGCCAATTTTGTAGAATGGGGGAGGGATTTACAAAAGCAAGGAAGCCAAAAATGGACTTGGCTCTGATACCATGTCAAGCTAGGAGGTAACGCCACAAAAGTAGAATATGAATTTGATGGAGGGTGTGCATGAATTTATACATGGAGGTAAGACTGTTGGGATTCATTTCCAAATTTCTCTTAGACTTCCTTATTTCCTAATTTACACTATTATATAATTTCACCAAATCCCTTAGGAATAGGTGTCAACAGAGCTAAAATGTGCTCTGATACCAACTTGATCTGAATATGGGAAAACTATTTTTGATGTGCTAGCTCCCTCATCAGTTAAATAAAGATGTGTTGAGGATCGTCTCAAGCTAGCCAATTGTGAAGGGGTTTATGTGTCAATTTTTTAAGTGTCTTTGATGAGAAATCTATGAGTTAATTAGCTTTTAAAAACTCATGTACAACAAATAAAATGCAGATAAATAACACACAACAAACACATTACACAATAGCTAATAACGGAGTTCACCCCTCCTAGGCTACATCTCCATGGACCTTCTTCAACTGGATAGGCCCTATTTGGATTAATGATCAAATATTTGATTACATGCACCTATAGTTCTCCAATGGATTTTCAACCTACTCCATTAGCTTCAGAAGACCCAAAAAACTCAAAATAGACTATTCAATCTCTGAAAATGGTCCCCAGCTAATCTAGGCATGACCTCCTATCCTGGTGGCCCTGGGCTTATTTAATATTCAAAGTGGAAAAAACACTTTCAAAAGTGTTCCAACGCCTCTATAACCTGTTCCATCATGCTCATAACATAAAAAAATCAAAGAACGACTCTTATTTTTTCAAAATTGGTCGAAATTAGCCAAATATATGGCCAAAACAATTTTGCCTCGTAAATTGCCTCCAAAACTAGAAAAAACTCCATTTTTTTTAATTTATTTTCATGTTCTCACATCTACAAAGAAATAAATAAGGAAGCAGGTCACCTCTCCAAAGGACTGCTAATAGAAAAAGGGCCTTGGGAGATCATGGAAAATCATGAGGGTATTACTATTAAAGCTTCCTTCCAGAGGCCCTACAAGGATTTAGCTATAAGAGTTGAAAGGATTTAACATTGTGCAACAACTTCAAATCAGTTTTGATCAATTTTATTATGTTCACAATGTTTAGACAACACATATTTGCAGGAAGGACTCTTGTTTTTTCTTTCCCAATTATTTTTGCTAAAAGTATATTTTTTTTGTTTATATTACAATCATCTAAACAACTCTTTATTCAAAGGCACCTATATTATGCAACTGTTGAATGTGATTGTATCATTTTTGTGAATGATTGAAATTAAGGTTTTTTTTTTTTTTGGAAACCAATATATATATATATATATATATATAATTAAAATTTGAAGTATTTTTTTTTTCTAATTTATATAGTATACATTTCAATTATTTTATTTAATGATTTATCAAAATTATAAGTTTTTAAGTTATATAGTTTGTTTAAAAAATTTTGTCAGGCCATGAGGATAATTCCACGAATAACTTGTTTTTTTCATTACCCAGATCATGAATATATACATGAGTAGAGAGACACTTGAGATTCAAATTACAAGGTCTCTTGGTTTTCTCTAATGCATAACTAAAACTAATTACAATATTTACAATAAACCCAATTGTTTTGGATTAGATGTCAACATTTCCCCCCTTAACCTGAACGGATGTTGGTGAGTACAAGCATCATTCTAAAACTTTCAAACTTTTCCCTTCTAAGCACTTTGGTGAAGATGTCTGCAATCTGATCATTTGTGGAACAATATCGTAGGTAGATTGTCTTGGCCTTAACATGATGTTGAATCAGATGATATTGTGCATTAATGTGTTAGGTTCGATCATGGAAATTTGGTTCTTGGCAACCATTATTGTATAAGCATTGTCAATCAAAAGAGGATTTGAATGCACATGTTTCTCGTTTGTGTGACCTCGAGGATGTTGGAAAGTGTAACTAGGCTCGGTCTTCATAATGATTGTGTAATTATGTATTTATGTAATGAAGAAGACAAAGATAATAAAATATATTCCATGTTAAGCTTGCTTCATGGGTTTCATGAGAAAGGGATTTTATAATAGGTCAAAGACCTCTTCTTGATGTCTTTTAGGATTTTTCATCTTGTCATAAATGCACAAATTAGAGTCATGTATATGAAGCAAGGTTACGCTTATTAAGTGTCAAAGAAACAATGTAAAAATGTTCAACACCCTTGTCACCTTGCTAAAAGAATACTCCTTGAAGTCAGCCTCACAACAACTGGTCAAGTCAGCTTGAAAACACTGCTAGTGAACCGTCACACTCCTTCATGGTAAGATTAGCTTAATTATAGGTTGAGACAACTACATATACCCAACTATGTTGCACAGAACAGTGATAGAACTGAGCTCGAATCATCTGAAGTTTTTAGGTATATGCATCAGTGGATAGTCCGAGATTGCAATGTGGAATAATATGAGTTTGTGGTGCAAATATATATGTCTTTTGGTTCAGAAGAATACAACCTAATGAAGAAGTCTCTCTCTCTCTGGTACGTAACTAAAATAAGGATCAATCTGCAGGACACCGAGGGTAATCACAGTAGACTGAGGGTAATTACAATAGCTCTCACAGATCGAAGGTGATCTCCAGAAGCATCATATCTGCAGTAAGTACAAGGGAAAGGTAAGTTTTCACAGCAAAGGGAAGAGACATTGCAAGGAGTGCAAGAAGTCTAGACTGCCCAATGAAGGAAGATAGGATGAAAGGAGAAGGCTATCTCAGAAAAGAAACAAATTATCTCTACTAATTGTTTTAAGGGTGTAGAAATAGGTCTCTAGGAGACCATAATTAGACCAAGGAAAAAAGGAGTTCATAGTTTAGAAATAGGAACTTAGTTTCCTTGTATTGGTGCAGTGCAGTGCAAGAAAGAAGGATCGGCAATAAGGAGAAAAGAAAGGTAGGTGATAAGGGTGTTGGAGGTACATTAATGTCAAGGGTATATGTCATGGTCATGGTACTTGTCAACTGAAAGTCTATAAGAAGAATTACTTGCCCTGGATGGAAGAGCCTAAGTTTGTTTCTCTTGTGGCCACTAGCCTCCATGAAGACTGTGTTGTCTCTCCATGATCTCCATCATTTCTGGATTTAATTCCCATTCTCTCCATCATGTGTGCATTAGATGCACCGCTTCCTCCATTATCTTATCATAAGGGCTTTATGATCTTACTTTGAATGCACTATCATCTTAGTTTACCTCCTCCAAGATCCTCATGATTTTACATTTAATATCCATGATCTCCACTCTTCTTCCATTTAATAAGTTGCTCCACTACTTCCTAATGTAGATCTAGATTTGAAATATCCATATACGCACATCAAAAGTGGATTTTATTCATCTATGGGGTTTGTGGGTCCCTCCGCCCTCTTATTTACTTAATTAATTATGAAAAATAAGAACTCTAATATTCCAATTATCTTGTGGAAAATTGGCAATATTACAGTCCTCCCCGCCAAAATTGTGCTTGTCCTTGAGAAACTGCAAAAGTGGATGCTATAAAAAAAATCCTCCCTCCAAATGGCATCCTCATATGGAAGGCCTTCCCATCTGTCACAATGTTTCATGCATGTCCAGCTCCAAATTTTCCTCTCTCGAATGTCTAGAATGGCCTCCAACTGAAAATTTAGATACTCATCCTCATCAATGAATCTCTAAGTGGCAACCATATGATCTCTAAGAATCCGTGTTGCTTTGGTTACTCTTGGGAGAGTTATATAGGAAAGTCCCAACTCATGAACTATCTCTCCAAACCATGATACATAAGAGTATATTGCATCTATCAATGCCCTCATCATTAGCCTTGTTGGTCGTGTAGGATCCAACATAACATCAACATAGCGGAAAACAAGAAGTAGAGACATATGGATAAACATGAATAATGTCAAACCATATTCTCCCAATAACAACCACCGCAGCAAAGCCTTCTGCTGCCATGCTAGATCATCATGAAAATAAGTAAGAGAGCCATACTCTCTCAATAGAAGCCACCCTAGCAATGCTTCTTGCTTCCATGCCAAATCAGCATCAACATAGATATGAGAGCCATACTCTCTCAATAGAAGTCATCGCAACAATGCCTCTTGCTTCCACACCACATCATCATTGTACCAAATGTAGTGGCATTATTCTCTCAAGAGAAGCCACCATAGTAAGGCATCTTGTTACTCCATCACATCATCATCATACCAAGTACAATGACCATAATCCCCCAACAGAAGCCAATGTTGTAAGGCCTCATGTTGCAATCCTCATCATGTAATGTATGGGAAGAAATCAGCCCATATAACTCTCCCAAGAGTAACCAAAGCAACACGGATTCTTTCTGCCTCCTTACATCATCATGATGCAAGACATGGAGAAACAACATACTAATGGACATGTGTAGTGTCTCATCAGAACAATATAAATAAGCTCCCTTATGCAAAACCATGTGAGATTTATGCAATGTCCCAAACCCAAATACATACATGAACATGAGATATATCCCAAAAATAAATACATGTAAAGACATGAGACATATCCCAAACAAGAGAAAATATATGGACATAATATACATCATGAGTTGTCAAAACTCTCTCATCAACAACCAGTGCAGCCATGCCTCGTGCTGCTGCATGTCATCAGTTATATACTTGGCATGGACCATACAAGTGTGAGTTTTTGGGTAGTATCCATACTCACCCAAGAGCAACTAGCACATCCATGCTTCTTGTTACCCAATATCATAGATCTGTAGGAAGGTAGGAAACCTCTTGCTCCTCATCCGGATCCATTCATCCCAATGTTGATGATGAATCATGCCAAGATCAATCTTGGTATCCTCCCAATGTAGAATACCAACATCCTCCATGTGAATAGCTTTGCACTCCATTAAATGTTGAAGTGCACCTCCATTGAGGTCTCTCCATGAGATCCTCTCATTTAATGGCCCATTGGAACCCGTAAGGCTCCATACATGTTGTAGGTAGAGATTCCTCTTTGAGTTGTGAGATGCTCATCAAGGAAACTTCATCTTGAAAATGGAAAATTATCTCGATCACAAGATTTCCACCATATATCATTTTTCCCTCCAATGATTCATGAGTGAAGCTACCTTCATAATACTCCAAGAATAATGGGGCCCTCTCATCATCACTACTGCTAGGTGATAGTGTTGTAGATCTGCATGGTGATACATGTGTTGTCTCATGGCCACATAAAATGCTAAACTCATAGTTTGGCATTGTACTGAATAGGACTACGCTCCTCCCATCATCTACAACTCCAAACTTCAACACAAAGTGTTGGATGTTGCTCAACCATGATAAATTGGGATAGCAATAAATCTTCTCCTTGATGACATAAAGGGTCCTCTATGCAATGATAATTTGCTGCTCCAAATCAGCAAGGTGCTCTAATCCTTGGTTATACACTTACCCTGATGGCATGGTCTCACATATCTCAATATGAGGTACTGAAATAATATGAGAAGAAATTATGTGCAAACCTTGGATAAGTTGAATCTCTAGAACATCTTGCACATCCACAAGAGTTCCTCCAACTGGTGAAATGGTCTCTCCAACTACTGGTAATGATGATGGTTGCATCTCTTCAATTGTACCAGCGGTGGTATTTGTCTCCTCCTCATGCATCTAATGAATCATGCACGGGGTTCCAAATGTAAAGAATCAAGACCATCTTGCAAAGATGCAAGTGATCATGCTCCTGATGTAAGTACATCTGCAGCTGGTGGTGGTGGTAGAGGCTCCTCCTCCTGAGTGATAATGAGGAAATCTTCCTTGGGCTCTTCATGTACTATCTCCTCAATGATGGGAGATTTCTCTATGTAATATGTCTCTAGTTTCCTCCTACCAAACTTCTTCTTCAGTCTTTGAATAAATTCTGCATAAACAAACACTTTCATATGGGACAAGTGACTGAACCACGAATCTCTTGCTTCACCTTATAGGTGCAGCGCTGCAAACTCCACAACCTCTCTTTATGTTATAGGATATTTCAGGAAGAATGTAGCCAATTATTCCCTCCAATCCCTCAATGTGCTTGTGGAATATCCATCATATGTAGATAAGAAAAATATGTGTTGTTTTCTTCTATTGCTACTTCAGGATCTTCTTTCTTCTTTGAGTTGCAAGAACTGTTGGAGAGAGAGATTCTCCTTCAAAGCTCTAGGTTGTGCTTTGTATTCAGACAGATATTTACTTAGGGTCTCATGCCCCAAGTCTCCTTCATATTCAGACCAGTCCTCTTTCTTATCAAAGAAAGTGGATCTAGTGGAATAATGTGAAGCTCTTTGCTTCTCCAGTTGCTTCTCATGCTGATAGGAAGTGTTGGGACCTTCCTCATCCATTCTTATTCTTGGATCTTTCCTTTGCATTTCTCTCTTCATTTGATTGACCTCTTTGGAGAGATATTGCAAAGATCTAAAGAGAAGAGTGGAAAAATTGCAATCCTCCTTCATGATAGATCTCTATTATTTTCTTCTTCTTTTGATGCAAAAGATGAAGTGTACACAAGCTGAGCCAAAGATCATGCTCTGATACCACTATAATATCCCAAAAGGGAGAATGTAGTAATACTAAAACACAATATATGAATAGCAGCAAAGTAAATAATAAATATAAATACACATTAGAATGCACAAAAATAGCGGAGCCATTTTATTATATAGGAGGTGGATATCAAGTACAACAATGCTCAAAATATGAGACACTCAAGCCAAAGAGATGGCCTAGAATGACCCTGAAATGCTCCCACAAGAGGGACTGCGTAACTGCTGGACTGCTGGAAGGAAAACTGTGTTGTCCCTGCTGTAGCTGTTGGGACAACGACTGCCATAAAAATAGAAATGTAGATCTAGGAAGTTTGGGAGCTATGATGATGCTGAAAATGTAGATTTGGGCTCTATGATGGATACCCAAGGTAACCCAGAAAGGATTTTCCAAATCTGTCAATCTAAGAAAATCACCCTCTTAGGTATTGCACATATAACTATTGGGTATACAGATCTGAAGCTAGATCTAACAAAAGGATGGCTGAAATATGATACAAAATCATATCTATGCAAGAAGGGATGATCACTTCACTAGATCCTTGGGCTAAAAGCTCAAGATCTAGCTCCTCCAATCTCCTCCACTGAATATGGTTTTTGATCACTCAATAGGTTCAGAAAATTGCGCTATCAAGAGGGAGGCTCAATAGCCTGTTGCTGGATATGTCAAATCAGCTCCGGAATGATGGAAACAATGAATAAAAAGTGAGGAGATGGTCCCTCATAGGATTTCCAGCTGAAATAATGGAAAATTCCTTCCTCTAATGGATCTACAAGACTGAACTGTGTAATCCTTGAGGGGACTGCTACTGCATGGAGGTAAAATACAATGGCCTGAATGTCGGATATAGATCTGTTGCTCCTGGAAGACTATACATGAAGCACAAGGTGAAAGGATTAATCCTCCATCGGTTTACTAACTGAGATGCTAGAAAAAACCTCCTGAAGGTGGCACTAATGCCTGATGAGAATAAAGCTCAATAGAAACCTTCCCAAAGTAGGCACTCGAAGTCCCCCGTGGGTAAGGGTGGGATTTTTGCTCAGAAACACACTGTGCTAAAAATCACTGCATACTTAGCTAAACAGCATAAGCGTGCATAGAAATTTCAACCGACAAATTTAGATCTAAACATATCAGAAATAATAATCTAAATCATGCCTTCTATTGTAACTCCATCTTCATTATATAGATTGTGAGCCTTCCATAGCCAAGGCCCACCTTATAACTCGTTGCCTATGTGGCCACTAGCCTCCATGAAGACTGTGGTTTCTCTCCATGATCTCCAGCATGTCTGTATTCAATTCCCATTCTCTCCATCATGTGTGCATTAGATGCACCACTTCCCCCACTATCTTATCATACGTGCTTTATGATCTTACTTTGAATGCACTATCATATTAGTTGACCTACACTAAGATCCTCATGATTTTACATTTAGGATCCATGATCTCCAACCTTCCTTCATTTAAGAAGCTGCTCCACTACTCCCTAATGTAGATCTAGATCTAAAATATCCACACACACACATCAAAAGTGGAGTTTATTCATCTATGGGGTTTGTGGATCCCTCCACCCTCTTATTTACTTAATTAATTATGAAAATTAAGAACTCTAATATTCCAATTATCTTGTGGAAAATTGGGAATATTATAGTCCTCCCTGCCAAAATTGTGCTTGTCCTCAAGAAACTGCAAAAGTGGATGCTACATAAAACATCCTCCCTCCAAATGGCATCCTCATATGGAAGGCCTTCCCATCTGTCACAATGGGTCATGCATGTCCAGCTCCAAATTTTCCTCTCTAGAATGTCTAGAATGGCCTCCAACTAAAAAGTTAGATACCCATCCTCATCAATGAATCTCCAAGTGGCAATTATATGATGTCCAAAGATATCCTCTATACATGAGATACATGAAATGAAGTGGTTTCTTCCCAAAGTGGAAAGTCCCAACTCATGAAATATCTCTCTAAACCATGATACATAGAGTATATTGCATCTATCAATGCCCTCATCATTAGCCTTGTTGGCCGTGTAGGATCCAAACATAAAATCAATATAGTGAAAAACAAGAAGTAGAGACATATGGATAAACATGAATAATGTCAAACCATATTCTCCTAATAACAGCCACCGCAGCAAAGCCTTCTGCTGCCATGCTATATCATCATGAAAATAAGTAAGAGATCCATACTCTCTTAATAGAAGCCACCACAACAATGCTTCTTGCTGCCATGCCAAATCAGCATCAACATAGATATGAGAGCCATACTCTCTCAATAGAAGCCATCGCAACAATGCCTCTTGCTTCCACACCACATCATCATTGTACCAAATCTAGTGGCCATATTCTCTCAAGAGAAGCCACTATAGTAAGGCATCTTGTTGCCCCATCACATCATCATCATACCAAGTACAATGACCATAATCCCCCAACAGAAGACAATGTTGTAAGGCCTCTTGTTTCCATCCTCTATCATCATCATGTAATGAGAAGAAATCAGCCCATACTCTCCCAAGAGTAACCAAAGCAACACGGATTCTTTCTGCCTCCTTACATCATCATGATGCAAGTCATGGAGAAACAACATACTAATGGACATGTGTGGTGTCTCATCAGAAAAATATAAATAATCTCCCTTATGCCACATCATGTGAGAGTTATGCAATGCCCCAAACCCAAATACATACATGAACATGAGATATATCCCAAAAATAAATGCATGTAAATACATGAGACATATCCCAAACAAGAGAAAATATATGGATATAAGATACATCATGAGTTGTCCAAACTCTCTCATCAACAACCAGTGTGTTACACAGCAATTTTTCACCATCCCTGCAATCCCCATCCCGCACATTGGAGGGTTCATTTCGTGACCTGTGAGCAGAGACAAGACTTGAAAATACTTTCATTACATCCCTCTGAAGATGAGCTTTCATTTCCCTGAAGACATCTCCTTGCAAGAAACCCTAAAAATAGCTCTTTTTCCATTGGCGTGGTTCCATAGTTCAGCCCTCGCGCCAAGGGGGAAAATCCTCCAAAGAGGGCGCGCCAATTGGCGCTCTGTCATAGAGCCACACCCGCGCCAACCATATTAAGAGGTGTTTTTTAAAAATAAAAGGCAGAAGTTTTATCCTAAAAAATTCCTAGACTGATATCTATCTTGAGTTGGGTGGTTTGGCTACGGATTTCCATAGAGAGGAAGTGGTTTGCCACCTCTCATGGAAGCTTCCTTGATGATAGGGCCAATCCCATAATTATAGGGATCCCAACTTCCCTTCCTCCTTCTATAAAGGCTTGCCCATCTCCATAGCAAGCTAGTTCCAGAATCTCCAAGTTCCCAAGAGCTTTCATGCTGCAAAAGCCTTCTTGATTCCCTAAGGCCAAATCCAAGCAAGGAGACTATTGCCAAGTATCCGGAGAGAGAGGCTTGTCCCATCCTTGAAAGGCTTTATCGAGACATGCTCTGCTGACGACCCGCCAAAGGAGAATTTGGCGTCAAAGCTTTGGTTGTATTCTTCTTTTTGACTCATTGATATTAAGCAACTATTGGTTATGGTTCCACTCTTGTTCTTGATCATGTTCATGAGTTATGTCCTCTTCGACTGACATATAGTTGTATATTCTGGGTTTTATGCTTGCGTTTGTGTTGTTTCTTGCATGTGCAGGTGTCCGATCACGGAGATCGTGAGGATTGTGACCTGCCAGGGCAAAGGAACGGGAGCACCACCTCTTCTACAAACGACAACGTTGTATTCCAGGTAAGCCTTCCTCGCAAGTCGGTTTATTTGCAATTAGGAACCTGCACTCTAGCGTGTTTGATTGTTGCTAGACCCGATCTGGGCTAGTAGGGATCGCCTCTGTCCGCAGAGGGGATTTACCTCGTCAAAAATTTGGCAACTCTACTGGGGACTCAGCTTGTTGTTTGATTTGTAAACTATAGACGGAGCCTGAAGCACAGCCAGATAGCCTTTGAAACGCTTTTGCTCTGCATTATCGGAGTAGATCAACGCTGCTTCAGTCAATCTCTGGTTTGGTTTACGGACTGAACAACTTGGAGTTTTGTCTTCTCTTTCCGGTCAATTTCTTGGTCTTTCTTGCTTGGTCAGCTCTGTGAGCTAGATTTTTCCTGTTTGTTTGGCTTTGTTTCAGCCCTGTCATCACTTGTCTATGTCTGAGATTGCTTATTTTATTTTTTCCGTAGTAAACTCGGCTGGCACGCTTTTTAGCATGACAGTCACGCCCATTGGCGCAGGTTGCCTGTGTATCACCCGCGCCATTGCATTTCTAGCGCTAATTTCAAGCTCACAGTCGCGCCAATCCTGTGAGCTATTAGGGTTTGCTGTGTTTCACGCTTTCTGAGGCTGACTTGTGATTTTGATCTTGTTTTTTTGGCTATTTGAGTGCACTGGAGCCTAGTTTGACTGGTTGTAACCTACTTCCTTTGGTTGTTTGCCTATTTCTTTCGATTTTGCATACGAGCCCTAGGGCATCTAGGTGCCTTTGTGAGTCGAGCCTCCCTTGGGAGTTTTCAGTTTTTCGTTCGTTCAGTCGATTTTGGAATTGCTTCCTTGCATTCATTTGACAGTTGTCTATCATCTTATTGCGCTTTTTGAGTGACTGATTTCGTTTTCATTCGAATTTCGCTTTGCTTCATTCTGGGCCTAGATTACATGGCTCGTTGGTGTCTTTGGGACTTTTCTTGGTTTTGAAAGACTTTTGGTCGATTTGAGATCTGATTGTTCATTCCATTGAGTGAAATCTGTTTGTTTTTCTCTCTTAATATCATTTCTCGAATTTCTTTTCATTTTTTTTCGGTTTGTTTAGTGCATCTAGCTATCAAACATTGAAAATTAAAAAAAATCTCTTTTGCTTTTGGTTGATTAGTGCAAATTGAAATCTTTTCGATTTTACTAGTAATTAGTGAATTTGAAAGAAAAGTTTTTAGTTTCATTAGTTGCATTAGAGATATCATTGATTGTCTTCTGATCATTTTGTTTGTGTAAGAAGCTCTCAACTCTTCGGTAGCTAGCTTTCATCGAACGAAATGACATACTATGGCATGTAGTTTTGCATTTAGGAGATTTTTGAGACAGCACATTCGTTAGGGCCTGAAAACTGAAACGTAATTGAAGATCAAATTTAAAATCTACTCAATTTACACTAAGGCAGCATTGAAATCTAACGGAACATATTTAGAGGTCTAGGCTAGAGACGTGTTCCGGCGTCTTAAAACCTAGTAGTTGTCGTTTGCCTCTTGGCTTTAGACAGCACTAGTACGGACTTGTGCTCCCCGTACCGTCGCGTATATAAAGGGAGACCCCTCTAGGTTTCAATCCTTTATCCATAGGAAGCCGATTCTGCCGCCCTATACCTGTGATACACCGGACACAGCATTCGGGGATATTACCTGCACGTATGGAAAGTCCTTGGTTGATTTCTCTTTCATTATTGAAACCAAGGTGTATATTGCAGTTCACGGTTATTTGGTACACCCTTTTGCCTAGTATTCCTGAGCATTCATTTGATCTTTTCTGACTCCCTAAATTTGAAAGGATCACCAAGCGCTTGTCCTATCACGCTTGTGTCAAATATGAAAGAGATAGAGTCACCTTTTTGACCGTTTCTCGACTCTTAAAACATGAAACAGTGAAGTTTCTTATTTTTCAATGTGGTAAAAAATTAATCACCCACGATTACACGCCTCGTTAGACTTTTCTTGTTGACCGTTTGATCGTGTGTCTTGACTCTTTTTCAGCCCGTGTGTGTGTTTGATATTTTTCTCTTGTCGTTTCTGCCACAGTGACGAAACCCTCGGTTTCGTCTACTGGTAGTCCTTATATGGACGATTCATGAGAGGTTTCACAATCCTCTGCTGAACCACAGCAGCCCATTGTTTCCGAGTTTCCTGACGGGGTACCGGTTCTTTCTGAGCAACCCTTTGGGGGACCAGTCGAGTTCGATTGGCCCTTTTCGGACGCTGTGTCTGAATTGAGATTAGGAGCTGATTTCCTTTCTCTTACATCGGGCTCGCCTTTTATAGCTTTTTTTTTTCCTCCTAGTCCTCGCCGTCTATTACGAGATCTAGCGGCAGGCTCGAACATGAGTGATTCTGGTGAGGAAATCCCAACGTCTGGTGAAGACTATCAGCTCTTCCCATGAAGATTATTTTCAGGAGACAACTCTGAAACAGCTGTCATGTCAACATCCAGTCCCTCATTACCACTGGGGTATAGGTTTTTGGGTCAGATCATTTCCGTCGCAGCCTCTATGGGAGTGTCAGCTCCTTCTCCGAGGACAGCTGCTCCTTCACCGGGGGTGTCTCCTCAGACACCCGTTACTTCTGTACCCGTTCGGCCCACTGTCTGTGTGGCTGCATCTGCACCCGTTGTCACGGCACCCTCCGCCAGGGTTATTCTGTCTCCTGAAGATGTCTATTTAGCGACTACTATACCGGAGAACATCTCTTCGGAGGAGTATCGGTTGTCCCTACAACAGCCGAACCCCGAGGTTGGACCATCCTCCCAAGATCCCAACCACTCTTATTTTTCGCACTATGCATAGGATGGTATGCCCGTGTATGATTTTCCAGGTCAGTATGATGAGCGCGGGGACATTTTGCGTCTACCCGCTTCTGAGGCTTACCTCCATGCTCAAGGTTTACCTTATAACTAGGCTTATAACCCGCAAGGGAAACCTTTCCAAGGCCAACCTTCGGGCCAACCTGGCTATCCTTATGACCCACAAGGGCAGCCCATGCAAGGCTATCCTGCGGGCCAGCAAGGGCCATCGTACGGTCCACAAGGACAGTATTACAACCCTTTCGGTCAACCTGTGCAGCCTCAGCCGGGGTACCAACCGAGACCGGTCTATGGTCCTGGGGGGCAAATCCAGCCTTCTCAGCCTATGCAACCGCAGTATCCTGTTGTTTCTAACGTTGCATATCAGCCGGGACCATCCTATGGTTTTGCTCCAGGTCAAATTGGTTACCAGCAACCCCCTGGCCCTATTCCTCCACCAAGCCAACCGGCCCATCCGGTAAAACACGGTGTTCCGCCTCCAGGTCAGCCCTCTCAGCCAGGTCAACCTGTTCATTCAGGGCAGCCCGCTCATGCCATTAACCCTGCCCAGCAGCCGATTCATTCGATGCCGCAGCCAAATCAACAGTTGTGCCCTAGTTATCAGGCTCCGCAGGGTTCCACCTATCAGCAGCCGACTCATCCTCAGGGCGGTTATTATCCTCATGGTCAATCTCAACCGAATTATAATCAGCCCCGAGGCTCTCAGTATTATCCTCCTCCACCTGGTTCTACCTATACTCAGCAGCCAAATCCAAATGCTGCTTACACTGGGCCGACACATAATCAGGGTCCGTACTCTAGTTATCAAGCCCCACACACTGGTTACCAGTAGCCAAATCAGTCTTGTTATACGACCTATACGCCCTACGGTCAGAATCCTACGGGACAGAACCCATGGGGGCAAGGATATTCACAACCATTGTGGAGTACAGGTACCGGTCCTCATCCCGGGCCTAGCCTGACGGTTAATCCGCCATTGTCGTTCCTGGCCACCTTGGAGTTTTCGGATGTTTCAAAATTGACCAATGATCCAATTTTGCATAATCCGTATTGGCCTCCAGTTCCTACCAAGATACCAGGTGATTGCCCCAAGTTTGAGGGTAAAGCTGGAGAGGACCCCCAAGCGCATGTGATGACGTATCATCTTTGGTGTTCGTCTAACTCTTGGGTCAATGATTAAATTTGTCTGCGCCTCTTCCAGCGCACTTTGACTGGAGCTGCTGCTAAGTGGTACATAGAGTTATCCCATGGCATCTTCCAAGATTTCAATTCTTTAGCCATGGCTTTTCTGACGCACTTCCAGTTACCGGTTCGCTATGAAGCCGAGACGCACCTCCTGACTTCTCTGAAGCAGGATAAAGCCACTCACATTTCTGATCACATTCATGAGTGGCGGCGCCGTCGTAGACTGATCAAGTTTCATATAACTGATCAGATACTAACTCACTGGTTCACCACCTCCTTCGTGAATAAAATCGCTCAAGATATTGCCATGGGAGCGTGTGTGACGGAGGAACAAGCCATTGCACGTGCCCAATATCTGGATCTTGTATATTCTCAGTCCGGCATGCTTTATGATATCTTGCCTGATGCTCCACGGTCCGGAACCTCTAAGGCCCCACCTACCCCTGTAGTGGATGGTGTCATTAGTTCTGTGTCTCAGAATTCGAAGAAATCTTCGAATGGGAAGCAGAAGTCTAATTCTTCCAACAATACTCCTGCTAATCCCGCCCAGCCCGATTCTGGCAAAACCGCGGAGGTGAACGTCGTTCAGGCCAATCCTACGGAGAAAACCTCCAGAGGGAAAAATAAGGGCAAAGGTAAATCCAAATCCGACGCCCCGAGGCCAGAATCCAAATCTCGTACTGAGGATGGTTCCCAACGTAAACCGAAGTACCCCTGCCTCATTTGTGAAGGAGACCATTATACTAAGGATTTTCCACGACGATCCGAAGTTAGTCAACTTCTCAAAGGCTCCAAAGGGACTCTGGCAGTTTTAAAAGAGCCATTCCCGTCTCAACAGACCCAGATGGTTGAACAACCATCACCATCTGCACCATTTGGGTCCCAAGTTTTCATGATGAATGGTGTTGCACCTATCTCTATCGCTATGCGTTCGAAGGATTACAATGAATCGCGGCAGGCACCCGGGAAGGCAGTTGTGGATGGACCACCTCCCCCACCTGTCTCCGGTTCGTTGGAAATCGAGAAGCCTACTCCTGAACCTGTTGTGAAGCCACCTTCTAAAGGTGTTCTTCGAAGATCTTCTTATAATCTGAATGCTCGTGCCGCTCAACACTACAGTATTGTTGAGGATTTGGCACAAGTGCCTTCTGCTATGTCTGCACTAGAATTTCTTCAAAGCTTTCCTTCGCAACGGAAGGCTTTATTGTCTGCAATCGGGGGCATTGATCCCACCGATTCGAGTCTTCTCACCTTCGATTTAGAGAATTTCACTCCCCGACTTCCACATCAGATCGCTCTTGTTATTCAAGTCGGGATTAACGGTCTTAATATCCATAGGGCCGTCGTGGATGAAGGTGCCTCCACCTGTGTTATGTCATCCGCTTGCTGGAAGGCCATTGGCTCTCCAGCCCTTTCGTCATCTCCCAATGCCCTAGAGGCATTTGATGGTCGGGAATCTAAACCCCTGGGTGTTCTCGAGAGTTTAGTGATCACTTTACAAGGGAAGACTGTCAACGTAGAAGTAGAGGTGGTTGAAGCTAGGCTCAACTACAATATACTTCTTGGCCGCAGCTGGACTCATGCCATGCTCTGCGTGCCATCCACCGTTTTTCGACTTCTTAAGTTCCCTCACGAGGGAAAAATCGTCACGGTGGATCATTTGTCCTTCTTCACCTCCACCTCCGAGAACAACGTTCCATACGTGGATCAGATTCTGAATCCCCCTGACAGTATAGGACCCGGTCTCTTAAAAGACCCCGTCCTCATGGGTATTTTTCCCTCACCACCACCGCACACCGCTCAAGTTAACATGATTTCCAGGTCTGATGACCCCTGGATCATCCCTATGCCTGAGCAGGTGTTTGAGTTTGAAGAATCAATGCCCTTAACTCCAATAGAGATTAGCTACTGTGAAATTGTTGCCGCATCTGATCCTCCACCTCCTCAGCATGCTCCTTTGAGCATGGCTCTAGACGTCTACTCTCAATCCCCCTGGCTCGGTCAGGCCGATTCGCCTGATCCTCTCAAAGAGACTTTTCCTTCTGATGAAGCCATCATTGAAACTATGTCTCTCGAGGAGCTGCCTTGGGGCGATGCACATCATCGCTCCTCTTTCATGCCTAGCTTGGGGGCAATGACAGATTTTCTAGAGCGTTATGCATCTTAGGTTCCTACTCCTCCTCTCCAAATGCCCATCTTGACGCATGAGGTTTTTTCGGAGGGAAACCTGAGTAACATCACTCAAACCATCCCGATCAACATCTCCGTTAAACCGGGGGTCGTTGAGAATATACACGTGGGAGTGACTTGTTCTCCTGATGAGATTCAAGTCTATACTGATCTTTTTAAAGAATTCAGAGATGTGTTCGCCTGGTCCTATGAGGAAATGCCGGGGATTGATCCCAGTATCGTGGTGCATGAGATTCCAACCTACCCTGGTGCGAAGCCCGTGCACCAACGCTTACGCCCCATGCATCCTCGGAAATCCGCTGCAATTAAAGCAGAAGTTGAAAAACTTCTAAATGCAGGCTTTATTTATCCCATCCCCCTCACAGAATGGGTTTCCAACATTGTCCCTGTTGATAAAAAGCAAGGTACTATTAGGGTCTGTGTTGATCGCCGCGATATTAATCGCGCTTGTCCGAAAGATAACTATCCCACTTCGTTCATAGACCAGATTATCGACGAATGTGCCGGAAGTGAGATTTATTCCTTGATGGACAGTTTCTTAGGGTATAATCAGATCAATATTGCACCTGAGGATCAACACAAGACTACTTTCATCTGTCCGTGGGGTACTTTCGCGTATAAAAAACTCCCGTTCGGCTTGAAGAACGCTGGAGCCACTTTTCAGCGTGCGATGTCTTACGCTTTCCATGACATTCACCACATCGTTCAGCCTTATCTGGATGACTTTCCAGCTCACTCAGCTAGGCGAGAGGATCACCCTGAACACCTCCGCCATATCTTCCTTCGCTGTAGGCGCTACAATATTAGGCTTAATCCTCATAAATGCGTCTTCTGCATGGATTCTGGATGTCTTTTGGGATTCATAGTCTCCAAAGACGGAATTTGCCTTGACCCTTTAAAGGTCGAGGCTATCATCAGCCTCCCATCACCCTCCTCGTTATATCAGTTGCAGAGTTTGCAAGGAAAAGTGAACTTCCTTCAACGCTTTATCCCAAACTACGCCGAGGTGGCCAAAGGATTCACGCGCCTATTAAAGCAGAATGTTCCCTTCCATTGGGACGAAATTGCTCAACAATCCTTTGAGAAGCTGAAGACGTTACTCGTTAATGCTCCTTTGCTTCATCCTCTGGACTATCGTCGTGATTTCACTTTGTATCTCGTCGCCGCGTTTAGCACCATAGCTATGGTTCTGGTGCAAGATGATGATGATGGTAATGAACATGTCGTTTATTATCTATCACGAAACCTTCTCGATACAGAAACGTGTTATGCTCATGTCGAGAATTTGGCGTTAGCAGCAGTACACGCTGTGCAGTGTTTTCGCCATTACATCCTGTTGCGTATGATAACAGTGGTTTCGGATTGCAACCCCATGACATATATTATCTCTAGACAATTACTGGGGGGAAAATACTCCAAATGGATCTTGATCCTGCAGGAGTTTGACTTAGAGTTCACCACTGCTAAGTCAACCAAATCACTTGTTTTCGCAGATCTTATATGCTCACTCCCGACAGACTCCACTCCTTCACACTTCGAGGATCATATCCCGGACGAAACTCTTTTCCTCATCAGTACTCGTGACCCTTTGTATGGCGACATAATTGTGTATCTTCAGACCTCCACATTTCGGTCTGAGTTGACTAAAGATGCCCGACGTCGAATTCGGCATCAGTCTCAACCCTACCACATCGTAGGAGATACCTTATACCATGTTGGAGTAGATTCGGTGCTCCGTCGGTGCCTAACCTTGGAAGAGGCTGAAAGGGTCCTAAATGACTGCCACAGTGGCGCCTGTGGTGGACATATGTTCGGATATGCTACTGCCCAGAAAATTCTGCGAGCAGGTTATTTCTGGTCGTCAATATTCAAAGACTGTATCGTTGCAGTCCGTAAATGTCACGCGTTCCAGGTGTTTCAGCGCAAGATGCGCGCACCGCCTCTCCCTTTGCATCATGTTATTACCGTTGGCCCTTTTGCGAAATGGGGCGTGGATTTTATGACGTGTAACCCTCACTCGGCCGGGGGGCATGCGTATATCATTGTCGCTGTCGACTACTTCACCAAGTGGGCCGAAGCGATGCCTACACTAGCTTCCGACAGTAAGACAGCTGCCCAATTCATATTCAACCATATCATTGCACGTTTCGAGGTCCCGCAAGCCATCGTTACTGACCACGGTACTCATTTCCGAGATTATATGATGGTCGAGCTGACTTCAAATTTGGGCTTATGCCACGATAGCTCAACGCCATATTACCCTCAGGAAAATGGCCAGGTTGAAGCAGTGAACAAGGTTCTGGTCACCGTGCTTCAACGAACAGTTGGTATCCACAAATCCAATTGGCACCTCCAAATTTTCTCAGCTCTATGGGCATATCGGACGTCTGCAAAGAGTGCAACTGGATTCACACCATTTCAATTGGTGTATGGTCTAGAAGCAACTCTTCCAGTTGAATGCGAGATTCCTTCGTTGAAATTAGCTGTGGAACTTCTACCCGACACTTCTGCTGAGGAAGAGCATCTTTTGTATCTGGAACGGTTAGATGAAAACTGTCGTTTAGCTGCTTTAGTGATTGAAGCACAAAAAAAGCGGGTCAAAGCTCACTTCAATCAATCGGTTTCTCCTCGTTCCTTTGTTGAATGGGACCTCGTCCTCCTATACGATCAAGCACATGACAAGCTTGGGGCTGGAAAGTTCCAACTTATGTGGCATGGGCCCTACATAGTAAAACGCGTTTTGAAGAATGGGGCTTATGAGCTTATAGATTATGAAGGAGTTCCGCTGGCGCAGCCCAGGAATGGGCTGTACCTGAAAAAATACTAAGCTTAAAGTCATTTTTGGTGTGGTGTGTGTACATAAGTGTGTGTTTTTCATTTGTGTGCATGTGTGGTGTGGTGTGCGATGTAAACATCTTTCTTCTAATCGGTTCTTCCTGATTGTGCAGATGTCCATTCGTCCGTTTGTTGGTTTCGCGGATGGTGCCCCCCGCAGTACCAGGAACCTGTCTTCGGCGGCCTGGGTAATCTATGATCCTGCTGGTGAGTTGGTCAACCTGCAAGGTGTGTGTCTGGGATGTACTACAAATAACATCACGGAATATAGTGCTGTATTAGAATTATTAGCTGAGGCTGTAAACCTTGGTATCCGTGAATTACTTGTGTATCTAGACTCGCAACTCGTAGTATTACAACTGAACAGTCATTATTCGGTCAGAAACCCATCCATTTTACGTCTGTATCTGCGTATTCGTTTACTGGAAATAAATTTTGACTATATTACATATCAGCATATACCCAGGCACATGAATACATTAACAGATGCAGTAGCTAATTTGGTGTTAGATAGACATTTTCGCAATTTGTAAATCATCATCACATGAAAAGAAAGATCCATCCAGAAATAGATATGTATATATATATAGATATCGAAATGTTTACATAGTGTGCGTCGCATAGAATCAAAAAATATATATGTTCATCTTAATACATCTGGAGACGACATGTCTCTCAAAAAATATGCATGATCAAAGCCCTAGGAGTCTAATCCGCATGTTGCTCATGATGGCAGGTGACTGCACGCACTAAGCGTCTTAGGAGTCGGTGGAGGCGACTAGGCACTCCCACCGTATGTCTCTGGTACGCCATCGGTACAACCGCCAGCCGGGCGTAGTCTGGGATCCCTCGGGAAATGCCCTCAAGATTCTGGATTAACTCCCCCCCCTCTGCACCCTCTGCCTGAGGATCAGGTGCGGGAAGAGTCCTCCGCGTGATAAGAGACATACCAGCTGGTCTCTCTGGCCCCACGTCTGCATACATATAAAATGTGTCAGGATGGATATATATTAAGAAAAAAAATCATAAAACATAAAAATAAAAAAGAGAAGAGGTCATACCCAACTCCTCGTCCCAATCATCTCCTTCCGGCAATGGGAGATCTGGGTCTCCAGTGAAATCGGTTCCTGCATATGGCCAGTCTTCCACTACAATCAACTGATGTCGCAACCACCCAAAAAACTCCAGCCTCCAGGACATCCGTTGGCCTCCTCCAGCTCTGGGCATCAGTGCTGCCCAGCAAGCCATTCTTGGCTCTCGTGGAATCGGCTCAGCTACTATGGCCCCTTGGCCTTGGAAGATTGGTAATCGTTCCAGAATGAACGATACCAGGATGGAACCGTAGCCGAACTGTTTCAGTTTGGCCTGCTTGCACTTCGTGAGCTGTCTCTTCATGTTTATCGTCACTGTTGTGGCCCAGTCAAACAATAGGGGAGTCATGCACTCTGAGGCTAACAACAGTTGGGCCTTTGTGCCCTCGTGCGGTGCCTGCGACCCCGCAGCCCGCGTGATGGTATGCAGCACCACTCTCAGTGCTAGATCAGGAATGGTGTGGATGTCCACCTTTCCACTTCCGGATCCCAATTGTGCCCCTCGGCACACTCGTGCCATCACTTGCTCCATTTTCTCACCAGACGGTCTGCTCTCTGTCAATATGGGTACCGAACCTCTGCACGATAATCCGGTTATGAAGTACACGTCAGCAACCTCGAGTTCTAACACTCGATCCCACAACTTGAATATTTGTTCATCTGCGTCCCACATATTGATCAGGTATTGTAGAAGCTCAGGCTAAGCTCGTAAACAGGGCGTCAGGAATAACTTTTTTAGCCCACAGTTCCTGAGGGCATTCATGCAAGTTTCATTTTCCATGGCCTGTTCATCCTCTTCACCGTGCTCTCTCTCTTTCCACTCAATCACCATTTTGCTCGGTTTCCTGCATCAACATGGTCACAAACCCTTAATTAGATCTCTGATGAGCTTCAAATTTCATTCAAATTGATTAAAATCTCGAATTTTTAGGCGGAAATTTAGGTTCCGCCGTTGGCGCGACTGTCTCTTAAACAGTCGTGCCAGTCGGCGCGAGCCCTTTGCATATAAAATCCCATTGGCGCGGGTCCGTGCCCGATACTGGCGCCAATGAGCGGAGCCCTAAAAATTTAAAAAGTTGCCACAGAAGTCTAATGCATGATGGAAAACTATTAAAAAATGGATTGAAATAGAGTACAAAGAAGCGCCTCTTACCTGGAACTGACGGAACTCTGGATGGTAGCCCGGATCGGTCGCAATCGCTGTCAGGAGTTTGCACACAAACTGGACCACTGCTGCTCTTCGGTGAGGTAAAAAGTAAAAAGTAATTTTATTTTTACCATTTGACATATTTATAACTTTTTGAACTCAAAATAGGTCCTGAAAGTTATTTTTCTGAATATTTTAATATATTTTGTCGAAAATGGGTTTTACACTTGCCTTTTTGTGCAGCAACAGGTCTTTTACACAATTTAGACGGTGAAACGAGTTATATTTTATACTTTTTCGGACTCGGTAAATACACGAAAAATTCACTCTGGAGTCATCTTTCAGCTCTTTTCTGACTCTCTAAACATGAAAAGATTGATGAGGCCCTTGTCGTTTCGATCTCGTTAAAGTGGACACGAATCGACATCTACCCAGTATACGTTTACCCCTTTTTCGGGCTGGGATGGATTATTTACGAAAAAGGAATACCCTAGCCTATCGCGACTAGGAGGTTTTCTCAGGTATTGTTTTCTACCTTTTCGGGTCCAAGGAACTATCTACGAAAAGGGACCGTTGGAGTTTACTTTTCTGTTGTCTTTTCAAACTCTCTAAATATGAAAAGACGCCGATTTCTTCCTTTGTCAGACTCGTTAAACCCTGATGACATTGGGTTCAGTCGAAATGACGTTCTCCGAGTTTCTCCTTCCTAGGGCTCGTTAAACGTACTCGGATGGATTCGCCCGAAGGGCGGACTTATATTACAAGCATATGCTATCCCCTTCAAGCTTGTTACCAAAAATAATTGGGGTACTCGACAGAAATGGTGGGGGAAAATGGAACCAGTATCATTGTCGTGTCGGCAGTATGTCGCTCTTAAACATGGCACTTGTCTGCATTCGTGTCGGGTTGGGGACATCTCATCTCGTTCTTCACTTGCCTCCGTGGGTTTGGATAATCCCTTTTGACCTCTCATATGCTCATTGCCTCGTCACTATGACCTCTGATCCTTTGATGTCAAATACTGCCAAGTCCACTGTCGTGTCGTTTACATGTTCAAGAGAAGTTGACCTCTGCAAGTATCAACCTTCCTCTGATTCTCATATGATCCTGATTCACAGAAAACATCATGTTCCTCTGTCTCGTGTCTATGATGTGGGAAATATTATGGCCCACCTTCGATCAAGGTCACTTCCTGTCGACTTCAGCTCATTATCCGAGAAGCTGATCTAGAGACTCCCTTATGGTACCTTGGAGCCTGCATGCCTCAATGGCAGGTTCGTCGCATTCGACGTGAGGTTTTCATCATTGGCCTCCGATCGAGTGATTGTGCGAGTGTTTGACACCAGCTCATTGATTCACACGCCGTAGATTGTACCTGTAGTACCTTGAGAGCCATTGTCATTATTGGTGGTTCCTCTCGCGTATGTTAACAGCTTTCATCATTGGCTGGTAATCAGGCGATGTTCTCGCATGTTCGACTTCAGCTCACACATTCGCATGATTGAACTTGTACTTTGTTCGAGTCGAGATGGAGCACAAGACCCTGGATTGTGTCTATTGTAATCCAGGCTGCGATTTTGTGGATTATTGTCTACATGACTCACTGATTGGATGGTTGCGACCATACCTGAGTCTATTTATCAATCCTCACTAGATGGCTACGTCCATGCCTTGGATCTAGATTATTGTAAACTCTGTTATGGATGGCTGCGCCCATACCACGTATATATATCATGTATCTGAGACATCAGTTGTACTTCGCTCCGCAGGTTTTCTGATGGCAGTGTTTTCAGTCAACATGTTCTCGTAAAGCATTTCACCCCTCTCTCTCTCTTTCGGGCCTCATGATTTAATGGGCATCTGTTACACGGCAATTTGTCACCGTCCCTGCAATCCCCATCCCGCACATTGGAGGGTTCATTCCATAACCTGTGAGCAGAGACAAGACTTGAAAATACTTTCATTGCATCCCTCTGAAGATGAGCTTTCATTGCCCTGAAGACATCTCCTTGCAGGAAACCCTAAAAATAGCTCTTTTTCCATTGGCGCGGTTCCATAGTTCAGCCCTCGCGCCAAGGGGGCAAATCCTCCAAAGAGGGCGTGCCAATTGGCGCTCTGTCATAGAGCCGCACCCGCGCCAACCATATTAACAGGTGTTTTTTAAAAATAAAAGGCGGAAGTTTCATCCTAACAAATTCCTGGACTGATATCTATCTTGAGTTGGGTGGTTTGGCTACGGATTTCCATAGAGAGGAAGTGGTTTGCCACCTCTCATGGAAGCTTCCTTGATGATAGGGCCAATCCCATAATTATAGGGATCCCAACTTCCCTTCCTCCTTCTATAAAGGCTTGCCCATCTCCATAGCAAGCTAGTTCCAGAATCTCCAAGTTCCCAAGAGCTTTCATGCTGCAAAAGCCTTCTTGATTCCCTAAGGCCAAATCCAAGCAAGGAGACTATTGCCAAGTATCCGGAGAGAGAGGCTTGTCCCATCCTTGACAGGCTTTATTGAGACATGTTCTGCTCACAACCCGCCAAAGGAGAATTCAGCGTCGAAGCTTTGGTTGTATTCTTCTTTTTGACTCATTAATATTAAGCGACTATTGGTTATGGTTCCACTCTTGTTCTTGATCATGTTCATGAGTTATGTCCTCTTAGACTGACATATAGTTGTATATTCTGGGTTTTATGCTTGCGTTTGTGTTGTTTCTTGCATGTGCAGGTGTCCGATCACGGAGATCGTGAGGATTGTGACCTGCCAGGGCAAAGGAACGGGAGCACCACCTCTTCTACAAATGACAGCGTTGGATTCCAGGTAAGCCTTCCTCGCAAGTCGGTTTATTTACAATTAGAAACCTGCACTGTAGCGTGTTTGATTGTTGCTAGACCCGATCTGGGCTAGTAGGGATCGCCTCTGTCCGCAGAGGGGATTTACCTCGTCAACACAGTGCAACCATGCCTCGTGCTGCTGCATGTCCTCAGTGATATAATTGGCATGGACCACACAAGTGTGAGTTTTTGGGTAGTATCCATACTCACCCAAGAAAAACTAACACATCCATGTTTCTTGCTGCCCGATATCATAGATCTGCAAGAATCTAGGCAACCTCCTGCTCCTCATCCGGATCCATTCATCCCAATGTGGATGATGAATCATGCCAAGCTCAATCTTGGTATCCTCCCAATGTATAATACCAACATCCTCCATGTGAATAGCTTTGCACTCCAAGAAATTTTGAAGTGCACCTCCATTGAGATCTCTCCATGAGATCCTCTCATCAATGGCCCATTGGAACCCATAAGGCTCCATACATGTTGTAGGTAGAGATTCCTCTTTGAGCTGTGAGATGCTCATCAAGGAAACTTCATCTTGAAAATGGAAAATTCTCTCCATCACAAGATGTCCACCATCTATCATTTGTCCCTCCAGTGATTCATGAGTGAAGATACCTTCAGAATGCTCCAAGAATAATGGGGCCCTCTCATCATCACTGCTACTAGGTGACAGTGTTGTAGATCTGCATGGTGACACATGTGCTGTCTCATGGCCACATAGAATACTAAACTCATAGTTTGGCATTGTACTGAGTAGGATTGTGCTCCTCCCATCTTCTACAACTCCACACTTCAACACAAAGTGTTGGATGTTGCTTAACCATGATAAACTGGGATAGAAATACATCTTCTCCTTGATCAAATAAACGGTCCTCTATGCCGTAATAATTTGCTGCTCCAAATCAGCAAGGTGCTCTAATCCTTGGTTATGCACTTGCCCTGATGGCACGGTCTCAAATATCTCAATATGAGGTACTTAAATAATATGAGAAGAAAGTATGTGCAAACCTTGGATAAGTTGAATCTCTGAAACATCTTGCACATCCACAAGAGTTCCTCTAACTGGTGCAATGGTCTCTCCAACTTCTGGTAATGATGATGGTTGCATCTCTTAAACTGTACCAACGTTGGTATCTGTCTCCTCCTCATGCATCTAATGAATCATGCACGGGGCTCCAAATGTAAGGAACTCAATACCATCTTGCAAAGATGCAAGTGATCATGCTCCTGATGTAAGTACATCTACAGCTAGTGGTGGTGGTAGAGGCTCCTCCTCCTGAGTGATAATGAGGACATCTTCCTTGGGCTCTTCATGTACTATCTCCTCAATGATGGGATATTTCTCTATGTAATATGTCTCTAGTTTCCTCCTACCAAACTTCTTCTTCAGTCTTTGAATAAAGTCTGCATAAACAAACACTTTCATATGGGACAAGTGACTGAACCACCAATCTCTTGCTTCACCTTCTAGGTGCAGCGCTGCAAACTCCACAACCTCTCTTTATGTTATAGGATATTTCAGAAAGAATGTAGCCAATTATTCCCTCAAATCCCTCAATGTGCTTGTGGAATATCCATCATATGTAGACAAGAAAAATATTTTCCATTTTCTTCTATTGCTACTTCAGGATCTTCTTTCTTCTTTGAGTTGCAAGAACTGTTGGAGAGAGAGATTCTTTTTCAAAGCTCTAGGTTGTGCTTTGTATTCAGACATATATTTACTTAGGGTCTCATGCCCCAAGTCTCCTTCATATTCAAACCAGTCCTCTTTCTTATCAAAGAAAGTGGATCTAGTGGAATAATGTGAAGCTCTTTGCTTCTCCAATTGTTTCTCATGCTGATAGGAAGTTTTGGGACCTTGCTCATCCATTCTTCTTCTTGGATCTTTCCTTTGCATTTCTCTCTTCATTTGATTGACCTCTCTGGAGAGATATTGTAAAGATCTAAAGAGAAGAGTGGAAAAATTGCAATCCTCCTTCATGATAGATATCTACTAGCTGCTTCTTCTTTTGATGCAAAATATGAAGTGTACACAAGCTGAGACAAATATCATGCTCTAATACCACTGTAATATCCCAAAAGGGAGAATGTAGTAATACTAAAACACAATATATGAACAGTATCAAAGTAAACAATAAATATAAATACACATCAAAATACACAAAAATAGCAGAGCCATTTTATTATATAGGAGGTGGATATCAAGTACAACAATGCTCAAAATATGGGACACTCAAGCCAAAGAGATGGCCTAGAATGACCCTGAAATGCTCCCACAAGAGGGACTGCGTAACTACTGGACTGCTGGAAGGAAAACTGCGTTTTCCTTGCTGCAACTGTTGGGACAACAACTACCGCAAAAATATAAATGTAGATCTAGGTAGTTTGGGAGCTCTGATGATACTGAAAATGTAGATCTGGGCTCTATGATGGATACCCAAGGTAACCCAGAAAGGATTTTCCAGATCTTTCAATCTAAGAAAATCACCCTCTTAGGTGTTGCACATATAACTGCTAGGTATGCAGATTTGAAGCTAGATCTAACAAAAGGATGGTTGCAATATGATACAAAATCAGATTTATGCAAGAAGAGATGATTCCTTCACTAGATCCTTGGGCTAAAATCTCAAGATATAGCTCCTCCAATACCCTCCATTGAATATGGTTTTTGATCACTCAATAGGTTCATAAAACTATGCTATCAAGAGGGAGGCTCAATAGCCTGTTTCTGGATATGTCAAATCAGCTCCAGAATGATGGAAACAATGAATACAAAGTGAGGAGATGGTCCCTCATAGGATTTCCAACTGAAATAATGGAAAATTCCTTCCTCTAATGGATCTACAAGACTGAACTACGCAATCCTTGAGGGGATTGCTACTGCATGGAGGTAAAATAAAATGGCTTGAATGTCGGATATAGATCTGTTGCTCCTGGAAGACTGTACATGAAGCACAAGGTGAAAGGATTAATCCTCCACCGGTTTACTAACTGAGATGCTAGAAACAACCTCTTGAAGATGGCACCAATGCCTGATGAGAATAAAGCTCAATAGAAACCTTTCCAAAGTAGGCACTCAAAGTCCCCCGTGGGTAAGGGTGGGATTTTCAATCGAAAACACATCATGTTAAACAACACTGTATACTTAGCCAAAAAACATAAGCGTGCATAGAAATGTCAACCGACAAATCTAGATCTAAACATATCAGAAATAATTATCTAAATCATGCCTTCTATTGTGCCTCTATCTTCATTATATAGATTGTGAGCCTTCCATAGCTAAGGCCCACCACATAACTCGCTACCTATGTGGCCACTATCCTCCATGAAGACTTCTTTGTCTCTCCATGATCTCCATCATGTCTGTATTCTATTCCCATTTTCTCCATCATGTGTGCATTAGATGCACCACTTCCTCCACTATCTTATCATAAGTGCTTTATGATCTTACTTTGAATGCACTATGATCTTAGTTGACCTCCACCAAGATCCTCATGATTTTACATTTAGGATCCATGATCTTCACTCTTCCTTCATTTAAGAAGCTACTCCACTACTCCCTAATGTAGATCTAGATCTAAAATATCCACATACACACATCAAAAGTGGATTTTATTCATCTATGGGGTTTTTGGATCCCTCCACCCTCTTATTTGCTTAATTAATTATGAAAATTAATAACTCTAATATTCCAATTATCTTGTGTAAAATTTGGAATATTACATAAAATCTTGATGGAAAAATTGCAGAAGGATGAATTAGGTGAATTAAAAATACTATCAATCCAATATGAGTTTCTTTTTTGAATTTTCATTAATAATATACTTCAAATTATTAGATAACATGTTTCAAAAAATCTATTAATTCATATATGTTTAATTTTCTACAAGAACCAACAATGAAGGAAATGAATGTTGTTCTAAGAAAAGAAAAAAAATAGAACATGCAAATGAAAATGAATTTCTCCTTTAGCTCATCTGGAGTAGTGTTGGAGGTTAGCGAAAGAGGGGAGAACTTTTGCAAAACTTTGATGGATCTAGTAGAACAAATGTACAAAATTTCTTTCCACTTACAATACAAAAATCAATCCAATGATTCCAAGAACCAAATTTTATTTAAACTACAGGAAGACTTTCCATAGAATTGGTTAATGAGACATGTCATACTTTTAATTGCAGAAACGTACAACAACAAAAAAGAAGGTTTGAAAAAGTGATATTCCTTTAAATGTTTTTCTAGAATTATATGTATATATTACTGCAAATCAATCATTTATAAATATCACTTTTGTTATATTTAGTTTTCATATATCTATATAAAAATTAAATAGTTTATTGTCATGTTACTTTTTTCAGGAAGATTATGAAAATATCAAAGGATGAACGAGCTGATATCCGAAATATGCCAGAAGGAATGTCCAAAAAGGTGTACAAGGAGATGGTCAAAGAAATGGATATAATTGCATCACACGAGGAGCCATCTCAACAACAACATGCTTCAAATGTAATATGTAAACATTGAATTTTTTGATTAGGTACAAAAAATAAATAACTTAGCATTAAATATTAATTTTCAAGTATTTTCTTGCAGAAAAGCAAAGGAAATGGAACCCATTGAGCACATAAAACAGGACGACAAGGAAGAAAAGGGTTGATATCTAAGTTTGTGAGTAATTGTTACTTCCTTATAAAAACTTAACTAGATTTCATTTTTGTAAATTTTAAGTTGTTTTACAGCAATCATCATTGAATGTCTTCAAACAGGTGCTAACATACAAAGAAGAACCATCGGAAGAATTGATTGACATTGGATTAAAAATTGGTTGTCATTATATGTTGGCATATCATAAATTAATTGTGGAATTTGTAAGTATCTATCTTGTTTTACTTAGCTCCATCTATAATTAATAGAACAAAAAATCTTTTATATTAAATCTATGATTTTTTATGGGGTATAAAACTTGCAGGAAACAAAGTATGGAACTACGCCAACAAAAGAATTGTTGAAAGAAGGCATGATATTTTGTTTTGAAAGAATGTGTATAGTTCACGAGTCAATTCTTTCTATGGTATATTTCTTTTCGATTTACATTGATGCATATTATTTAATATTGCAATTTTCATTATTCTCACCAATGTAGATACACTCATTACACTTTATTTTTATGTTTTTAGATGGGACTTGAAGAAGAATAAAACAATCAACACAAAGAACAAAACATTCCTCCAAATAACCCAAGTCATGGAAGTAGCTCGAGCAGTGACAACAGTTCCAGCAAATAATGATGATCAATATGTTTGGATATCAAATCAAGGTGTTGTATTTTTTGAAATATTTATCAGTGAAAACAGACTTTTTGTTTAATGTAATGGACATGGCGTCCAAATTGAAAGACAAAGGGTTACCAATAACTATCCCATTTTGTATGACAAAGATTCTCCTATTCATATATATATAATAAAATACATTTTAATTTATTCTATTGTGTTCTCCATTGTCGTTGTGAAATGTTACAACACTGATTAAATATATGGATGATTAAATATTATAATGAAGAGATGGGAAATCTGATGATATGAAAAATTCATCCAAACATCACATTCAAATGCATTAATAAAAATTTAATTGATATGAATATTGTTATAAGATATGTGTCGGCTTTTGATGAATAATAAATTTTTAAAAATCACAATAATTTCACTGTCACAAGTCGATGTTTCTAAAAAATAGAAAATGAACACCAGTGCGTGTGTATGATACTGCGCACCAATGCGTTGCTATGACCTATGAGCACAGCACCAAATACCAATACCAATTAGACTGCTCGGTGCACTTTATTGATGACTATGACCCGGGAAGATAGGTGTTACATGCACCGGTATGGTTTGCCTTTAATGTGCTGGTTCGTTTTTACACCTTAACGGCCCAGGGCGTGTACACAACCCATACGCACCGGGAGGATAGAAGGTGCATGCACCAGTGCATTTGTATTTGTAATGAACTGATATTGTTTGCATTAAATGCCTTGATGCTTTACAACTATAATCCAAATAACACCGGTGCATGCACCTTCTATCAGCCCGGTGCGTATTTGTTGCTGACATGCACCGAGATGTTGCGTATGTAAATGCCCCACGGCTTCATAAATTTTTTTTCCATATCGGTGCTTGGTATGTTTACAGCACCGGTGCGTATGGTTTAAAACGCACCGATGCGTTCACACATGAAGCGCGTACCAAAAACAAAAACAATAGTTTCTACTGATTTCTATGAGCATGTTATGACTAGTATGATGGTTTTGAGGCAGGTATATGCATTGGTTGTTTGACCTTTAGCTGCAAGTAAGCCTTGCAAAGGGATGGACTACCTGGGATGGGGGTGCCAGTGGAACTTGGCAAGTGAGTGACTACATGGAATTGGTGACTGGATTTCTTGAGGGACTGCGTAGCAGAGAAGGGAAGGTCAGGGATGGATTGTTTTGTTCATTAGCATTTCCAGATGGAAACATATGCACATTGGGAGTGTGCCTTGGAAAAATGAGTCAGTAATCGTTCATTGAGGGTATAGTAGCGCAGGATTGTAGCGCTAAACATTGGATATCGATTTGACTTAGTAGTGGATTCTAGACTTCCTGGGAAGGAGGTGAATCTTGCTATTACTTTGAGGGTGGAGGTTTGAGCCTCTGGATTCCTTGTTGCGGATGTGGACATTGTATCCTTTTATTTGTCAGTTGGGAAAATGTGCATATGTATATATGTGGTTGCTATTGTAAATACTGTAATGAGTTATGTTATAAAGCTCCAGTACACAATATGATTGTCAAGATGGTTTTTTCTTTTGAGTAGGTTATTCATTGTAAATACTGCAAAGAGTTGTGTTATAAACCTCCATAGGTAGTATTTTTTATTTTCAGTGGTTTTGCTAAGGTATATGTGTGATTGAACACTGAGCACTATGTTCCTCCATGGGGGAGGTTCTGTAACATCCTTGGTGAAAATTCCATGTAAAATGCAATAAAGTTAAAAATAATAACCACGGTTGATGGGACACTTGTTCCAAGCTGAATGTTGAGAAAAACATCGTAGTGGGTGTTCATTTTGGTTATTATGGCTAAAGTAAAATGGAAAAGGCAATGGATAAGGATTTGGAAAGGAAAAGAGGAATTAATGGCATTTTATTTACGAAAATAATGGAAAATAAGAGAAAAAGAAGGTGAAAGGTCATAGGTTTCCTATGAGAAGGAAATTGAAGCAAAATAATTGAAAATGAATAAAATAGAGGCCTCATTGATAAAAAGGCTCCTGCAGATCAGTTGGCAAGCATTTTCTCACACTTATAGCTCTCATTCCATTCTCTCTCTCTCATACTCTTGGATACTTAGAGTTTTCTTGGAGCACTTTGGCATTAGATCAAGAAAGGAAAAGAAAGTGGGAAGAAGGAGGAATCAAGCAAGGAGGAGCAAGAATAAGGCAGCTACGTAGAATTCTTGGTAAGTATAGAATTGCATGTGTGTTTTTCTTGCTAGATATGGCATGCATGGTATTGCATGTCATTTTTTTCTATCTTGGCATGGGTTTTTTCCAAGTGTGACAGTGTTTTCAACCTAGCCTTTCCATATCCGAATAGCCATTGTGTTGTGGATTTATCATGTTTTGGTTTAGCTGGATGGTCGGATGTATTCTAAGTTGAGTGAGGTAGATCTTCAAATTATTATGGAACCAGTTCATGTGTTGCCTCGGTTTAGGGCCTAGTAATCTGGGTTTGGATTGCAGTAAAGCCTTAGAGGTGGCTTGGTCTCCATTTAGGCCTAAGAATCCCATATTTGGGATATATGGTAAATCCTGGAGAGTACGTCTCATTTTAGGGCTTAGTGACCCCTGATTCGTACTGTGGGTTGAGGTAAATCTCGAGAGACTAGGAGACAGGAAAATTCCTCACGATTTAGGCAAAGATAATCCAGTGATATCCATGCTTGTGTTGTCCTAGTAATTGGGTGTAGATTGGGGTAAAGTCAACTATGACATGTTTACTTTGTTGGCCTAGTGGTATGGGATGGATCATGGTAAAGCTTGATTTCTATTGATGAGGGTGAGGTGGTTTAGCCTCAGGATGCCCTGGTTGGTTATTTCGGTTTGAGTCCCACATTCATGCTTGGAATATGGCATGGGAGTGATTGGATGAAGAGAGATTTGGCTCAACCAATCTATGGTTGGGTGGAATGTGGAAGTCCCATCTCTGGTTGGTTTTTACATTCAGTAATGAAGAGCTCATTCCTTTGGTATTTGGTATGAAAATGTATTGGTTTATGTATGGATTTTATTGTTGTTGTATCCATTTTATTTCAGTGATTATTGGGTTGGTTACAAGCATGTATTTGATCGATGATTATATATGGTTCTATCCATTTTTTTACTTTTAAATGAATGCACAATGTATCTATGGTCAAATATACTTTATTTTAGCTAATGATGTAAGGGAGCAATACTTCTTACTGATCCTCAGATAAGTATGAGACCCATATGCTTAAATCTATTTTTTACACCCGTAGATTCAATGTTTGTGACATGTTTTACAAAATGTTTGTCATGGCTAGGAGGGGTCCAGACGATTTCTTATTGATGTGATTGATCTCGTATCATTTTCCTATTTTTATTTATAATCCCTTAATTTTTCATGAAGTTCTAGGCAGTGAACTGGGCTATGGGTCTGAAAAGGTAGCTCAAATTCCAGAGTCGCAGGCACAGAACTTAGCATTTGGGGCCCTAGCCGCAAGCATGTAGTGTTAATGTTTCAGTTATAACTTCCTATCCCATGAATGCAGTGTTATGCCTAAAACTATGGCTCGAAGGAGGTCAAAATGACAGTGTGACCCAGGGTTAATAGGCCTAGATGGTTGGGTTACCTCATGGGGGTGTTGTTTTTGTTGTACAAGGTTTGTATGTTGTTTTTCCGCTGGTTCCACTTCCTTAAGGTTACCTAGGAGGTAGAATCCAATATAGTAGCCTCTTGTCACATATTTACCCTAGTTGGCTGGTTACTTGGGTATATGTGGGAAGAGGGTGTTACCTGATATCAAACTCAAACTCGCTAATTGTGTCCAACCATCTAGCTTGTTTGGAATTCAGATTCAGTTAGGCAAAGAAATATCTCAGCCCATTTTGATCACTCATCAGTACAAACCCTCTTCCAAGAAGATAGTTCCTCCACATATTCAATGCATGAATGATCTTTGCAAACTGAAGGTCATGTCTCAGATAGTTCTATTGGTGCTCATTCAATTTTTGTGACTCATATTATACTACTTGTACCTCTTGCATAAGAACTCCACCAAGCCCTACCTTGCAAGCATATTCAAACACTACAAACTCTTTTTCTGTATTTGCAATATTTAACACTGGAGCATTTGTCAACAACTGCTTCAACTGTTCAAAACTTTTTTCACATTCCTCTATCCATTCAAATTTCTTACCTTTCCTCTGCAATGACATAATAGTATGCAATATGAGAGAAGTTCTTGATGAACCACCTATAATAGATTGTTAACCACATAAGTGATCTTACCTCATTCGCGTTTCTAGGAGCTTTGCACTCCATGATAGCCCTTATCTTCTTTGGATCCATTTCTATGACTTCCTTGGGGAACACATTCCCCAAGTAATGAACCTCTATCTGAAATAAATTGCATTTACTAAGCTTAGCATACAATTGATGCTCTTTTTAAAATATCAACACTGCTGCTAAATGCTTACATTAGGGGAATTTTTAGGTCTAAAATGGGCCTCCTAAGGAAATTATAAAATAATAGTGGAAATAATAAAATAATATTTGATTGCATCATCAAATTTTAGAGGGAAAAAAGAAAAAACTATTTTTTCAACTTGTATCTTGATTACTCAATTTTTGATCGGGAGTACTCGTTTGATGCAAAATTTAATTCCTCATCCAAGGAGTACCCATGTTGAATACTTTTGATGGACCCTGCTACATAAAAAATGAGAAATACATGAAAAATGTGATTGCAATCACGTTTTTTCATGTATTTCTCATTTTTCGTGTAGAAGGGTCCATCGAAAGTATGCAACATGGGTACTCCTTGGATGAGGAATTAAATTTTACATCTAATGAATACTCCCTCTCGAAATTTGAGTAAAAAAATTGGGATATAAGTTCAAAATACGAGTTGAAAAAGTAGTTTTATTGTTTTATTATTTTTTAATCTTTTTACCCTTTTACTTCAAAAATGGTGAATCAACCCCCATGGTTGACATCATCATCTTGAATCCTATTGGTTCTTATAAAGTTTATTTTGGTTATACATTTTTCTTAGGAGGCCAATTTTAGACCTAAAAATTTCCCTAATGACATGCTCTCCCTCATTCTTAGAATATATCAAGATGTCATCAATGAATACAATAACAAACTTGTCCAAATATGGACGCAACACACTATTCATCAAGCACATAAAGGTAGTTGGAGAATTACTCAAACCAAATGAAACTACAACAAGCTCATAATGCACATACCTGGTCCAAAATCTATCTTGTAGATGTCCTCTTCTCTAATGCATACCCGATGATATTTGGATCTCAAATCAATGTTCGAGGACACTGCTTCTCCCTTTAGTTGATCAAATAAGTCATCAATCCTTGGAAACAGATACTTGTTCTTGATGGGCACCTTGTTCAACTACCTATAATCAATGCATAACCTGAGAGTGTCATCCTTCTTTTTCACAAACAATACTGGTGAACCCCATGGTTATACACTTGGCCTAATGTATCCCTTGTCAAGCATTTCCTTCAACTACAACTTCAACTCTACTAACTCTGGAGTGCTCATCTTGTACAGTGCCTTTGATGTTGGTGTTTTCCCTGGTACCAACTCAATGGAAAATTCCACTTCTATGTGAGGCGACAACTCTGAGATATATGTTGGAAACACTTCCTGAAACTATTTTAATATTGGGTATCTGCTCAATATCTCTGCATCCTCATCCTCCTTAACTTTACCACTAGAAATGTGAACTACAAAAAACACACACCCTTTTCTGTGACTGTGCTTTGGCTGCATACACCATCCTAACTGATGTTGATTTCTTCCTACCTTGTAAGATTCTTTTCTCCCCATTGTCATCCAAGCACTCAATGGATTTTTCATAACATTCCACCTTATTCCTATGAATATATAACCAATCCATACCCAAGAGAATATTATATGACCCCAACGGTAATACATTCAAATGTGCTTATGTAGACATACCATTGACCTCAAATGCACAAGATCTTACCCAATGATGAACTCTCTTCTTGGTACTTGTATCGAACTTCACTAACCAAGATTTTGCATGCACTTCTTTATTAAAACCACACTTATCAACCAAGTCAGGGTTAACATAATTATAATTAGATCAAGGGTCAATCAAAATAGAAACAACTTGATCACAAATATTACCATCCATCTCAATGATAGATGTCTGATGATCTACTTGCATGTTATCCAGCATTGCATAGATACGAGGAATTCTCTTACCAACATCCCCAATAGTTTGTGCTTCTTGTGCACTATAGATATGAGGCCTGCCACCCTAATTCCGCTGACAATCCCTTTTAATATTCTCCTTACCACATGTCCAACACTCCAACAGTATTGTACCATCACCTCTATTATGTTGTTGTGACCCATGTCCCTGCCTATATGCATTGAAATTCTTATATGGTGCAACATTCTCTTTCTCTTTTACATTCTTAGGCCTTATTCTTTTTGTTTGTCATTTAACTTTACCCTTATATTTCCTTTTCCATCCTTACTAAGATTCATTCTTACGCTTTGACTGCTCATAATAGTGCTTCAATTTCCCAATAACTTTCTCAAGTGACCGAGTCTCATCATACTCAATCCGATCTATAAATGCTAATGGAAATCCACTAAAAAATATTTGAACTTTATCCATTTCATCTTTGAGATATGATACATACGTCAATAACTCCAGGAACTTGGTCGTATATTCCTCATTTGTCATCGATCCCACTTTAAGCTTATAGAATTCCTTGGATTTGTTGTCGTAGTAACTTTCTAACAAGTACTTATTCCTGAATAGTCTTTTGAATTAATGCCAACTCAACTCCTTGGTCCTGATGTCTCTAACCCATTTTATATCTTCCCACTATATGTCTGCTTCCCCTTTAAGGATGAATATAGTTATTTTGGCCTTCATATTCTTTATGTACTCATGCAGTTCAAAAAACTTATTCATGCCAAGTAACCAAGCCTATGCATCATACAACTTATTCAACTCTCCATAAAAATTAGGTGACTTCGCTTCTTAAACTCATTCGAAAAGTACCCCCTGTCACTCCTCCTGTAAGGGTGATAACGATGACAATCATAATGCTTGTTATAACCAGAACTATAATAGTACATGTGTCCATCGCCTCGCCTATCTAGAGTATCCAAGAATCTACCACCTCTTATCGTGTCATATCTATCTGACCTGTGACCGCCATGAGACCTACTTCCATATGCCCCATTTCTAGGTTTTAACCCTGTACAAAAATTATCTACAAACAAATCTTAAAATGGGAAATAAACAATAGTGAGAGCATAAAACATAAAACATATAAACACATAGATTTTCCCTTAGATCCCAAATCAGGACAACCAGCTTGATTTTTCATTATATTCCTTTTAGTGTTACAACACATATATATACATGCCGAAGCATACATTAGCCCTGGATTAGAACATAATCATAGTTCCCTTGACTGGATCTAAAAAATACCAAGGGCCGAAAACCATCGTCCCCCAAAACCATGTGCAAACTCATGCACAAAACCATGGGTGGGTCCACCTATGAGTGGGTCCACACACCAAAAAAAAAAATCCTGGGGCACTGCGCCCGGCGCAACATACAGTGCATGGGGCTAGTCATGGAAAGAATATAACACATACCCAACATTCTCCCACTTGTTGTTTTCTTTCCGCAAGGGGGCCACAGGAGAGCTTAGTCATTATCCCAGCTCTGCAACACCCATTGTTTCTCTACACCAAGAGAACTTATGAGTGTGTAGAAATTATATAACTTATGTGTTATATATCCAATATTCTTCTGATCTCACACTATTTTAACTTCATGAAAAATACAGAATCTATTCCACCATTGATCATTTGCGGAAATAAAATCAAGATAGCAATGCACACATGAAACAATAAAAAATCACACATATGAACATGGTGTTTAACGCGAAATCCTGAAGCTGAAAACCACAACTATCTATGTATAATATATGTCATAGAGATCATGTAAAAATCCTCATACAAATTTGATCATATCAATCTCTCAGTACAATACAATTGCTACACACTAATCAGGCCCGATCTTGCAAATCCATGCACCGATCTCTGCCATCTACTAGCCTCCCTCTACTGCGCAATCCTTGTTGAAGAATGGCTCTGAATGAACTTGAATTCACCAAGCTTGCACTGCGCAATCCTCATTGGAATATCCACTAAGTGTTGGATGCAATCAACGCATCACTATAGTCACAACTGATAGTCACACTTGCTCTTTCACCTACCTCTCCACTGGTCTCCACTGAAACTGCCATGCACTATAGTTAACTGATGTATTATTCAGTTGATTAATGAGTTATTATTTAGTGAATTAATTCACACCACTCTCACTAGTGTATCAATCAGTTAGACTAGATACAACTAGCTCAACTGAGTCTAACTGAGTTAAACTAAATACAACTCCACCAACTACTTCTCCAACTCCACCAAACTCTGTCACATGAGTTCTAACTAAAGTCCTCCATGCAATAGCTCCAGTAAACCCTCAAGAATAGCGTAATTCCTTCTGTCAGCTGTTGTGCCACATCTGTGCACTTAACTGAAGTGCTCCAAGAGAATAAGATAATGTTTAGAGTCCAAATATTATTAAGAGCTAATAATATTCAACATATCTATTTTTAGAGTGGCAATCTAAAAATAGATTCCACCCAATATGTCTAAAAATAGAAGTCCATCTATTTTTCCAACTTGACCAACCATCCACAAATAGCATCTTGCAACTCATAAAATATGATCGACATGTCTAAAAATAGACTTTGCGCCAAAAATAGCCTGCGAGCCCACTTAGTGAAGGCGAATATTTTCACTAAGCTCATCATCTTGTTGAATCTCAACACTGCCTCTCAACAAGATAGGGATTATCTGCCACCCCGATCATGTCTCTATGGTATTTGAATTTTCTCCTGGTGAGCGCCTTCGTCGGAATATCTGCATCTTGATCCTCCATAGGAATGTAAGAAAGAAATATGATCTTCCACTGCACACAATCTCTGATATGATGATATCGGATGTCAATATGTTTAGATCTATCTTGAAATACTGGATTAACCGAGAGTTTAATACAACTCTGATTATCACAATATATCACAGTAGGATCTAAGTGTGAATCGAACAACCCGTCCAGGATCTTCCTCATCCATATAGCCTCGCATGCAGCCAAACTTGCTGCCATGTACTTGGCCTCCGTTGAACTGAGTGCCATGGATCTTTGTTTCCTGCTGTACCAAGAAATTGTTGTAGACCCGATACTGAATCTCCCTCCAAATGTGCTCTTTCTGTCTGTTGGGCTCCCTGCCCAATCTGCATCCATGAAGCCATGCAGCTTCAACCTATCCGACTGTTTGTACCACAATCCATATCCTGATGTGCCCCTGAGATACCTCAGGACATGCTTGCCTGCCTTCCAAAAGAGCTTGGTAGGCTTAACCATAGCTTGTGAAAGTTGGTTCACAGCATAGCATATGTTCGGTCGTGTATTGTCTAAATACACGAGTGAACCAACCAACTGTCGATAAACAATGGCATCCACTACCTCTGCCGATGTAGCATCCTCTTTCCTCCAACCACCAGGAAGAGGAGTGTCGATAGGCTTGCAGCCTTGCATGTGAAACTTCTCCAGTATCTCCCAGGCATATTTTCCTTGAGACACAAACATTCCACCCTTCCGCTGCCAGATTTCCAATCCCAGGAAATAATGAAGGAGGCCCAAGTCCTTCATCTCAAACTCCTTTGTAAGATCTGCCTTGCATGAGGGTATCAATAGTTCATCACCTGTTAGTATCAAATCATCTACATAAAGTACAATGATCAACAACTTACCCTCCACCACAATCTGGTATAGGTTCGGATCCGCCTCAATCTTTGCGAAAGCAATTCCAGTGAAATAACTGTCTATCCATGTGTACCAAGCACGAGGTGCTTGTTTCAGCCATACAGCGCTCTTTTGAGCCTGCACACATGCGACTCGCTGCTGAAGATTTCGAATCCTTCAGTATGCTCAATGTACACCTCCTCCTCAATGAATCTGTTGAGGAACACAATCTTCACATCCATCTAATGAATGTGCCAACACATCTGCACTGAGAGAGAAAGGATGGTCCGTATGGAAGAATATCTTGTGACATGTGAAAAGGTTTATTCATAGTCAATCCCCTCGATCTGTGAGAAGCCCCAGGCAAAAAATCTTGCCTTGTACTTCTCGATGCTCCCGTCAGTAGCTTTCTTCACTTTCCCGGGCAACAAAGTCCTACTTCTTGCCTTTTGCACCGGATTGAGAAGGATTTTTCTTTCCCTTCCCTTTCCTTGCTTTGGCAGCCAAAGCACAATTTTCTTCATCTTCATTCTTCGATGAAGATCCATCCTTGGTACCCCGCCTTATCTCCTCTTGCACAAGATCCGACCAAAGTTGCTCCCATCCTGGTAGTTTCTCCCGACCATTAATAGAGTCCTCGTAGCTATGAAAAATCTTTGGAAGCCCAAGGAGAGCCAAGCTCACCAAGTCCTCTTCATCTACAGTAACCCCCACATTTCCCATCTCATCCTTGCAGTGGAAAAACTTCGTGAGGTATTTTGGTATACTGTCGCCTTTCTCCATTTTTGTTTTCCTAAGCTTGTCTTTAAGAGCCAACTTCCTCTGGTTGCTTCTGCTTTGGAACAAGTCTGTCAAAGCCTTCCACATTAAGAATGGATTGGCTTTACCGTGAAGTTTGGACACTATGTGATCCTTCACACCTTCCAACAGAATTTTTCGACACTTTGCTACCTTCTTTTTCCATGCGTCAAGTGCGGCTGCATCGCTAGAACCAGGCTTTGGAATATCAGCATCTATGAACTCCTTCGACCCATTATCATCCAGCACCGCCTCCATCCTGTCCTTCCATGCAATATAATTCGAGCTGCCATCAATGTCATACTCCAATCGCAATCCGTTGAAAGACATTTCAATGAATGCTCAACTTTGACACCAAGAAAACACTGCAGCAAATTCGAATTCCACCAGCACAAAACTCAACTACTTCAATAATTGCAATCTGCTCCAATGATCAACTGCTCTGATACCATGTAGAAATTATATAACTTATGTGTTATATATCCAAGATTCTCCTAATCTCACACTATTTTAACTTAATGCAAAATACAGAATCTATTCCACCATTGATCATTTGCGGAAATAAAATCAAGATAGCAATGCACACATGAAACAATAAAAATTCACACATATGAACACAGTGTTTAACGGGAAAGCCTGAAGCTGAAAACCCCAACTATCTGTATATAACATATGTCATAGAGGTCATGTAACAATCCTCATACAAAGCTGATCATATCAAGCTCTCAGTACAATACAATCTCTACACACTAATCAGGCTCGATCTTGCAAATCCATGCGCCAATCTTTGCCACCTGCTAGCCTACCTCTACTGCGCAATCCCTATTGAAGAATGGCTCTAAATGAACTCGAATTCACCAATCTTGCACTGCGCAATCCTCATTTGCATCTCCACTGAGTGTTGGATGCAATCAATGCATCACTATAGTCACAACTAATAATCACACTTGCTCTTTCACCTATCTCTCCACTGGTCTCCACTAAAACTTCCATGCACTGTAGTTAACTGATGTATTCTTCAGTTGATTAATGATTTATTATTTAGTGAATTAATTAACTAATTAATTCACACCACTCTCACTAGTGTATCAATCAGTTAGACTAGATACAACTAGCTCAACTGAGTCTAACTGAGTTAAATTGAACACAACTCCACCAAACTCTTTCACATGAGTTCTAATTGAAGTCCTCATGCATTAGCTCCAGTAAACCCTCAGGAATAGTGCAATTCCTTCTGTCAGCTGTTGTGCCACATCTGTGCACTTAACTTAAGTGCTCCAAGAGAATAAGATAATGTTTAGAGTCCAAATATTATTAAGAGTTAATAATATTCGACATATCTATTTTTAGACTGGCAATCTAAAAATAGATTCCGCCCAATATGTCTAAAAATACAAGTCCATATATTTTTCCAAATTGACCAACCATCCACAAATAGCATCCTGCAACTCATAGAATATGATCGACATGTCTAAAAATAGACTTTACGCCAAAAATAACATGCGGGCCCACTTAGTGAAGGCGACTCTTTTCACTAAGCTCATCATCTTGTTGAATCTCAACAGAGTGCTCACAAACTTCGTCAATGCATCTGCAACATTATTCAAAGTGTCCACCTTTACCAGCAACACCCTTTTATCCTCAACCATATCTCTCAAAAAGTGATATTGAACATCAATGTGCTTTGTCTTTGAATGATAAGCAGGGTTATTAGCCAAGAAAATTTTTCTTTGGCTATCACAGTCTATCCTTATAGCTTGCTGCACCAACCCCATACTTGAACACAATCTCTACAACCAAACTGTTTCCTTTCTTGCATGAGTGGCTGCCATGTATTCTGCCTCTATAGTTGAAAGAGCCACTACAGACTGTCTTTTACTCATCCAATTGACTGCACCTCCAAATAGGCTAAACACATACCCACTTGTAGATATTCTTTGGTCCAGATATCCAGCCTAGTCTGCATCAACAAAACCATGAATTTCCAACACTCTTTCCAATCCTAGTCTTTCCTCGTAGCACAAGCCATAATCACTAGTGCCATGCAAATATCTGAAAACCCGCTTCATTGTTGTCCAATGCTCCTTCCCTAGGTTTGACATAAACCTGCTCAATACTCCCACTGCATGTGCAATGTCTTGTATAGTACAGACCATTGCATACATCAGGCTACCCACTCCACTTGCATATGGAACACGAGACATATCCTCCTCCTCTTCTTGTGTCTTGGGACATTGTTCAGCAGATAGCTTTACACCTACAGGAATAGGAACATTCATCGGTTTACTATCCTGCATATTGAACCTCTAGAATATAGTATCGACATACTTCCTCTGGTTTAACCAAAGCTTCCTCTTTGCCCGATCTCTCTTAATTTCCATGCCCAAAATATAGTTTGCAGCACCAAGATCCTTCATGTCGAATTTGGAGAACAATTGGGTCTTCAAATCTTAGATAATTTCTTTGTCATTTCCAATCAACAACATAGCATCCACATACAAGACCAAATAAATAATACGGTCACCAATTAATTTAAAATAAACACAGCGATCCTCCTTGCTTCTGGTGAAGCCAAGTCCCCATATATAGGTATCAAATTTCTGATACCACATCCTTGGTGACCGTTTTAACCCATACAGATACTTCTTTAACCTGCATACCAGTTCTTTCTTCCCCTTCACCATAAATCCTTCAGGTTGTTTCATGTATATATCTTCTTCTAGATCTCTCTGAAGAAACGTTGTCTTCACATCCATCTATTCTATCTCAAAATCAAATGCAACAACAACAAATAAAAGTAATCTAATAGAAGTAACTTTGGCAACAGGAGAAAAAATATCACCAAAATCAATTCCCGACACCTGGGAATAACCTTTTGCTACCAATCGAGCTTTGTATTTCTCCACCCTGCCTTCTACATTCATCTTCTTATTAAACACCCATTTTCTCTAGATGGGCTTTCTTCCAGCCAACAACTCCACAAGATCCCACGCCTCATTTTTTTTGCAAGGATGTCATTTCATCAACCATGGCCTTCTTCGAGATTTTTCCATCCTCTAAATCTACTGCCTCTATTATGTGGATAAATCCTTCTTGCAGACAAGAACGATCTCCCTAGTATCCTAAGGAAATCTAGAAACAAACAACCAAATGCAAACCATTTTCTCTAGATCATTTGTGATTCAGAGTTATTAATAACAAATTACGAGGACATTCCCCTACCTGAAGTCCAATGCTTCCTGAAATCTTCTATCCATTTGATCCAATAGAGGTCACTTCAGCATGTGAAACCTACAATCAAAGACAGATAAAAGGATTAAAATCACCTGCAAGATATAATAATTAAGAAAACACTAATCTATCTCAGTGATCAAGGAATCCAAGAATTGAAATACTTAAATAGATACATGAACAATTCAATGAGAAAATGAAATCCATTTGTATTAACTTGTATAATAAGAAGTAACCTTACAACCTTTCACCTAGATGTTATACAGGTTCTTCCGGGGTCCTGAACAATCATTCTCTCTGAGATTGACAAACCTTCTTCTCTCTGAACTAGAATAAAGTTATGGACATGAGTGTGCGATCATTCTCATATAAAAAATGGCTAGTATAGAGAGTATGCTCTCTTAATAATTTCTTCAGTAATTACCATTTACAAGCTACCATCTACAATCTACCCTAGAGACTGAAACATGAGTTCAATTTATAGGGAAATGGAGGTAGTTTCAGTTCCATGAAGAGGGGGATGGATTCCTCTCATGAAGGGATTTGAGCTCCATAGACCAAGGGATAAGCTCCATGAGTGAAGGGATAGAGCTCGTGAGTATAGGATAAAGCTCGAACTGAACGCGCTTCTAGAAGCTTCCAGTTGGGAGAATATTCATCCAGCTGGGCTTCTATAACTTAATTTTTCCTTTATTTGACTGTTTACGGGGGTCCGCAGGTTTAATATGCAAAAGGTGCAGGATGTGTTGCGGGCTATAGAGAAAATATTTGCGGATCCGCAGGCAAGGGCTAGGAAAAGTGTGGAGTTAGACTTTTTAGGCTTTTAATGAGATTTTCTCCAATTCCAAGACTTGGTTTAGGAACATTAGGGTTTTTGACTTCTAAGGGAGTGTAATATAGGTAATGATGAACCTATATTGACAGTCAAATTTCATGGTGAATAAATAACGTGTAACAGATTTCCCCCTAAAGTGCAAAGTCTGAGGTAGTTAGGAAGAGTGAAGTGCTTTATCTTTCTGAGGATTGGATTGCGGAAATACCATTCGAAATCCTGTAAAAACATTCAATGCAAACATATATATGTATATCATCGCTGAGGTAGGCATTCCCATACTCAGATCAAAACTAACTACATGTTCTGGTACATAAATGATTTTAAAGTTACATCAATAGTAGACACATCATGGACACAACCATCTGTCATAAGTAGTCTACTGTATCATGAATAATAAAATTCCTCCCATCCTGGATGGTGGAAACTAGGTCCAGGGTCTTGATTTCCGCTTCCCAAACTAGTATGATTATATCCATGTGATTGATTGTGTCGAAGTTGAACATGGTAGAAACCACTTGATTACTAGTCAATGATGTGAACTGTTAACAAGTGTGAGATAAACCACCAATAATGACAATGACTCTCAAAGTACTCAGTACAATCCACGAAGTGTCAATAAATGATTTGCATTCGAACACTTCACCGAATCATTCGATCGAAGGTCAATGATGCAACCTATAATCGAAGGCGAGAAACTTGTCAGTAGGGCATGCAGATCCCAAGGTACTGATAGGATTCTAGATCAACTTTCTAGATGATGAGTTGTCATCGATAGAAAGTGACCCATCGTATACCTTTTTCATACATGATTATTCAACGTATACCTTTTTCATACATAGTCCATTTCAGTCTGGAAAAGGGGTAAACTTATACTGAAAGGAAGATTGTTCATTTCCTTTAATGAGTTTGAATAGTCAAGTACTCGGTGATATTTTCATATTTAGAGAGTCTGAAAAGGGCTTAAAAGAGAACTCCAAGGTTTCACTTTTTCATAATTTTTCAAGAGCTCGAAAAAGTGATAAAAGTGTACTCATCATCAAAATAATTCTTTTCACCGGAAAAATCTGTATTCTGCACAAAAACTCGAAAGATTAAAAATACATGTTTCCAATAAGTAAAAAACATTGAAAAATCATTGTTTAAAGTGGAAAATAAATAAAATACAATATTTTATTCATTCAAAAAATCTTATAAAAATGAGTTTAACAAAGTCATTTTCATCTTTTGTCTTCAGAGTTGTAAATTGAGGGCTTTTGGTAGAAAAATTCTGGAGCTGATAACGGGAGGACCGATTGCTCAAATCGAGATTCTTCAGAACCAGGATTCCACAACACTATTCTCTTCATTTCTATCCAACTAAATTCTCTTTTTATGTTTTAAAATCATTTTTTGAGGAGAAACTAGGTTTAAAATTCCGCTCTTGGGGGTCCGCGGGTTATACATGCATTACCTGCGAACCCCGATAATTTTTTTTAAGGAAAATTATCGAGCTACCGCGGTTTTCATGTAGAGTGTGTGCGGACGTCCGCACTGTCTCTGCACAAAAACTGTGTAGGCACCGTGACCAAATGAAAATTGATCATTTCTCTCAAAAATAGTTAAAATTTCTCACTCTAAAAGTTTCTAATCTTCAAATGTGTTCATTTGCAGACTATTCCACAATGATAGAGTGGAGAGAATGCGAGAATGAAGGTACAAATGATGCGGCTATGAATGATCAAGCCACAATGCATGCACTTAAAAATTGTGGTTTGTATTAATTCTGGGAAATTCAAAGTATGAGGGCACAAGTGGAACTGATGACATGGCTAGTGAAAAAGTGGGATGTTCAAAATCAGTGTTTCATCATTAGCGATCATCGGCTTGAACTTGAGCTCGAAGATATTTATTTTCTCACTATATTATCCAAAAGAGGAGAAAACATTTCTTTGTTTGGAGCTAGGCAGGGTGGCCTACCCGTTGCTAGTTAAAAACAAGAATTTTGCAGTGATGAAGCAGATCCCAAAGATAACCGCATAGATATAAAGACAATATTGTGACTTGATCTTAAAGTTATTGCATTCACAGTAACTAGGTTGTGTGGAAGCGTGGCTCCACATGTGGACACCAAGTCTTATATGCAGACCGCAGTTGAATGTTTCAGAGGCACCATTTTCAACTAGTGCGAAGGGGTATTGGTCAATATGAAAGGCCAACTAACGAGAGAGAAAAATGAAAAGTTGAAAAAATTTGGGTATGGCGCCACCCTGATCTCTTTTGCTTTCGAGAGGATTCCATTCCTCACCCCTCAACTTATTCCTATTGATCGTGGTGAACTTAGAGAGCCTCATATGGTACGATGGGTTGTGTTGATGGCCCGCCATGGTGGCAACGGTGGTACGGTGGTTCGGTCTACTCTTGCGTATTTTATGTGGCTACAGAACCAAATATTCACAATTGAAGATTTTCCATATGCGGGTATAGACTTTAGAGGTGATCCCAAGATGTCCTTACCTCTAGGGGCACAATGGGAGGAATCAAGTAAGTGAATCATTTTGATGTGTTTTAACTCTAATTTTTATCTGTTTTTTAAATCGTCTAATACTGATAACAAAATTTTAAATGCAGACGTTGGTCCACCACGGCCAGCTACATTTCACCGCTTTGAAGGCGGAAAACAGAGCCCATAGCACAACCATAGGATCAGGCAGCAGAAATCCTCACTGACATAGAACACAACCTAGAGAGGTTGACTATAGATATCCCTGAGACATCAACAGACAGCATTCCTCTTCGTCTCCAGAGACATATTACTGGTGTTCCAAGCTAGTTTAGGAAATTCCTGCGCAAGGTGGCGCGTGCGATAGTATACTACCATGATCATCACCATGGATAGTGGATGATCATCATGGATTGACATTTTTTTTTTGTATTAGTATATTTCAGATCATAAGGTGTTTTAAACCTATGATCACAGACGATGTAATATTTTTTTGAAAACAAAAACCTCTATCTATGATATTACTACTTTCTCTGACTATCCTGTTCAACATGTATCAAATGTTGTTTTGGTTTACTGTTTAAAGTTGCAAATTTCTATTTAAAACATGATTAGCTATTGCATCAGCCAATGTGTTTAAATTTCTTGAAATGTGTTGATATTTGATATAATAAAATTGTCTTTCCAATAGACGAACCTTCAAAAATAATCTTAATAACACTGGATTTTTAATTGCATATGCTCTGTTTAAATGTAATGCAATGAGTTATGAATCTAACCTTATGATCAAACGTCGAATACCAAATTAAATGGCATCATATAATAACTCATTCACTGCACTATATTCTGCAATATTATTTGTTTTTTAACCAAGGCTTACCCCATGCATAAAAACTAACTCATTAGTGGGTGAATAGATAACCCAAGCTGCGGAAGAAATATTCTCTGTACTACGACAGGCACCATCAGCAAAACCAATGTATGTTTTAAGGGATGTCGACATATGCAATATCAAGAGTAATCAAGATAAGCAGAGACAGTAGTAAAAGCTAGGCACACCTATCTAATCTAAGGCAGACTAACTAGAAAAATAAGTAATATACAAGTGAGATCTTCACACAAGAATCAAGCATAATATCTCTTCAGATAAAGACCATTTATGGGTTTATCTAAAGAGACCCCATCATAATCAGTCAATTCATAGGCCCCTTTGGCAAGAACTCACTTGAAAATGTAAGGACCATGCCATATTGGGTCGAATTTCCCAGCTCCTAGCTTATCGTTAGCTTGATCATATACTAAGACTAGGTCACCTTCTGAAAAAACACGAGGTGTAACACTTCGATAATACTGAGCTTTAATGCATTTTTTATGAGCTTCGACTGCTAATGCAGCGGTGCGCTGAGTCTCATCTAATTTTTCTAAGTAAAAAAAGCATGTTTCCTCTTCAGAGGTAGCTCGTAGTAACTCTATAGCTAATTGGAGTGACGGTATTTCGCATTCAATGGGTAACACAGCTTCTAAACCATAAACTAGTTCAAAATGAGTGAACCTTGTTGCATTTTTTATAGAGGTTCGGTATGCCCATAATGCCGAAAAAAACATTGTATGCCAATTTGATTTATGAGTTCTGATACTCTATTTGGTCATGGTGGTTAAAACTTTATTAACAGCTCCAACCTGACCATTAGCCTGCGGGTAATATGGAGTAGAATTATCATGGTACAGGCCAAGTTGATCAGAAATTTCGGTCATCATTGTATTTCGAAAATGACTCCGATGGTCAGTGATAATAGCTTGAGGTACACCGAAACGAGCAATCACATGATTGAATATGAACGTAGTTGTAGTCTTTCCATCTTTCGTGAATGTAGGCATCGCCTCGGCCCATTTGGTATAGTAATATACTGCGAGAATAATATACCCATGCACCCCGGCTGAGTGAGGGTTACATGAAATGAAATCAATGCCCCATTTTGCAAAAGGACCGACAACAATTATGGGGTGAAGAGGAGCTGGTGGTGCACGCATCTTTCCATCAAATATTTGACAGTTGTGGCATTTTTGAACCGCAAGAATGCAATCTTTGAATAATGACGGCCAAAAATAGCCAGTGCGCGATATCTTTTTGGTTGTGGCATACCCAGACATATGACCACCACACGCTCCAGAGTGGCAGTCATTAAAAACCCTTTCAGCCTCTTCATGAGTTATGCATTGTCGAAAAATAGAATCCGCACCACGACAATAAAGTGTGTCCCAAACAATATTGTATTGCTGGTATTGGTAACAGATCTTTCTTCAATGTGAACGTGAAAGCTCAGGTCAAAAGGTTTGGGTTTGAAGATAAATGATGATATCTCCATATCATGGATCTAATGTACTGATAAGAAACAGAGATTCATCTACAATGGGATGCTCTACCACAGTTTCCATCTCAGTATTGGGAAAGTCACACATAAGTTCTGCAAACACCAGCGATTTCTTTGATTTAGAATTTTTGAATTCCAAATCAAAATCTTGTAGGATAACAATCCATTTAGAGTATTTTCCCCCAAGTAATTGTTTTTTCAAAATGTAAATCAGTATTTTCCTCCAAGTAATTGTTTTGTCAAAATGTAAATCATTGGGTTGCAATTAGAAATGACAGTTGTTTTGCGTAATAGTATGTAATGACGAAATATTTGGACAACTTGAATGGCTGCCAAGGCCAATTTCTCCACATGTGAATATTTAATTTCGGTTGGATTCAAATTCCTACTTAGATAATAAATCACATGCTCATTGTGAAATTCATCCTCTTGAACTAAAACCATTTTAATGGTGGAATCAGAGGCTGCTAGGTACAAAAAGTAGTCCTAGTTGTAATTGGGTGGATGTAATAACGGTGCATGGGTTAATGCATGTTTTAGAGCATCAAAAGATCAATCAAAAATCTCATCCCAAATAAAAGGAACATTTTGTTTCAACAACCTGGTAAAACCTTTTTTTAACTCAGCGTAGTTCGGGATAAATCTACACAGAATGTTTTCTTTCCCTTGCAAAATTTGGAGTTGGCCAGGTGTGGAAGGAGGAGGTAAATTTATGATGGCCTCAACCTTCGAGGGATCAACATGAATGCCGGCTTTGGAAACAACGAATCTCAATAATCATCCATATTGCACAAAAAAAACACAATTGTTTGGATTCAAGAGAATATTGTAATGCCTACATCTCATAAAAATTGCTCGTAAATGAGTAGGATGATCTTCTCTGTGTAATGAGTGAGCAGGTAAATCATCCAAATAAGGTTGCACAATGTGTTTGATGTCATGAAAAGCGTAAGACATTTCCCTTTGAAAAATTTCACCAGCATTCTTTAATCCGAAAGGTAATTTACAATAAGAAAATGTTCCCTAAGTACAAATGAACATTGCTTTTAGTTGATCAGCAGGGAGTATGTTTATTTGATTATATCCGGAAAATCCATCCATAAATGAAAACATCTCATTTCCAGCACAACCATCAATGATTTGGTCGATATAAGGGGTAGGATAATTGTCCTTCGGATAGGCTTTATTAATATCCCTATAATCAACACATACTCATATAGTCCCTTGTTTTTTGGTAACGGGAACTATATTAGATACCCAATCTGTTAATGGGATTGGATAAATAAATCCTGCTCTTGGTAGTTTCTCAACTTCAGCTTTAATAGCAGCAGCTTTTTCGTGGATGTATCGAACGTAAACGTTGTCTAAAAGGCTTTACATCCGCGTATGTCTTTATTTCATGAAAGACAATTTTTGGATCAATTCCTAGCATTTCTTCGTAGGACCAGGCAAATATGTCGCGGAATTCTTGAAATAGGGCTTTATATGTATTAATTTCGTCAATCGTATAAGAAGCTCCTATATGAATGTTTTCAACAACTCCAAGTTTAAATGATATGTCAATAGGAACAGTTGTATAAATGTCTCCCAAATTAATCTCAGAATCCGAATTTTTAATCATGACTGGATTTTGTGGTTCCTTGACATAGTCAATTGTAAAAATCAACAAAAAATCGTGTTCAAATCTATCAAGTTCAGGTAAAAACGAAGATCTATGGTGTATATCATCCCAGGGTGATTCATCCATAGACAACATTTCACAAATACTTTCATCAGTATAAAACACTTGTTGAAAAGGATCGGAAATAGATGTTAAGGATGAGCTTGACAGTGAATAAGATTCTTCAGTGACCACATTCATTGGATCAAGATTAGTTGAAGGTGTGTTAGAAAATGACTGTACCACTGTATATGCTACCTCAAAAGGACTCAAAGGAATATTGCTATTGAAAGAATCCATTTATGATGCTAAAGGCACTATCTAAGGATCATCGAATGGAATAGTGCTTGATGAAATCATATTGATATTAGAAATGGTACGCGGTACATTGGGTGGAGGCATACAAAAATTTCCCATCAAAACAAAATATTTTACTAAACCTACTCCAACATCTTCATAAGGAACAGTCGATTTTCCAACATGTTGAATACTATCTGTAGAGGCTGGGTCAGACGAATAATATGACAACTGATCGATTTTCACAATCTTTCCTTTATGAGGAAACATGATTAACCGAAAGACGGAAGACAAGACAGCAGTCATATCATAAGACCAAATTCAACCCAGAAGAAGGTTTTAATCCAAAGGGGCATCAACTACTTCCACATCTAGATTAACAGTTTTACCTTCGACCTCTATAGGTAGATCCTGTAAAATTCCATACGGATGGAATCCTCTTCCATCAAAAGCTTTAAGGATTGTCGTAGATTGGTTGATTTTTGGAGAACCAAGACTTTTCCAGCAATTTAATGACATAATACACGTGGATGCCCCCTCATCAATTACAGTACGAAAAATTCGTGTGTTTTTTACTAATACTGGAATCTGAAAAGCCATCTGATGGGGTAGTCTCGGTGTAAAATTTTCTAAATCGCAGAACATAAGGTTAGAATCTTGAGGATCTATAGCTCCAATAGCTGATAAGAGTAATTTCCTTTGTGATGGACATGATTGCAACACTTCTAAGGCTGACATTGTTGAAGGGGAAATCGCCAAGTCTTCAACAATGTTGTAGTTCTGAGCAGCTCTCGCATGTGGATTGAAAGTTGACTTTCGAAGTACACCTTTAGTAGGCGATTTAATTACTAGATCAGGATTAGGTTTCTCAATATGGAGTGGATCAGAAATCGAAGGAGATGTAGCTGGTGTTGAATTATAATTTTATACTTCTTTACCAGTAACAATATCTTTACTTCCATAGTCTTGCGATCGTGTCATAGCCATAACCTCAGACATCATTAAAATATTTTTTGATGAGTGTAAAGAAGATCCTATCATTTTTCTATCTTGAGTAGGAAAATGATCCTTCAAGACAGTGGGTGTGGGCGAACCTTTGATGAATTTAGAGACCTCAGATCGATGTGGGCACTCTTTAGTAAAGTGATCCTCATCATAGATAAGACTATTGGACACCTAATCCTCTATGGGTAGGTGTGGAAGCTGAACCGTCACAAAAGGAGTCCAAGTGACCTTGGAATGTGGAATCCAAGAGTCACATTAATGTAATATAAATGTACATCTATGAGTAATAGAAATGCAACTAATTTTTATCTTCCTTTGTGTGTGTTTACTTTCTCACCCACCATGTGTGTGTTTAACATGGTATCGGAGCCATGATGTGTGGCCTTTGTAAACCATTGCTCTCCTCCTTGTGGATTTTGTGGATTTTATTCCATTTTGAGAATTTGTCATAATAGAGGTTGTTACCTCTATCAGTTTTTCCATTCTTTTGATGTGAGAAGGCCGACCTCTATGACTGTAAAGAGGAATATTGACTGACCTGTCAGAACTGCATTTAAGTACTCTTCTTGGCGTCTACAGTCTCTGGAGAATCTAATTCATCCTGATGAATATCTAAATGTTGTACCATTTCCATATGATTGTTTCTGGAAGGCGTTGAAATTGTTGCATCACTACCTCTTGATAGAGAGCAACCACTTCCACTTTCCACAGAAATTGATTGTCATGGTGCACTTGCAGAAGTTCCTAAACATCTACCAGCAATTACATTTGAAGGATATTCTCCCTCCCCAGTGAAACTCCCTCCTGCGCGCTCCCACCCCTGCCCAATACCTTCCCTTCATCTCCTCACGCTGGCCCCCATAGTTCGCTCTCCCCTCCCTCGAGCTCCCCTCGGCCCTTAGCCCTCGGCCTTCCCACGCACCCCCTCACCTCCCTCCCCCCCCCAATCCACCTCGCCCTCCCACCCACGCGGGCTCCCTCCCCTCCCCACGCTCCTACTCCTACAACCTCTACTGCACCTCTTTCCCTACTTGCAGCACCTCCATCCCGCATGCTCGACGCAACTCCCTACACTACCCTTCCCCCTCACACCTCTCGTCCCCTCACTCATGCCCCTCCACTTCTCTCATAACCCATTGTCCCCTCACCACAGACCCCCTCCCACTTCACTCCCCGTGGACTCCCCTCCATGCATACAGTCGTCGAATTCTCCCACCATCAACCTGTACCCCCTCCCTCCCTCCCGCTGCTTTACTGCTTAGCCTCCCTCCCCAAGTAAATACCTTTCCCACTTCCTCCCTCCCCCAGCAAATACCACCCCCAAATAAACCCTCCCTCAGATAAAACCTCTGATTTTTTTTCCCCAAAATGTTTTACAGATTTTTTTTTTGCAGAATTGAGTCTTGTAGAGTTACCTTGGTGAAGATTAAATTTATGAAAAAATTTCGTGGAAAATGAAGCATCATGCGGAAGCGTTGTGGACCGTGCGAGTGAAGTAGATGAGTTTCCCCACATTGGGATCTGAGAATTGGTAGCTGGTTATTTATTTTCCTGCTCTGTTGGTGATTCATAATATGCAGCCATTATATTTAGTGAGCAGTCCTACGTGCTTTGAGAAGTAAGTGAGCAGTTGCTCCTCTTTAAATATATCGTGGACTCATTATCTTCATATGCCTTGGTTTATATATGTGTGATGGAGCGGTGGTATATATATATATATATATATATATATATATATATATGATAGGCATATATCAATTGCACTTATGCATTGGAAAGTCCCTCCATCTTATTTAAAATTATGTGATGTGTTAATTCATCGATATTTTTCCTATGCAACTGAGCATTATTGTCAATAAGATATTTGTGCGTTGTGCAATTCTGGTCTTCATCGAAGTTTGATATCAAATTCTAAACTATTGAGAATGCCTTCAACATCTCTATATGGAAGGTTGAAATTTGGAAGCCACCTTGATTTCTTATAGCCATAATAGAAACCTTCAGATCTATGTGAAATATATTGCATATCAACGTGTGAAGTGAATTCAACAAACTTTGGACACCATTGGTCCATGTTTCCAATTCTTCCCGTTCACTAAAGAAGGGATACAAATATTTTAGTTGTATGAAGCGGTGAGTATTCCTCATTGGAGGTTTGGTCTCTGCAAATTATATTTGTTGGTGTAAAACAGTGCTTTGGAGAGGAGAGAAATCATTTTTATTAAAGGGTTATTGCACAGTGGTTTTTTCTGCACATTTACAAAATATTTTGCAGTGACATTTTATTGTACTGACATTGTGAGTGGGTATTGATTCTTAGTTCATAGTTGCAATCAGTGTTTGAAGTGTAACTTTGAGTTGTTGATAAAAATGGCTAAAATCAATGATGCATTAGAGTTTTTGCATAACCTCATTCATTCCACTATTCATGGTATGGTAAAAATGAGAAAGAACACTATTTTCAATATTCAAACTTGCTTGCAAGATGCACAAGACAAGATTGAGTTTTTGTAGTTGGAGTCTCAACTCCAACAAGATGAACTTCAGCAAAAGAGTCATCATTCTGAACCTGTTGCTATTCAGAAAATTGAGAGGGACTCCCTTCAGCAGCAAGAATATAAAGTTGCAGTCGATTCACATTCAGTTCCTTGTACAAGAGCAGATTTACATGCAGATGCAACAATTCAGTCTGCACATCCCAAGCCCATCATCATACCTTGGGAAGAGCTTTTCCATAACAAGCACAGAATAGGTCTTGGATATGACAAGGAATTTTCCATTCATATTCCAAACTACTCCAAGCCCATAAAATTTTAGAGTGTCGGATTCCTTTATGACAATTCACCTGCAGTTGTTCCAGATCCTGCTCCTCTTCCAAAGCAGCAACAACAAATTGAAAAATTCCAACACTGTGATCAAGTTGGCCGTATGAAAGATCATTGTTTCGATCTTCACCCATGCAATCACTGTGGTTGACACATGCACTCTTCACATAGATGATTCAAATACAAGCCTCCTGCAAGAACAAAGATTCATCTTGGATGGATCGCTTCTTGGCAATAGGCATCAACAGCGAAGAAGATGTTTAAGTCACATATCAGAACTTGTTCTAGAATATTGAAAAATCTTAGATTTGAGTTTTCGCCATCATATCACCTTGTACCTGACAGGGGGGGAAATGGTGGTCATCTACAAGCTTCAAATCCACATCAAGCGAGCCTGAGCCAGATTTAGAGTTGTAGCCAGAGACACAGCAGTTCAAGTAAGCCTGAGCCACAATTCATCATTCCAGATTCAGAGTTGTAGCCAGACACACGAATGCCCATGAGCATGCCTTTGGTTGGTGGACAGTCTTACACCATCTATGTGAGGTTCATATTCTTCCTCTTCAAAGAATTCCGGACACTTCCTCTATCAGAATACTTCATCTTCTTGCCAGTTTTGGTAGAGTTCCGGGAAATGCATCAAGCATTCCAGAGTTGTTGGTCATCCTTAAACCATCATAGATTGTAGACCTCACTTTTTCTAGGTTGAAGGTCTCCCTCTTCAAATATGAGGAACACTTCCTCTAGCAGAAGCCCTCAGCTTCTTGCCAGATTTGGAAGAGTTCCAGGAACTGCAATAAGCATTGTGTTCCAGTGTTGGTGATCATCCTTAAACCACCTCTTTATGCCAACATTTCAGAGAGTTGATTCAGCCTAAGTGCTGTCGTGCATACTTTTCAAATTTGTATTACAACTCTCTTCTTGGACTCACACATACCCCTTCAAATTAAGGGGGGGATGTTGGACACCTAATCCTCTATGGGTAGGTGTGGAAGCTGAATCGTCACAAAAGGATTCCAAGTGACCTTGGAATGCGGAATCCAAGAGTCACATTAATGTAATATAAATTTACATCTATGAGTAATAGAAATGAAACTAATTCTTATCTTCCTTTGTGCGTGTTTACTTTCTAACACACCATGTGTGTGTTTAACAAAGACAAGGATAATGAGGTTTTCGTTTATCATTAGATGGTTCAGTTTTTTCGGTTTTTTCCTTGGGAGATGAAGTCTGTTTGCTTTTCTCTTTACCTTTATTCTTATTACCAGTTTTGGATTTAGTTGTATATGAATCTACAACGTGAATATCGGCAGAAGTTTCAAGGGAAGAATCTCCTTTCGGTGAATCAGGTAAAGTTATTGTAGGAGAAGTAGTTTTTGAGGACTTCTTCTTACTTTTATTTGTGTTAACTAAACCAATTACACCATATGCAGCATGAGACCCTGAAGGAGTTGCAGTTATTTGACCAGGACGTGGTAAATAAGGAATTTTTTCATACAAAGTAGCAGACTGTGTATATACAAGGTCTAAGTACTGAGCTTGAGCAATGACCTGTTCTTCAGTAACAACTCTTCCCTTATGCCACATCTTCAATGACCTTTGGAAGTAATGTTTTGATGAAACATTCTACCAAGATCTGATCTGAAATAAAAACTTTCACCAAACGTCTTCTACGTCTCCATTCATGTATGTGATCGGATATGTAAGTAGACATAGATTGTTTTAATGAAGTCAATAATTCCGTGCCATTTTTGTATTTGATTGGCAACTGAAAATGTGTTAAGAAAGAAGTTTCTAAAGCATTGAAATTTTTGAATGAGCCACGCAGTAATTCAATGTACCATTTGGCAGCTAAGCCTATCAGTGTTCTCTGAAACAGTCGTAATTGAATAGAATCATCAATCAAAGAGTTGGATGCACACCAGAGGTGGTAAGTCATGACATGGTTTGATGGGTCCTCTCCTAATTTCCCTTCAAATTTAGGGATATCATTGGGCAGCTTATTTGGCATTGGCAGCCAATACAGAAGATAATAGATGGGATCGTTCATTAGGCACAACATATTAGGTAAATCCAAAGTTGCTATGAACGGCAACCAATGGTTAGGGTCTTGAGAAAATTGATAACCTTGCGGAACTATAGCAGTACCAGGAGGAGGATATCCAGGATATCCTAGAATAGCCTGTGCGTTTGGGATTGGAATACCTCCCAGGTAACCAGTATTAGCCGGACCATATTGGGGTTGAGCCGGTATCTGATACGTGTAACCAGGGTACGGTTGATGTTGGTATACTAGATTTTGTGCTGCAGACCCATATTGATACTGCCCTTTATATGGTTGATAAAGAAACTGAGGTTGGATTGTTACAATTTTACTTGTACCAGGTTTTCCAGTAGGCAGCTAAACGGTAGTCTGGATTGTAGGTCCAGGTTGTAGTGTAGAGACTACAGGGATTTGTTCTGATACTTAAGGGCATGTAGAAACAGGAGCTGCAGAAACTCCAGGAATAGGTGTGGTAGCTTGAACAGAAGTTGGTGCAGTAGTTTGAGTTGGAGTTCTAGGTGTACTCTGACCAGGCTATTGAAATGTACCAGATATAGGTACCTGAATCGTAGGTTGAACAAGTTGGATAGGTTGTTGGATTTGACTGTAACCCATTGGCTGACCAGGTTGATAATAAGGTACTTGTACATTAGGTTGCAAATTATGTTGAACTTGTGATGAATCCCACACCATGTTTACTCCGGGGTATGAAGGTCCCATTGAAGGTTGTGTTGCATAAGAAGGACCATAACTAGGTTGATAATTTGGAACATATGCTTGATAATTAGCTGGATAATTCCCACTTCCTTGAAACAATTGTTGTTCCGGGTGGAATTGTGGCCCTAAAGGAAGCTATTGTCCCTGGAAAGACAATTGCCTTGGTGTAGGGTACTATCCTTGAAGAGGTTGCAGCCCCTGAGTTGGGTATTGACCTTGAGGTTGATATTGACCCTGAGGTATGTACTGACCTGGAGTACTATCCTTGCAGTTAATATGGTACTTGAGGTATGTATTGTTCTTGAGGTTGCCCCCCAGGCAGTAAATTACCACTTTGAGGTTTCCCCCCAGGCGGTAAATTACTACCTTGAGGGTCAGGGTTAGGAATGTTTCCAGACATCATGTAAACATGTTCTTCACTCAAATTTTGTTATTTGATTCATTTGGACCAAATAATGGTATATGTTTGTCGGGAGAAGGAGCTGCTCCTGAGAAAGTACCAGAGAGCGACTGGTGTCCTACTGGAACAGATGGACCACCATACAAATATGTTTCTGGTGATGCAGAAAACATGGATGACTCACCAGACATGTTTACTGGAGGTCTATAACCTCTTGGTATAGCGTAAAAAGGAATTTGGGGTGGCGAATAATTTAGACCAGTATTGTGTAGAAATTCTACCAACTGAGAATACCAAGGATCTTGTTTGAAAGGGATATAGTAAATCGATTCACTTGGTCTAAGATCTAAAGAGTCTTGATTGGCAGGAAGAACAACTCCTTCTTCAGTGTCAGTAACTTCTTCAATACTAATGAGACCAGGAGGAAGATTTTCAGTAATACGATACTTCACTCTAGGTGAATTAGGGCGACGAGGGGTTGGAGTAATGAACGGAGAAGTAATCTCAAATATAATAGTTGCAGTTTCTGGTTCAGAAATTTCAGTATCCGAATCTGATAATTCACTAGTTGTAGAAACAAGTTTAGCTAGTTCAGAAATTGAAACTCTTCTTGAAGTATTCTTTGTTTTTCGAGGTTGATCTACTTCATATTCAGGATGAATAATTATTGATGTTTCTTCGTGTTCAATTGATCCAATCCCTGATGTTTGTCCTTTCTCAAACTTAAGTTTTTCTAACTAGCTTGGTGTGTACTCAAGGGTTTCCCCTGCATTATACGTGATTGTCTAGGTAATTCTGCCACAATTAAAAAATTTAACACACGAAATCAAAGAAAATTTCAATAAAATTTCCTAAAGTCTCTAAGGAAACAATCAAATTGATCACACACCTACAAAATCTAAGAGAGAAATCCACACACAAATACTAGATTCGTGCACTAAAAACACTAGTTGGTGATGAAATCCAACATCGTAGAATTTTAATACAGAAATAGCGGTTGGAACAATTACCCCGACAACCTGTTTAATGAAACAGTTCGGTGCAATTTTCTCCACTTAAACCATATCGAAGTGAAGAGAACCCTCCGGAAAGTCCAAGTGAGTCTAGTCGATGTATGCTCCAAGTACAGTGGGACCTTCCCTCCACCATCACCTTGGAAAAGAACCCTAAAGTTTATAGTCACTAAGGTCACCAACGGGAACAAATATACCTGGGGGAAAAGTCTATGATCTGATATACAAGCAAGGGCAAAGTAACAAGCTCAATCCCCTTAAAGGCTCCTTGATATAATCCAAGGTTTACCAACAAGTGACCCCAGGCTCCTCGACAATGATCTATCCGAGGTTTACCATTTTTAATACGTGCACATCTTCTATCTTTCCCAATGAGATAGGTACGATTACCTCACTGGTTCGGACATGATCTCGTGCTTGACTCTTTTAAGAAGAGCTTCCCAAAGCATACATGCTACAATTGGATTTTCCTCCCGCAAGATTTCTACTTGTTTGTTTTAAATGTCTTGGAATGTTAATTACAACCTATTCCAAGACACTAGCCTAAGCTATGTTGGTGGAAAAGAGCCCTAGAAAATGTAAAAATATCTAGATTGATTTTAATTAAAGCATTGCTTTTAGTTTGGTTTTTTATTAAGACAGAAGGTATGGAAGTGAAACTTCAATGATGTTTTATGACCCGACTCAAAATACGCTAAATGCATTAATATGAGAGTGCAATTATTTTCTTTTCAATGAAACCTATTTAAAGGAAAGGTTTGAGAGATTTAGATAACTTTCAAAGCACCAATTATTTCGCTTATAAACAAAAATCTTTGAAAATAAAACTATTTCTTTGATAAATCAATTTCATATGATGATCAATTACTCATTCAAAATAAAATCCTTCATCAATCAAATCAGAAACTAAAAATCTTTTAACAAACTTTTTCTAAAAATAAAACCTTATGAAAACTCCTAAAAACATAAAATTCAAAATCAAAAGAAAACACTAATGTTTGAACTCTATCTAGAAAGTTTTGAGGATGTTTTGCTTAGTTTGTGATCAAATCAAGAAGAATTTTTGCTTATATTTAGCAAAAATCAAAACATTCAATAATGGTTTAAAGTGAAATTCAGGTCTTAACAAGCTTAAGACTTTTCTAAATTTGCAAATGAAAATGGAACTCAATTTTCATAAAAGAAAGGGTTGCAATAAGTTCAATGGCTCAGCAAGAAAACAACAGCATACCAGTAAGCTAAGGTATAAGATGGTTTTTAATAAAGAGAAACAAGAAAGTAGGGCAAACACTTGCTTATAAAATGCAAATCAGATGAAAAATCACTCAAACACAAGAATTGTTGAAAGAAATTCACACATACGACTTTGACGGTCAAGACAAGTTGGGGCAAACACAAAGAATCTGGTAATCTTGCTCCTAAAGAGAGAATTTTTAATTTTTCAAAAATTTTCCACAAGTCTGCAGGTTTCAATAGAGAACAGTGTGGTACCACACTATTCTGAACTAAAAACTGCGGAGGCTACCGCACTGTTTTTAAACAAAAACCGCGGAGGCCAGGAAAAACAAAGAAAAAATAAAAATTCAAAACTACTTTTCAGGGATTCTGGAAAGTTATCTACCCGAACCAGTTTTAGACTAATCAAAATCAAAAAATCAAACTGAAAAGTGAAAAGAGAAACTAAGTTGTATTCCCCAGTGGAGTCGTCATTTTGTTATGTGGATAAATCCTTCTTGCAGACAAGAACGATCTCCCTAGTATCCTAAGGATATCTTGAAACAAACAACCAAATGCAAACCATTTTCTCTAGATCATTTGTGATTCGGAATTATTAATAACAAAGTACGAGGACATGCCCCTACCTGAAGTCCAATGCTTGCCGAAATATTCTATCCATTCGCTCCAACGGAGGTCACTTCAGCGTGTGAAACCTGCAATCAAAAATAGATAAAAGGATTAAAAGCACCTGCAAGATATAATAATTGAGAAAACACTAATCTATCTCAGTGATCAAGGAATCCAAGAATTGAAATACTCAAATAGATACATGAACAATTCAATGAGAAAATAAAAATCCATTTGTATTAACTTGTATAATAAGAAGTAACCTTACAACCTTTCGCCTTGATTTTATACAGGTTCTTCCAGGGTCCTGAACATTCGTTCTCTCTCAGATTGACAAACATTCTTCTCTCTGAACTAGAATAAAGTTATGGACATGAGTGTGTGATCATTCTCATATCAAAAATGGATAGTATGGAGAGTATTCTCTCTTAATAGTTTCTTCAGCAATTACCACATATGTGTCTCTGCCATTTACAAGCTACCATCTACAATCTACCCTTGAGACTGAAACATGAGCTCATTTTATAGGGAAATGGAGGTAGTTTTAGTTCCATGAAGAGGGGGATGGATTCCTCTCATGAAGGGATTTGAGCTCCATAGACCAAAGGATAAGCTCCATCAGTGAAGGGATAGAGCTCATGAATATAGGATAAAGCTCAAACTGAACGTGCTTCTAGAAGCTTCCAGTTGGGAGAATATTCATCCAGCTAGGCTTCTAGAACTTACTTTTTCCTTTATTTGACTGTTTACGAGGGTCCGCAAGTTGAATATGCAAAACGTGCGAGATGTGCCTCAAGCTATAGAGAAAATATTTTCGGATCCGCAGGCAAGGGCTAGGAAAATTGCAGAGTTAGACTTTTTAGGGTTTTAATGAGCTTCTCTCCAATTCCAAGACTTGGTTTAGGAACATTAGGGCTTTTTACTTCTAAGGGAGCATAATACAGTTAATGATGAACCTATATTGACATTCAAATGTCATGGTGACAAAATAATGTGTAACAGCCTCCCTGACAGTTCTGGGATCATCATAAGTTATAGTTAAGGCAAAACTTGAACAGAAAGCAGATGGACTATACCTTTCTGGTTGCCTTCTTTCCCGAACTGATCTTCTCATAGCTGGAGTTTGTGGCTCTTCCTCTTCTGAGTCTTCTTCTGTTGTAGAGTCTGATTCATCCTCCTTTAGCTCAAACTCTATCTTTTCAGGTTCCTTTGGTAGGACTTCATGTTTAACAACATCTTTCACCTCTCTAAACACCGCATCTCGATTGTACACAACCTTCCTTGTTTCTGGGTTCCAAAGCTTGTAACCCTTTAAACCATCCTTATACCCAATAAAGATGCACCTTTCAGATTTATTATCCAACTTGGTCCTTTTCTCTTTTAGAACATGTACATATGCATCACATCCAAATAGCCTCAGATGTGAAAGAGAGGGTTTCTTACCAGTCCATACCTCATGTGGAGTATTATACTCCAACGCTGATGAAGGTGATCTATTAACCAGGTAACATGTAGTCTCCACTGCCTCTGCCCAGAATTCTTGTCCTAACCTAGTACCATTGAGCATGCTTCTTGCATTTCCATCAGTGTTCTGTTCATTATTTCTACAACTCCACTTTGTTGAGGTGTGTATAGAATAGTCTTCTGCCGTGCTATACCACACTTCTTACAGAACTCTTCAAATTATTTCTTGCAGAACTCCCCACCATTATCTATCCTCAACACCTTTATCTTCTTCTCTTTCTGTTTTTCCACCAGAGCCTTAAATTCTTTAAATTTGTCAAAGACTTCAGATTTATTTCTCAAGAAATATATCCATGTATTCCTTGAGAAGTCATCTATGAATGAAACATAGTACACAGACTTACCCAGTGATGGAACTGACACAGGTCCAAACACATCACTGTGCACAAGTTCTAATATCTTGTTCGCCCTCTTAGCTCCAAAAGGAAAACTCACCCAATTCTGCTTCCCATATACACAATGTTCACAGAAATCGAAATCAAGAGAGAAATTAGACATACCTTCTACCATACCATTTCCATGCAGTATCCAAAGGCCCTTCTCTCCAATATGTCCAAGCCTTTGATGCCATAGCATTGTCTTTTCTCCAAAGACCACTAGGATTTCTACTCCACTTTCAGGAACCACAAAACTATTGCACCCATCAATAACAGTGTTGCCCTGAAGCTTGTACAGAGTTCCAATCCAAACTCCCTGCATTAATACCAGTGCTCCCCTAACCATCTTACAGGTATCTTTCTCGAACACTGTTTTTACACCTGCATCATCCATCTTGCTTACAGAAATCAAATTTCTGGCCAATGCAGGAATGTGCAGAACACCAGGAAGTGTTCTAATCCTTCCACCTTACAACTTCAGCTTGACTTTTCCATGTTCGACGATTATATCCTTCCTATCATCCCCTAGGAAGACATCACTGCCATCATATTTCTCATACTCATAGAACCACTCCCTATGGGGAGTGAAGTGAAAGGATGCACCCAAGTCAATCAACCATGACTCATGATCTACATGTGTATTTGAAGAAGAAGCCAAATACACATCCCCACCTTCATCCGAGGTGGTTTTTGCCTCTACATAAGGAGCATCATCAAATCCCCTTCCTTTCTCGGGAGCTTTAGATCTACAGCCCTTTTTGTAGTGCCCTTCCTTTCTGCATTTCCAGCACACCTTTGAAAACTTTCCAATTTATTTAGATATCCCTCTAGATTTAGATCTCCCACTCGAAACATTATTCTTGTTTCTGTTTTGGGACCTTCCTCGCACAGATAAGAGATCTCCATTCTGGCCCTCCATATTTCTCTGTCTCATTTCCTCCGACAGCAAGGCTGAGACAATGTCATCAAAATTCAAGGTAGTTGTATTGCTACCTATTGCAATAACTATACTGTCCCACGAATCTCGTAGAGAACACAACTCCTGATGTACTTATCTTCATCTGAGATTTTAATATCAACAAATGACAGCTGGCTTACCACAGTATTGAAGTCGTTCATATGCTCTGTCACCGAGTCTCCATCCTTCATCCTCAGGTTATACAGCTTTTTACGCAGGAACAATTTATTCGCCAGAGACTTAGATTGGTACAAATTCCCAATTTTGTCCCACAAATTCTTCATCGTAGCTTCCCTAGATACATTCAACAATACCGAATATGAGACACACAACTGTATTGTGCTCTTCGCCTTCCGATCCAACTTCTTCCAGTATTCATCTGACATTTCCGTTGGTTTAGTACCTGGATCTACCGCGATCCATTGATCTTTATCGACCAGCAGGTCCTCCATCTTGAGCTTCCACAACTCAAAAATATGACCATTAAATTTCTCAATATATATCTTTCCACTGCTCGCCATATTCTTTCACAGCAAGAATCGATCATGTTGATCTCCCGCTGAACAGAGTCTACCTCAAGCCCAAGCAAAAAACCCCTCAGTAGAAAAGGCGTCCCCTTGAAGTTGAAACAACTCTAATACCAAATGTAGGTTTTAACCCTGTATAGAAATTATCTACTAACGACTCTTAAAACAAAAAATAAACAATTACGAGAGCATAAAACATAAAATAGATAAACACAGATATTTTCCCCTGGATCCCAAATCGAGACGACCAGCTTGATTTTTCATTATATTCCTTTTAGTGTTACAAGACACACACACACACACACACACACACACACACACACACACACACACACACACACACACACACACACATATATATATATATATATATATATATATATATATATATATATATGTGTGTCGAAGCATACATAAACCCAATCCATTAACCCTGGATTAGAATATAATCGTAGTTCCCTTGACCGGATCTACAAAATACCAGGGGCCGAAAACCGTCGTCCCCCAAAACCATGTTCAAACTCATGCACAAAACCATGGTTGGGTCTGCCTATGAGTGGGTCCGCACACCAAAAAAAAAAAAATCCTGGGGCGCTCCACCCCCCTGTGACCCCCCTGCTGCGCCCGACGCAATGTACAACACATAGGGCTAGTTGTGGAAATAATATAACACATACCCAACACCATTAGTCCCATCCTCCTATCCATAGTTGATCCGGAGTGGTCCCAAATATGCATTCTATGAGTCATAATAACAAATATGAACATAGGGGTCTCATACTTAACTGAGAATCGTTAAGAATCGTTGATGCCTTATCACATCAACTGCATTATCATCTATTAGGTCATATGTTCACTTTTGATTCATTTATAAATCAAAACATGATGAGAGCCATACATCATCATTGTCATAAAGCATACTCATAACCAGCATATAAACAACATAAATAATAAGGAAAAAAACATAATGACCACATATGAACCAACACATTTGCACATAAAATACCAAGGAAATGAACTCTTATTAATGAATGCAAAAGAAATCCAGGTTTGGGAGTTGCACATTCCACCCAACCATAGATTGGCAGAACCAAATATCCCTTGAGGCAATCACCCCCATGCCATATTCCAAGCATGAATGTGGAACTTAAAACCAAAAAAATCAACCAGGGCTTCCCAAGGCTAAACCACCTCACCCTCATCAAAATAACCAAGCTTTATCTCAATCCTTACCAGATCACTAGGCCATAAATAAGCATGAATGCCACCAGATTTCTCCACCTACACCATGAGGAATTCTCATGTCTCCTAGTCTCTAGGCTTTACCGCAATCCACAATCTGACCCAGGGATCACTAGGCCATAATTGAGACACCAGCCTCCAGGCTTTACCATATATCCCACCATTCACCAGCTATGGATTCCTAGGCATGATCAAGGTAAACCACCTCTAGACTTTACTGTATATCCTTCCATTCACTGGTCGAGGATTCCTAGGCCCACTAAGGCACACAATACCTAACATTATCGCAACCCACATTCTAGTTCAGGGTTTACTAGGCCAATGGCTTTACCAAAATCCATAGTTTGGTTCAAGGATCACTAGGCAATGTGTTCTTTCATTCAGAGATCCACCTCACTCAGTTTCGAATCGATCCGGCAATCCAACTCAACCAAAACATGAGAACCCCATCACACCATGGCTATGTGGAAAGGGTAAGGCAAGGCTGAAGAACACTTTCACACCTGGAAAAACCCATGCCAATGATAAAAATAGAACTAAGAACACACATGCATAACCATGCATTCCAAATATAGCAAGGAAATCACACATGAAAATCAATACCTGCAAGTAGACTCGTTGTGCCTGCTTGATCATGCTTTTCCTTTCTTGATCTTTTCTTCGTCTTTTCCTTCTTTTCCTTTCTTGATCCAATGTTGAAGTGCTCCAACAAAACTTTAAGTGTCCAAGAGTGAGAGAGAGAGAGCTCCAAAAATGAACTGATAAAATGTTACCAACTGATCCTCATAAGAATTTTTATTATTGTGGCTTCTATTTTCTTCATTTTCCTCCTCACATGAAACCTATGACCTTTCACCTTCCTCCCTCCTAATTTTCATTATTTTCATAAATAAATTTCCAAAAATGCCATTTTTCCTTTCCAAATTATTTTCAATTTACTTTGCCAAATTCCATAGCCATAATAACCGAAATTAACACCCACACTAGGATATTTTTCCCAACATTTATCTTGGAATAAGTGCCCCATAACTGTGGTTATTATTTTTCCTTTTTTAACTTTTATTACATGGAATTTTCACCAGGGTTGTTACAAACACCCACCAAAGGTTTTCACATAAATAAATGAAACAAATACATTCCTTTCTTGATGATTTGATCATGAAATTTTTTCTTAGTTCCAAAAATATGCACAGATCATGGTGGAGGAGGAGCGGGAAAATCACCTTTATCAAATCCGCTTCATTCCAAATTCTTAGAATTCCTTTGCGAGCCTCATCAATGAAGGGCCAAAGAGGAAACCTCACAATTGGATCATAGGATAGCATGGCACCTCCTTTTCTCTCAATTTCCATGGGTGCAAAATGAGCTGACCTAGTTGGCTCTGCAATTATACTTATTGATCCATAGTGAAATTATTGATGCCATCACACTAGGACAACAAAAAAAAATTGTCACAAGCATTGTAGAGACCAACCTCGAATATATCAAAACAATTGCAAAATACAAAAATAACCTCTCATATCAACTCTGCATCAAGAACAGATTCCTTGAGAAGCAAGTCAGTGTTGGGATTACAATGGAACATTAATTCCATCTCCCCATTCATCTTTAAGATAACAAATGTTAGTGTCGTTATGGCATTAACATCAAATCTAATTCCTCGGTCCATCACATTGTTTTCCCTTAGAATGTCAACAATAATGTGCCCAAACTCATCATCCCCAACCTATACGTCACATTTCATATTGATATACCCAGGAATGGGAAAATGCATACAACTTCACAAGAGGAGGGAAAAATCACGTTTATGAAATCCACTTCATCCCAAATGATGAGAATTCCTTTGTGAGCCTCATCGACAAAGGGATAAATAGGAAATCTCTTAATCGTGTCATACAATAGCAGGGCACCTTTGTTTCTCGCAATTTCCATGGGTGTAAGATGAGATGACCTAGTTGGATTTGCAATTAGGCTTATTGATCCATAGTGAAATTACTGATGCCAACACATAAGGACAACAACAATAAAAAATGTCATGAGCATTGTAGATACCAACCTCGTATATATCAAGACAATTTCAAAATACAAAATTAAACTCTTAGATCAACTCTGCATCAAGCTAAGATTCCTTGAGAAGAAAATAAGTGTTGAGATTACGATAGAACATGAATTCCCTCTCCCTATTCATCTTTAAAGTAACAAATTCCAGCGCAACTATGGAATCGGCATCAAATATAATTCCTCAGTCCTTCACATATTTTTCCATCAGAATGTCAGCAAGCATGTGCCCAAACTCATCATCCCTGACCTGTAGATAAATTTCATATTTATATGCCCAGGAATGGGAAAATGAAAACAACTACACAAGATCTGAAAAATTACTAACACAAATCCATTTAAACTTAGTTTGATCTATCCTCTATATGTAAACATCCTCAAGCTCAATAACCTCTAGGTGCATATCAAATTCAAACAAATTTTAAATGTTACAATGCACCAAATGCTTTATCTACATCCAACATACATTTTTTTCACAGAAACCACCTATTATATGGCTAGAGCACCGCTTCATCCAAAATGTTGAGAATGCCTTTGTGAGCCTCATTGGCAGAGGGCTAAAGAGGAAATATCACAATCGGGTCATAATATAGCAGGCACCTCCTTTTCTCGCAATTTCCATGGGTGCAAGATGACTTGACCTAGTTGTATTTGCAATCACAATTATTGATCCATATTGAAATTATTGATGCTAGCACACAAGGACAATAACAAAAAATTGTTGCAGACATTGTAGAGACCAACCACGTATATATCAAAAAAAATGCAAAATACAAAACTAACCTCTCTGATCAAATATGCATGAAGCTCATATTCCTTAAGAAGCATATCAGTGTTGGGATTACGATAGAACATGAATTCCCTCTCCCCATTCACCTTTAAAGTAACGAATTCCATCGCGGTTATGGCATTGACATCAAATCTAATTCCTTTTTCCATCACATTGTTTTCCCTCGAGATGTCAGCAAGCATGTGCTCGAACGCATCATCCACAACCTATAGGTCACATTACATATCGATATACCCCGGAATGGAAAAATGCAGACAACAACACAAGATATGAAAAGTTACTGGCACAAGTCCATTTAAACTCAATTTGATCTCACCTCTATATGTATAATCATCAACCTTAATAACCTCTTGGTGCATATCAAAGTCAAACAAAATTTAAATGTTGCAGTGCACCAAATTCTTTATCTACATCCAACATACATTTTTTTCACAAAAACCACCTATTATATGGCCAGATCCCAAAAGAGAATGCCTTTGCGAGCCTCATCGATAGAGGGCCAAAGAGGCAATATCACAATTGGGTCATAGGATAGCAGGGAACCTTCTTTGCTTGCAATTTTCACGGGTGAAATATGATATGGCCTAGTTGGATTTGAAATCATACTTATTGATCCATAGTGAAATTATCAATGTCAACACAGAAGGACAACAACGAAAAATTGTCACAAGAATTGTAGAGACCAACCTCGTATATATCAAAACAATTGAAAAATATAGAACTAACCTCTCAGATCAGATCTTCATCAAGCTTAGATTCCTTGAGAATCATATCAATTTGGGATTACAATAGAACATGAATTCCTTCTCCCCATTCATCTTCCAAGTAAAAAATTCCAACGCAGTTATGGCATCGACATCAAATCTAATTCCTCGATCCATCACATTTTTTTCCCTCAAAATTTCAGCAAACATACGCCCAAACTCATCATCCCCAACTTGTAGATCACATTACATATCGAATACCCAGGAATGGGAAAATGCAGGCAACTACACAAGATCTAAAAAGTTACTAGCACAACTACATTTAAACTTGGTTTGATCTAACCTCTATATGTATACATCCTCTGTTGAAAATGCAGCAAGATGATGGAGCTTAGTGAAATGAAGTCGCCTTCACTAAGTGGGCACGCAGGCAAATTCTGGCGCAAAGTCTATTTTTAGACTATGTCTATTTTTAGACATATGGAGCATGGTCCAGGGGTTGCAGTATGTTATTCTTGGAGTATTGGTCATGTTAGTAAAAATAGATGGACCTCTATTTTTTGACCTATAGGTCGATGTCTATTTTTAGACTGCCTATCCTAAAAATAGGGAAGTCAAATATTATTTACCCTTAATAATATTTGGACTCTAAACTTCAGTTTACTCTCTTGGAGCACTTCAGTTCGAGCTACAGAAGTGGCTCATGCATCTGACAAAGGAATTACGCTATTCCTAGGGTTTTGGTGAGCTCATGCATGGTTGACTTCAGTTAGGACTTCAGTGGCAGAAGTTTGGTGGAGTTGATGAGACAGTTGGTGGAGTTGTGTTCGGTTTAACTTAGTTGAACTAGTTGAGATTAGTTTAACTAGCTAACCAACTAGTAATGAGTGGAGTGAATTAAATATTATTTAATTCATTAATTAGTAACTCATTATTCAACTCAAGAACACATCAGTTCACTACAGTGCATGGACAGTTCAGTGGAGACCAGTGAAAGAGGTAGATGAAAGGGTGGAGTTAGCTATCAATGGCGACATCGGTTGTGCATGAGATTTGCACCACACTTGGAGGAATTGCCCATGATGATTGCGCTGTCAAGCCAAGGAGATTCGAACCTTGGATCTCTATTTAGACAGGCCATGATTGCGCAATAGAGGAAAGGCAATTAGTGGTGAGTTTTGAACCAGTAACCTGTTCAAAACCAAGCTAGTTTGTGTGTAACTTCATGAGATAGTACTGAGTACTTGTGAGGAGTATTGTACTGAGTTTGTTACATGATTTCTCCATTATAATATACACAATAGCTACGGGGTTTTCAGCTATAAGCTTTCCCCATACATACGGTGTTAATGTGTATGATGATTTGATGTGTTATCGCTTGATTTTATTTCCGCATGTTTGATGATCTGAGTGGAAGAGATTATGTGTTGCATATAAATTCGAATTGTATGTGATCGGGATAGTCTCGGTGGATAATTAATCATTATTCAGCAAATTTCTACATGGTATCGGAGCTATTGAAGCGGAGATTGATCATCACAGTGATTACAAACTTATTTCGGTAGACAAAGTCTGCATGCGGGCCAGGTAGCCTCCGGATTCATCTTTCTTCGGAAAGTGAAAGGTCTGGTAAATGCCCCTTGCAGTCAATCTCTGTGCTAGAAATAATTTGTTCTCACAGATCTAGAGCAGTTGAGCTTTGAGGTTGTGGGGGTGACTGTAGAAGACGAGGACATGGTCGACCTGGCTCTCCTTGGTCTTCCGAAGGCTTGGCACTCATATCAAGATAGTGTCAATGGTCGGGAGAAGCTGCCGGGATGGGAGCGCCTTTGGGCGGATCTCATGTAGGAGGAGATAAGGAGGACTACTCGAGATGGATCTTCATCAAAGGGAGCTGATGAAGAAAATTGCGCTTTGGTTGCCAAAGCAAAGAAGGGGAAGGGTAAGAAAACTTCTCATTCCGGTGCAAAGGGCAAGAAGCAGGATATGGCAAAAGTGAAGTGTTTTTACTGCCATGATCACAGACATTATGCTACCAATTGTCCAAAGAAGAAGAAAAAAAAGCAAGCGGGAAGATCTGCAGATGGAGAAGCTTTGGCTTCAAAGTTCGAGCTTGAATTTTCACTGATCGCATGCTTGGTTTCAAGTGTGATGGGATCGGTGTGGTTCTTGGACAGCGGTGCATCATTTCATATGATGGGAGATCGGGATTTGTTCTCAGATCTGGAGGACAAAGATTTGGGTGTGCACATCGAGATGGGCGATGATGGTAGATACAGTGCGACTGGTATCGGTACCATACCCTTTCAGAGGGAGTCTGGTAAACCCTTTGTATTGAGGGATGTTATGCATGTACCTGGATTGAAGAAGAACTTGATCTCTATGGCGATGTTGGAGGATAAGGGGTATGATGTGGTCTTCATCGAAGGAAAAGCCTTCCTGCACAGTAAGACTACTGGAGAGACCCGAAAGATAGGGGTTCGAACCAAGAACCTTTATCAGTTGCAGGTAGATGGCTGCGCAACTATGGCATGCAAGGCGGGAGAAGTGGTGAGCCGGGATGATGAGGGCGAACTGTGGCACAGGAGATTGGGCCACCTTCACCATGGAGCTTTGAAGATCTTGCAGCAGATTTCTACTGAGCTTCCTAAGGGCACCCTTGCGCAGTCAGATCAGTGCAAGGGGTGTACTTTAGGGAAGTATGTGAAAGCCACCTTTCACGAGAAGGATAATCGCGCCACGACGATCCTTGAGAGAGTTCACACAGACGTGTGTGGTCCTTTCTCAGTTGCTTCGACAGCAAAGCACAAGTATTATGTGATCTTTGTTGATGATTTCTCTCGAAAGTGCTGGATCTTCTTCATGGAGAAGAAGAGCGATACATTCGCGAAGTTCTGTGAGTTTAAAGCACTGGTCGAGAAGGAGTCGGGGAAGAAGGTGATTGCTCTAAGGAGTGATAACGGTGGTGAATTCATCTTGGTTGAATTCAAGGAGTTCTGCAGTGCAAAAGGGATTCGGAGAGAGCTCATCGCACCCCATAACCCACAGCAGAACGGGGTGGCTGAGCGGAAGAACAGAACGATCGTGGGTGCTGCACGGGCGATGTTGCATGATCAGGGCCTACCCCTTCACTTGTGGGCTGAGGCATGCAATACAACGGTGTATGTGCAGAACCGTTGTCCTCACAAGGTTCTTGGCATGAGTACACCAGAGGAGGCTTATTCTGGCAAGAGGCCTGATATTTCCCATTTGCGGATTTTCGGATCTCCTGTCTACATGCATGTGACGAAGGATGCAAGAAGGAAGATGGATCCAACTGCTGAAGTTGGAATATTTGTGGGGTACACTGATACACCTCACAACTATCGGGTGTATGTGCCAGACAGTCGCAAGACTGTTGTGCGACGGGATATAAAATTTCGGGAGGAGAAAGCCATGCAGTGTTCGCTTGAGAGGGAGCTACACTTGCATGCAGATGAGGAGCTGTTAGTTCCTAAGGAGGAGCTTCCGGATGTGGATCGGCCACAAGAGGAGGTTAGTCGAAAGACTGTTGTGCGATGGGATATAAAATTTCAGGAGGAGAAAGCCATGCAGTGTTCGCTTGAGAGGGAGCTACACTTGCATGTAGATGATGAGCTGTTAGTTCCTAAGGAGGAGCTTCCGGATGTGGATCAGCCACAAGAGGAAGTTCAAGAGGTGGAAGAAACCACCCATGCAGCGCCAACCATCAGAGGGCGCATGCGCACTACAGAAGCTGAGCGACTGGTTCGAGATGCAGAGAAGGTTGTAGGACCACCTACAGCACAGCGCAGACAGAGGCAGTCACCGGATCGGTACAATGGATACATGGCTCTTGTGAGTCAATGTGTCGTGATGGAGCCATCCTCTTTTGAGGAAGCTGTGGAGGAACCCGCATGTGTTGATGCCATGATCGAAGAATATGATTCGATTGTCAGGAACAGTGCATGGGAAATTGTCCCAAGACCGGAGGGGAAATCAGTGGTGGGTTCGTGATAAATCTACAAAGTGAAGTAGGCGGCTGATGGGAGTGTGGAGAAGTACAAGGCGAGATTTGTCGCCCGTGGCTTCTCACAGATCGAGGGGATCGATTATGAGGAGACCTTTGCACCTGTCACAAGGTACTCTTCCATACGGACGATCCTTGCTCTCTCAGCGCAGATGGGGTGGCACATTCATCAAATGGATGTGAAGACTGCGTTCCTCAATGGAGTTATTGAGGAGGAGGTGTACATAGAGCAGCCTGAAGGTTTTGAGATCTTCAGCAGTGAGTCGCATGTGTGCCGACTCAAGAGAGCACTGTATGGGCTGAAGCAAGCACCTCGTGCTTGGTACACTCGGATAGACAGCTACTTCACCGGGCTTTGATTCTCCAAGAGTGAGGCGGATCCAAACCTGTACCAGATTGTGGTGGAGGGGAAGCTGTTGATCATCGTACTGTATGTAGATGATCCGATTTTGACTGGCGATGAGCAGTTGATACTTTCATGCAAGGAGGATCTTGCACGAGAGTTTGAGATGAAGGACTTGGGCATCCTTCATTATTTCCTGGGATTGGAGATTTGGCAGCGCAGCGGAGGACTGTTTGTTTCTCAGGGAAAGTATGCTCGGGAGATTCTGGAGAGGTTCAACATGCAAGGCCGCAAGCCTGTTGACACTCCTCTTCCTGGTGGTTGGAGGAAGGAGGATGCTACTTCAGCGGAGGTAGTGGATGCCACTGTCTATCGACAGTTGGTGGGGTCGCTTATGTATTTGGTCAATACACGACTCGATATATGCTATGCAGTTAACCAGCTTTCGCAAGCTATGGTTAAGCCTACCAAGCTCTTTTGGAAGGCGGGCAAGCATGTATTGCGCTATATCAGAGGCACATCGGGATATGGTCTATGGTACAGACAGGAGGATGGAGTGAAGCTTTCTGGCTTCACTGATGCAGATTGGGCAGGGAGTCCAACGGACCGGAAGAGTACTTCTGGAGGAGTTTTCAGCATTGGGTCGACAGCAGTTTCCTGGTACAGCAGGAAGCAGAGATCCGTGGCACTCAGTTCAGCAGAGGCCGAGTACATGGCAGCTAGCTTGGATGCATGTGAGGCTATTTGGATGAGGAAGATCCTCGCAGGTTTGTTCAGGTTGCATTTGGAGCCTACAGTGATTTATTGTGATAACCAGAGTTGCATTAAACTCTCGGCTAATCCAGTATTCCATGATAGATCCAAACACATCGACATCAGGTACCATCATATCAGAGATTGTGTTCAGCGGAGAATCATGATGCTTTCATATGTTCCCACGGAGGATCAGGATGCCGACATCCTGACGAAGGCGCTCACCATGAGCAAGTTCGAATTCCACAGAGGCAGGATAGGGGTTGCAGATAATCCATATCTTGCTGAGAGGGAGTGTTGAGAATGCAGCAAGATGATGGAGCTTAGTGGAATGAAGTCGCCTTCACTAAGTGGGCCCGCAGGCAAATTCTGGCGCAAAGTCTATTTTTAGACTATGTCTATTTTTAGACATATGGAGCATGGTCCAGGGGTTGCAGTATGTTATTCTTGGAGTATTGGTCATGTTGGTAAAAATAGATGGACCTCTATTTTTTGACCTATAGGTCGATGTCTATTTTTAGACTGCCTATCCTAAAAATAGGGAAGTCAAATATTATTTACCATTAATAATATTTGGACTATAAACTTCAGTTTACTCTCTTGGAGCACTTCAGTTCGAGCCTTGGAAGTGGCTCATGCATCTGACAGAGGAATTACGCTATTCCTAGGGGTTTGGTGAGCTCATGCATGGTTGACTTTAGTTAGGACTTCAGTGGCAGAAGTTTGGTGGAGTTGATGAGACAGTTGGTGGAGTTGTGTTCGGTTTAACTTAGTTGAACTGGTTGAGATTAGTTTAACTAGCTAATCAACTAGTAATGAGTGGGGTGAATTAAATATTATTTAATTCATTAATTAGTAACTCATTATTCAACTCAAGAACACATCAGTTCACTACAGTGCATGGACAGTTCAGTGGAGACCAGTGAAAGAGGTAGATGAAAGGGTGGAGTTAGCTATCAGTGGCGACATCAATTGTGCATGAGATTTGCACCACACTTGGAGGAATTCCCCATGATGATTGTGCTGTCAAGCCAAGGAGATTCGAACCTTGGATCTCTATATAGACAGGCCATGATTGCGCAATAGAGGCAAGGAAATTAGTGGTGAGTTTTGAACCGGTAACCTGTTCAAAACCAAGCTAGTTTGTGTGTAACTTTATGAGAAAGTACTGAGTACTTGTGAGGAGTATTGTACTGAGTTTGTTACATGATTTCTCCATTATAATATACACAATAGCTGCGGGGTTTTTCAGCTATAAGCTTTCCCCATACATACTGTGTTAATGTGTATGATGATTTGATGTGTTATCGCTTGATTTTATTTCCGCATGTTTGATGATCTGAGTGGAAGAGATTATGTGTTGCATATAAATTCGAATTGTATGTGATCAGGATAGTCTCGGTGGATAATTAATCATTATTCAGCAAATTTATACATACAACACATTCTCCACAAGGATGAGACAACAATTATAACCATTACAATGCATTCTCACCAAGATAAGCACTAAAATACTGAAATAGTTCAACTATCTTAGTACATGTGAACAAGAAACATGAAGTATAAACATATACATAATAGTAATACAAAAATTCATAAGTCATGCATGAAGAACATGTTGGCCTTGGTAGGATTTTGTTATTAAGTAAAAGCTTAGAGACACATATATACAATGAACATCACTAGCTCCATTAGTGGAGCATTGGAGCCACTCTTTGCTTGATCAGGAGATCATGCGTTATGCTCAAAATTGAAAGTTCTTGAAACATGTCCAAACTTGAATGACCAAAAAGGTCTCGTCATTGTGATTCTGGCACCACGAATGGTTTGAAAAACTGATGTCGTATGATGAAGATATCGTGTTTTGTCTGTTTTCCCAAACAACACAAATTTTTGTGACTGGATGCCTAGCCAGCATGCAGGTATAGTCAACAGGCATATTCTAGGGAATATTCCCTTTTCTCGCAACCATCAGGATTGCGTCGCGTGGCATGTTGTGGGTCGTTGATTTAGTGGTACATAGAAGAGTTTTTAACAGTTGGATGATTTTTTTGAGCCGTCGGATGAGTGACACGTGGCAAGCCTGGAGGCTGCCACATGTCCTCAGGAGGGTGTATTAAATTTTTTTGAAGGCCACGGGAGTCGAACCGGAGACCTCGGGCATGGGTGTGAACGGCTTGACCAGTCCGCCTATGAGGTATTTCTTACCCTATAGGGCATCCTCATTATAATAAAGTGTTAATGTTTTGTATATGGGGGAGGGAACCGCCAGCGGTCCCAACCCGCTGGTGGCCCCAAAGGCTTGTTCACATGGTATAAACCGCAACAAAAAATGGTTATCATAACCCTCAGTATAAGATGTAACCACCGGTGATATTAACCCAGTCACATGTATTCTACTGATAAGGTTAAGACGACGGTTATAACAAACGTAAACTCCGGCGTAGAAAAACATAACGGTAACATGGAGCAGTTTAATGGTTTTAATTGCCACAGTTTTCTGGAATCTAGAGTTATGGTTCCAATGCCACATGCAGAGTTTCAAACGGTAACAACGCATATGGTGGGGGGTCGACATGTGACCACCCTGCCCACTTTACATTAAAATTAACGGTTTATCCGGTGGAGATTATAGCGCCGACCCTAAATTTAGGGTTTTAATTAAATTTAACTGCATTTAAGTGCCTATCTCCACTTTTAGTGGAGCTTTTCTTGCTGTCATTGGGAAAAATGCATTGGGAGGTCAATTTTCGACCAATTTTGGTGAAACAAGAGTCTATCTAGACTAATTTGAGCATTCTGGAGCCATTGGTGTGAAGAAAACAACCATTAGAGGTTCGTAAACACATGAAATTTACATTTTGAGAATAATGACAAAGAGGGACATGCCATTGGGAACTGGACCAGTAGATGTAGCCCAGGAGGGGTGAACTTCTTCATCACGCCTACTGTGTAAAACTTATGTGTGATTGCATTTCTCAGTTATGCATTGTTGTTTAGTGTTTTTAAGGCTTATTTTCATTCTTAAAGTTCACTAATTCATCTATGTTTCATGGTTAAAACACTCATTCCTTAAGAAAACTTATGGAGAAAAATTTTACATGTTTATATTACTAAAAGGATAGTTAGCATAACAGAAATAATACACTCCTTTCAGATCATTGCTCCACAAAAGAACTAGATATTCTCTCTATTTCTTTGCTGGTGAAGCCAAGGTGAAAATTCCTTTCCTCATACAATGAGGGAGTATATATAACCAAGGGTGACTCTTTGAATACCCTCATGACTATTTGAATTCCCATGAATTTTCAACTTACATGAATATTTGCATTCACGGGTGTCCTTTGGAGTTCTACTTTACAATACATTTAATCACAATGGACATGTTATAAAATAGCGATATGGTGATATTACCACTCATGACATGACATGACACTACTGACATGGACTGCTTGATGACATGGAGATTTCAAGCCATAGTTTTTGCTGAGAGTTGAGTGTATTTATGAAATATATCTACTTTACTCCTCCACAAGCTTTGGTGATAGGGAGTCTTCAATGATCTTAAGTCTTGTATAATGGTCACAAACTAGTGTTCCTTCGCTTTCTCTTAATCAATCACATTGTAATTTTAGTTGTAAGAGTTTGTTTGATCATGATTTCCTCCTTCTCCTCCTTTATCATCTCACCATGACTTGATTGGTCACTTGTTCCTATAATTCACTCATGATTGGATGACATCAATCCAAAAACTCCTAGCCTAAGATGATGCATTTTGATCCATGAACTGAGCTCATGACAAGTGACAGGCTGGGAAAGGAGACTAAGTAAATCTGCAGCTTCAGAGTTCAGGCAAGAAGGGGGAAACCTTGAGCCTTGAGACTGTGCATTGTGTAGTTTAGGCTAGGCTAAGGGACATGACTGCATAGTTTTCAGGGTCAGGAGGGACATGCAGCAGGGATGTGAGTTGGGAATGATAACTACATAGTTCATGAGGTAAAGGAGGTCTGGGTGACTACACAACACATTTCTAAATCTTAGGGGATAAGCTTGTGTCTTTAAGTCATGAAGTGTGCATTTCAAGCCAGAATTGAGGCCTTAATTACGCAATTCCGGAGGTCAATTTTGGGTCTCGATTAAAAAAAATTCTCAATGGAGCAGACTTTGGAGGCCAGTACTATGCACTTAATAGTGCTAGTCAGAGATGTCATAACCAGAGGACTGAAACTGCGCAGTGCACAACTCAGGGGAGGCCTGAAGAAGCTAAGTTTCTCGGTCGGGAAGTTTTCCGGAAAATGACTAAGTGTGGGACTGGTGAGATTGAAGTGATGGACTTCGAATATGATCACACACTTGGAATATTTGAAGAATTAAACAAAGAATTATCCTATATGTGATAGCTTTACGACTAGTTATGACAAGTGTGACAACAAAGACACACTTTATGATGATCGTGACGACACTTATTCGATGATGCTCAGAAATTTGGAAATGAGGGCGATGGATACTTACAAGGTTAAAACAACTCATTTATGAAAATATGGCCTCTTCAAACCGCTGGACCAAGCGCATACATTCACTGTGATAGTAAACATGCCAAAATATGACACTTTGCCTATCTTTCAAAGAAGATCACAAAACATTAAGAAAAGAAATGAAATGAACTTCAAATTTTGTGACAGTTATGAACAAGACCAAGGAAGGTTCCGAAATTTGGCTTAGGCTAAAATTTTGGAGGGTTTTGTAGCGGCTACAACATTTGGCGACACATTTAGGTAGGATTCTAACTCTTTTGTTTTAGTTAACGTGTTTTGTTCAAGGCCTTAGTTCTTAGGGGAGTACCAATTCATCGTGCAGATCACTTTGGTTTCCCCACTTACCCAGTGAATAGACTAAGTCCCCATCATGCCACTTCAATTTAACTAAAAAATGATTCAAATTTATCACGAAGTTTCACACACGGGGAGGGTAATGAAGCTCACGAGTTTAATATTTCCAGAATATACGTTTTCATCTTTGGTGTTTCTCCATTGCCAACAGGCCTGGACAGTACCCCGACGGAGTCACTTCAAGAACACAAACATTGCTCCGCTGCCGGTGATTATGAACAATACCCCGACGAAGTTTCTTTCTTTACCTCTATGCACATGAAGTCTTTCTCTTCTTTTTCATTTTTTTTTTTGAAAATAGTATTGTGAATTATCTCTTATTTATTTTTTGGTGGAAGAAGGATCTCGACTTATTGAGAGGAGGACTGGTTGTTACTTTAGTGAAGTGTGTAGGTTCCTCTGATTTAGTTTTTCTCATTTAGATTTCCTTCTCCTCCCTTTTACTGATTGGATAAACATGAAAACACCAAAACAAAAGAACTGAATATGGGCACAAGGTTTACTGGATAGAGACGATTTCATGGTTTTCCCAAGTCTCTTCTTACAGGAGGATCATATTTTTCATTGGAAATTCATCGACCAAAAGACATAACCAATACGAGAAATGTGGACCAAAGGCTATCCAATTGTTGAAATGTCACAAAGCTCATTAGACTTTAGCCACACACACAATCTTAGAAGCCAACACAAGGAAAACAAATTATTCACAAGAGAGATGAAAACATGAAACAAAGAAAACAACAAGAATAAAAAAAACCCAACAAAAGTAGACTATGTACATAGTGTAGGGCACATCCCCATATTTTCATTGAAAATAATGTTTGAGATCTTGGCCATTGACATAGAGAGAGTCAGTCTTCCCGTCGAGTGATTTAAGACGATAGGTGTGTTGGCCAAGTTTCTTGTGTACAATGAATGGTCTAATCCAAAGGGATTGAAACTTAGTGTATTTTCCTTTGTCTTCATGGGATTTATCCCATTTCATTACTAATTCACCACACTAAATTTATTCTTCCCCGCAAACTTCTTGTCGAACCACCTTTTGATACAGATTTGGAGTAAAACTTTTTATTTGGATTTCAATCTTTCTTCGTGGAGCTTATGAAGGGTGTCCAACCTTTGCTGCACTAACAAACATGATTTTCCTTGGGATTCTTGGGAGAGTTAGAAAGCAGGAAAGTAGATGTCGAGAGGGAGGATGCCTTATTTTCCGTATACCAGGAAGTAGGGGGAGGTGTCCAGGGAAGGCTTAGGCATGACTCAGTCAGCCCATAAAGAATTTACCAAAGAAGAGTGCCAACTCCTTTTCTCATAGAATATGTTCTTCTTAATGATGCAGATCAAGTTCTTATTCATGGATTCAGAGAGACCATTCCCCTGAGGGTAGTAGTTAGCAGAATGCTTTAATACTATTCCATTTTATAATGCAAAATCATAAAGCTTTAGCAATGAGAAATACGTTGCATTGTCAAAAACAAGTGACGCAGGAACGTCAAACCTGGAAATGATGTTCTGTTGTAGAAAAGTGACGACTTATTCATTGTTCACCTATTTGAGTGGAACTTCTTTTGTCCATCATGTAAAGAAATATGTAGCGGTGAGAATGTAGTTATGGTGCTTTGATGAATGTGGAAAAATTTCACTAATAATATATAAGCGCCACTATTGGAATGGTTCTTCCACTATGATACGCTGCAATGGGGCAAATAACTTCTTATTCCTGCCGGCACATCTTTGACAGACTTGAAATTTTATGGACATAAGCATAGGAATATTTGAATAGTGTTGGCCAATAAAAGCTGAATCGCATGAATTTATCTGTCATTGTGTTTCCCACAAAATTAACTTCGGCTGGTCCACCATGGAGATCGTGTAATACCTTCTCTGTATCATGTGCGTCCAAACACCTAAGCAATACTCTGTTATGATTCTTTCTAAAAATCACCCTATGCACCAACTGATAGGATAGATATTTTAGCATGATTTCCCTCTTCCATCGTGCAGAAAAGTGGGAGGGCATGGTGCCATGCTCAAGGTATTGGAGCAAATCCACGTACCAAGAGTTTGTGCTGGTAGTGGGGGTGGTTCACTCAATATCATACATCTCAATTTATTTCTCCCACCCTAAGGGGTCTTCTTCTTCTTTTGTGTCAACTGCTTTTGTTGCTAGTTGACGGAGACCATGCCCCTTGATCACGTGAATTGATTTGATTTCTAAGTCATATTCCTGCAAACCATTCATCCAGTTCACCCTTCCTTCACCCAACTCTTTTTGAACGAGCAGTGATCTGACAGTTGGGTGTGGGACAAAGATAATGCAATGATTCTTCAATAGATAGGGTCGAAAATGTTTCACCGCCTTGTATATTGCATAATATTGTTTATCCATAGTGAGGTAGTTCAGCTTAGGTCCTTGTACAATTGCGCTCATGAAAGAAAAAGTATGCTCATTGTTCATATCATCTTTCCGCATAAGTAAAACTACAATATGTGTCTCAGAAGTGAAGGTATAGAGAAAAAAGTCCTTGTTGAAATCTGGGCTATATAGCGCTGGTGCTTCTATAATCGCTTGTTTGATACGTGAAAATGCTTCCTTTTCCCTTTTGTCCCATTTATAAACAACATCCTTCTTTACCATCTCCTGTATTGGTTTGACAACCTGAGCATATTTGGAGATGAATTTGCGGATGAAGTTTATCTTCCCCAGGAAGGACTGCATGGCCTTCTTATTCACTGGGTAGGGAATCTGCGTGATTTATTTGACCCTATCTGGGTCCACCTTAATCCCAATTTTTATGATAATATGACCCAAGATATTACCCTCAGACACTACAAATATTCTTTTCTTGGGATTGAGAGATATATTGTACTTGCGACATTGCTCAAAAATATTCTTCAAGTGGCGTATGTGATCTGACCCATGTTTGAAGAATACAGTTACATCATCTAGGTAGTCTATTTTTTCAAATAAAACACCCTTGAGGGCATCAGCAGTTGTCATCACCAAGTCATCAGCATGTCACTTACCACAGTGTGACTTGACAAAACCAATATCTATTAGATTTTATCAACCAGTCATCATAATGAGGATGGGATATGCCCGCCTCCTATAAATATTTTTTATTCAGGTTTCCTACAGAGCATGGTTACATTTCTCCTCAGTCAAGGGGTCCCTCTACTCATCTCCGCAGAAAGTTACTCTCTCTCTCTCTCTCAAAGATGTTACACAGACTCTCAGTGAAAACAGAAAAATGTGATGTATTTCAGTTATACGCTTTCTCCTAACCTCATACATCAAGGGGAAACTGTTAAAGCTAGAAAATTGTACACTGTAAAATACATTTAAGGTTTTCTATAAAAAGGTACAAATCAATATTTTCCATTTGAAGATACCATGGAAATAACAAAAATTAAACTTTTCCTCAGGTCGTGGAAGGAAATTTTGGACCGCACACTAGAAGAAAGGAATAAATATGTGGTCGTGCGGATTTTTTTTCGAAAGCCGCACAGTCAAAGGAAAGGAGAACCCAACAACCCGGGACCACTTCCCACTCTTGGGGAGAGGATTCCATGACATGGCTAGTAAGGGAAAGTAGACTTGTAGTCTCCTTAAAGATATTCAAACCTTAATGGAATGATCTTGTCCTACTCTTGAGTCACTATTACTCTTGAACCAAGAGAGGGAAGATGGGTTCAAAATTTTCTATATAAACAAGCCATGGGAAGAGAAAAACATGATACATTGTTAGGTTGGCCAAATTTCTATCAGAGCAACACCACATTTCATTATTTAAGCAAAGGAAGTGAGAGCACTAGCATGTTGGCAATATTTCTTCTCATCAATCCAACATCTTAGTGAGAGTAAAAGATTCCACCATTGGAGAGTTTTCACACTTCTTTTGAGAGAGAGGAGAAACTTGAGAAGAGACTGAGGAAAGGGACCTCCTTGCTAATGATATATAAGCACTATAGCTCAAATGATTCTCTACAACTATTTTTATTATTCTGCCACCAAAATTCAATAAAGGGAGTCTTTTTCCATTATTGTGTTGAATTTTTTCTCCATTGATCATTGTTTTGTATTCATCTCTTTTGTTTAAGTTTATGTTTGTAGATGCATTGTTTTCACTATTTGCAATCCTTTGTTTTTTTTAAGTCTATCCACTAACAACACCAACTATATTTGTGATCCTTTGTAGGGAACAACCAATTGTTAAGGAGGTGTTAGTTAGAACTCCATTTCCACAAAAACACTAACACAATGTCCACATTTGTGCATCTTCTTCTCCCAATGAGATCAAGATTTATAAGGACCTTTTTCAAGAATTCTGCAACATTTTTGCTTTGAAATAAAAAGAGATGTTGGGCATAGATCCAAATATTTTTGTACATAATATTAAAATTTATCCAGATGTAAGCTTGTACATCAATTTTTACATCTAGTTCACCCGAAGAAAGATGCTACCATAAAAGTATATGTTGAAAATATTTTGTGTGCTAGTTTTATATATCCTTTTCCTCTAATTGATTGGGTTTTGAATATCGTTCCCATTATGAATAAGTAAGGTACCATTAGATTAAGTCTTGATTATAGGGATATCAATCGAGCTTGTTCTAAGGACAACTATTTGAACCCTTTCATCGACAAAATCGTTGACGATTGTGCTGGAAGTGAAATATTTTCATTTATGATAGCTTTTTTGGTTATAATTAGATCAATATTCTACCATCAGCCCAACATAATACCACCTTAATCTTTCCATGGGCGATGTTTTCATACTGCAAAATTCCTTTTGTTCAAAAGAACAATGCCACAACCTTTCAAAGGGAAATAGATTATGTTTTCCATAATATTAATTATATAGTGCAACCCTACTTGGATGATTTGCCTACAGATTCCAAACATCGTAAGGATCATTCACTGCATCTCAGATCTATGTTCCTACGTTTTCAGAATTATAACATATGATTAGATTCGCACAAGTGTGTGTTTTTATGTCCAATTTAGTCGAATTTTAGGATTTGTAGTGTCCAAGGATAGGACTTGCATCGATCCTAAAGTCCAGGAAATCATTGATTTTCCTACTCCCTCTTCACTTCTTTAGTTAGAATGCCTTCATGGGAAGGATAAATTTCTATGTAGGTCTTTCCCTAACTACGCAAAACTTACGAAAGCATTTACTCGACCACTGAAAAAAGGGGTTCCCTTCCATTAGGATTGATGAGTCCCATCAATAGGTATATCTTGAGTATCATTATGCCATCGTCTAGCCTTAAAACTATCCTTTTCTCACATTATTTCACATTTTTTGTTATAATTTTGGTTAGTAAGAATATTAAAATGTGTTTTTCATAGATGTGGCCTAATGTGGTTTAATTTCAGGAAATAGAAGCATTTTTTAGGAATTTACTATGTAGAGGTTTGATGGAGACAATCATGAGAGATTCTAGGGGGTTTGTCAACCTCCTTAACTCACTAACTTGGCTTTGGATCACAACATCCTCTCTCACCAGTTCAAATCCATTGACAACTAAGTAGCTCCTAGCATAAGTGAAGCTCAAGAGGGACCAGATCCACCATTTCTGAGATCAAGGAGGTAATCATTGTTATTTTCAAGGGAGATTCTATCAGCTACCCTTTTTTATAAATGAAAAAGATGAAAACATCATTAGGATTTGAAGTTTTGATTCAGCTAGGAGTAGCTATTGAGCTCAGAATTTGACATTCTCATTTTTAAATTTCTTGTGATGTATGAGACTATTACTTTTTGGTAATGAGAAGTTGGTTATTAAGTTGCATCTGAGTTAGTTTGAGGGGGTTGATACCCTTGGGTTTGGGCCAAACCCAGAGGCTTTGGTCCCTCTTTTTTACTTTTATTTTGTTATTAGTTCCAAGCATTTCATAGCTTTCTTTCATTACAGTAGAGGTTAAGCTATAAAAACCTATGATTGCAAGCTTCTACATCACCTCTCTTGTGGGATAATGGTTGGGAGGATTCACAATATCAGCACAAAAAAAATTGTTTATGATTTCTTGGGAATAGATAGATGTTAGTTTTATTTCTTCATTTTTATATTTTGTAACTAAGGAGTTAGTTTAGTGACCAGGGTAGTCTTATGGAATAAAATAGATGTTATTAAAATTCAACTCATCTTTTCCGTCATAGTTTATATCAATGTGTTAGTGATCAATAAATGTATGTATGTGGTTGGTTGCATGGTTATGTTGATATGTAGTGGAGGGAACCTCTTTCACCTCCATTTGGACTTCTCCACATTATCTTTCCATCACCCAATTATGTTCCTAAAAATTTGTTTCCACAGTCTCTCTGCCTAGGAAATTTAGGATACCGTGGGCATTCATCCTGGTGCAAGACAGACCTCTGAGAGGTCCTGGGATTGGATAGGAGGCTTTCCAAACCTTCCTAAACTCGCTCCTACTTTTATCCACCTCCTAATTCCCTCAATACATCATATCCACCCAAAGAAGGCTCTCATAATCCCTCCTATAACATTACAGGTCCTCATATAGCAATACAAGATCTCCTGTAGAAACACATGTAGCAAGAGTATAACACCATTTTCCTTCACCTATTTTACTCCCCGCTTCAGCCTTAGCTCATTCAAGATGAATAATAACCCCAAGTTGTGATTTTATGATCAAGAGAAGCTCCTAGACCACTCCAACCATTATTTTTCCTCACTGCAAAACAAAGTAGAATTAGTGTTTTAATCACAAGCATGATACAAGTTATATTTATGATTCTCAAGAAAGTGTGAATTAGATAGTTGATACATAAAATTATGTTACTGATTTGATGAATTATGCAAGTTAGAGTAGCTTTCCTTCTTCAAGTATATTAGCCCTTTTCCTTTCATGAAATGTTAATTAGAATCTACAAGTTGAACGAATGGAATTTTCGCTTTCATAGTTAGAATCAATTTTCAATTATGCTTTCATCAACAATATTTCATTATAGTTAAGTAGGAGGAATGGTATTTGAACACCTTTATCTAATGACATGACTGAGGGTGGCATGAGTAGAATCCAACATACTGTGCATATAACATTGTCACCTCTAAGTTTTTACAGTCCCCGGGCTAATAATTTGAGTTGAGGGCTCACCAATTTTTGGCGTCATTGTCGGGGAAATGTCTAAGTAAGTGTTGTTTCTGCTTAAGCATTGTTTTTTGTTTTGCATTAATTTTTGAAAAAAAAGTGATACATAAATACATAGAAAATATTTCGTGCCTCGTGCGAGTAGGGATAATCAAGAAAAATTCTTTCCAAAAACTCCCACACCATTAAGCAATCAACCTTCACTCTTCTTCGATGAATGTGAACTTCTCTCTCTAACTATAATGGATTTAGAAGACCCTCAAGGTGAGAAACCTAAAATGTTTGAAGAACCTATTGGGGAAGAAGAAGAACCCACTTCACCACCCAAACTATGGTTGAAAACAGGAACAACGAAGTTTTCCCCATCAGAGAAACAAATGGAGAGGCTAGAATGAAGAATATAATCCTTACTGCCCTTCCACACTTCCATGGCCTAACCTCTGAGGATACTGACACATTCATGTTTGAATTTTTTTATTGTTTTTAGGACCTATGACTATGCATATGATGAGCAGAAGCTGAATTTTTTCCACTCTACCCTTAAAGATGCAGCCTTGTGCTAGTTTATGGGTTTTCTTGGGGGCAACATCACTACCTAGGCCCAAATGAAATAGGCATTCAATAAAAAGTAAAAGGAATATTATAGTTCCAAAGGAAACAAGGAAGAAATATTTAGGATGATTCAGGGACTTGATGAATCCCTAGAGGACCATGGGGAAAGATTCCAACTCATTTATAGGAGGGCCAAATGTATCCTTGATCCTAAGTCACTCAAGCTAGTCCTACTTCGATGGATTAGAGAAAAAGAGATGTAAACCCCCAACATGATATATGGAGGAGATATCTATCAATTTCCTTATGATGACATCAAAAATTTATTCAAGAATCACTCTAGGGATGCTAGGAAAAAGGGTAGGGCTAGTCAAGGTTTGGTCTGTTCCTCTCCCTTGACAACATCCATCAAGAATGAGATAGGGAACATGTTGGAGGATTTCAAGAGTGAAATTTCACATACCTTTTCATTACAAATGGATACCATGAAAATAAAAAGGAAGCAAGAGGAAGCAGAGAGGGGATGAGCTGTTTTATGCCTTAGATGCACTAAAACACATCCTAGGGCCCATTGAATGTCATAGAAGTCTGCCTAGTCTATGAAGAGAATCATGCAACAAACAAATTTCCCTCTTTTCCAGGACTAAATTTTGTATACCAAGGGACGGAAGGTGGGCTAGAGAAACTTTGTTTCATTAATCAAAGAAGGCCCCAAGGACCTCAACAATATCAACAAGGAATGCAAGGTGAACATTAAACTTATTATAATCTAAATCAGAATGCACCTTTCCATCCTCACTATTCTTCCACTCATCGATCATGGTCCACACCTCCTTCTTGGATTATGATCCTTCATATACTCCTCAACCTATCAACCATACTTTTCATCCATATCCTCCTCAATCTTCATAATGGGGAAACCCATCATAAGGGTGGAGGCATAAAACCAACCAACATCCTTATTTACTGCCTCCACCCCAACCTAAACTGAATTTCACTCATCCTAATCCACCTAAGCAACCTAAAATGCCTTCTCAACCCAATCCGAACCCAAAAAACAAGTAGGCACGACAGGTCTACAATGGAGAGACATCCTATTTGGCTTATGCTGTGGAAATCTAGGAGATCAACCTTCGGTTTGGGAGAGTGCTCTAGATAATAATCCACCTTATCTACCTGAATAACTTGAAGAAGAGAGGGAAGAGAGTGCTCATCAAGTATATCCACCTTCATTTCCTGAAAGGTTGATCCACCCTAGCCAACACACCCTAGAAGATATTGAAATTCTAGGAGAATTGAAGAATTTGTGTGTTAAGATACCCCTTCTCCAAACCATTAAATACATTCCCTTATATTATCAAGGAAAAATGTTTTAAAAATCTCGTGAGAAGAAAAAGAGACACCCCCACTATAAATGATGTTGGGAAACTATCTGATCTGATGCTTGGGAGGGTGATCTTCCTGAAATACCTAGACCCTGGCAGCCCAGTAGTGGCTGTGCACATTGATGGAATTATGGTCCCTAATACCCTAATTGATATTGGGGTTGCAATGAATATTATGACTAGGGAAACCATGCTAAAGCTCAATGTCCAAGGGGATTTGAGGAAGACCACCACATTCATTTAGCTTGCAGACAAATCCACAGTAGCTCATGAGGGAATTGTTGAAGATGTTATGGTCTCCATTGACTCTTGGGAGTATCCTACTGATTTCCTGGTTCTCCAGACAAAAATCAAGTTTAATGGCTATCCTCTCATCTTAGCAAGACTTTGTTTGGCCACTGCTGATGCCTACATTAGTTGTATGGATAGAAACATTACCATTAAGAATGGAAATTTATCAAAACAACTAGTATTGTATCCTCATTCTCATCCTTCTATTGGACATGACTTACCCTTCTGGTTAGAGGATGAATTATATCACACAACCCCCTACCCAATATGAAATATAGATATTGTTATATGAGGGGGAAAACCTAATGAAGATGACCTCATTGACCATATCATATAGAACCAACCTCCCACTTCCATTCCAATTGATGAACTGATGAAAGAATCTGGGAGTAGTCCTTGGAATGAATTATGATTGGTTGACTCAAGTCCAGAACATGTCAAGATTGCAGAGTTCATCTCATATAGAAATTTAAATATAAACCCGTCTTTATCGACCAAACAAGAAGAAAAAATGTGCAATATACTAAGGAACCACCTAGATGTTTTTGCTTGGGACTATAAGGAAATGAAAGGGGTGCATCCCTCAGTTTTGTACTCATCATATTTACATCAAAGAGTGATGCAAAAATTTGCACCAACCTTAGAGGAGGATGAACCCAACCCTTATTGGAATTGTGAAGGAATAATTACAAAATTTGGTGGATGTAGGGTTAATCTACCCCATTTTAGATAGCGAGGGGGTGTCCCCTCTAGTTTTAGTCCCAAAGAAGAATGAAAAGTGGAAGATCTATGTTGACTATAGAGAGCTTAACAAGGCCACAAATAAAGATCAATTTCCATTTCTCTTCATTGACCAAGTCCTAGATGGTATTACAGGAAATAAATTATTTTCCTTCTTGGATGGATTTAGTGGATACAATCAGATCCATATTAGCCCTGAAAACCAAGACAAGACCACATTTACATGCCCCTGGGGTACTTTTTCCTATATAGTTCTTTCATTCGACCTGTGCAGTGCCCTTGCTACTTTTCATAGGGAATTTTTAATTATATTCGTTGAACTTGTTGATGACTTCGTAGAGATATATATTGATGATAATACTCCTTATGGGTGTGACTTCCAGGAATCTATCTCTAATTTATGAAAATATTTGAAGGAATGTATTGAAATGAATCTCCCATTGAGCCTTGAGAAATGTGAATTGTTGATGAATGTAGGGACTATCCTTGGCCATTCCATATCCAAGGAAGGGATATAGATTGACCCAAACAAAATTTCCATCATCAAAAGGGTCCCTATCCCTAAAAAACAAAGAGATGTCAGGAGTTTTTTGGGATTCATTGGGTATTATAGAAGGTTCATCAAAGATTTTAGTAAAGTGGACTCACTTTTGTTTGGATTACTGGCAAAAGACTCATATTTTTGTTGGAAAAGTAGTTGTCAAGTGGCCCTTGAAGTGTTGAACGCAAAGTTAACCACTGCACCCATCCTTAGGGGTCCCAACTAGGAATTTCTTTTCCATATCCACACTGATGCATCGATAAAGCTATGGGGGAAGCCTTAGGAAACATAGAAGATAAATTGGTTTATGTTGTCTATTTCACTAGTAATAATATGTCTAAAGTTGAGTTGAATTAAATTTTCACTGAAAAAGAACTCTTAGTTTTAGTACATTATTAAACAAATTTAGGCACTATATCACTAGGTATCAAAATTTTGTTCATATTCATCATGTAGCCATTAATTATTTAATTAATAAGCCTAATGTTAATTCCATGATAATTATATGGTTCTTATTGTTTCAACAATTTGATTTGACTATTATTGACAAACTATGGAAAGAAAATGTGGTTGCAGATTTCCTCTCAAGGCTAACATTACCTACAGATAATGAGGAGATGGTGGATGATCAAATTCTAGATGAACACCTCTTTTCAATATCGATCCTTTCTCCTTGATTTTCTAAAAAAGACAACTACTTTTTTGTTGGGAGGTTCCCTCCTAATCTGTCATCCAAGGAGAAAAGCAAGATTGTCAAAAAAAGAGATCCTTTCACTTTGAGACCAAATCTGATTTTGAGGAGATGTGTAAGGGAAGAAGAGGTTTTGAAATCCTCTCATCATTCCATGATGGACCTTATGGGGTTCATTTTTCTGCTAAGAAGACAACCTTTAAATTTCTATAGGCTGGTTACTATTGGCCCAATTTACATCAATATGCAAGGAGATACACCACCAAATGTGATCAATGCCAAAGGATGGGAAAATCCACACTCAGGGATGAAATTCCTCTGCAACCTAAAGTAGCCTCAGAGCCATTTGACAAGTGGAGCATGGATTTTAGTGGGCTAATTGATCCACCATCGGGAAAAAATAAGTACAACAATGTATGCATTGATTACTTTACAAAGTGGGCTAAGACAAAGGAAATTAAATCAACAACTGAGCAGAAGGTGGCCAAATTTTTAAGAGAAAACATCTTCTACAAGTTTGGGTATCCAAGGGAGGTAGTCACCGATCAAGGAGAACAATTCACATCAAATATTATTGAATATCTCATGAGGCAAAACCATGTCAAGCACAATGAATCCACTTCCTATCACCCTAAATAAAATGGGAAAGTAGAGGTCACAAATAGAGCATTGGAAAGAATATTAACCAAGGTTTTTAACAACAAGATGAAGGATTGGGAAGATAGACAAGTGGATGCCACTTGGGCCTACAAAACCACCTGGAAAACCACCACTAGATTCACTCCATATGACTTGGTTTATGGGAAGAAGGATTTGCTTTCAATTGAGTTTGAATATAACACTTTAAGCATTAGGGGAATTTTGAGGTCTAAAATGGGCCTCCTAAGAAAAATGTACAACCAAAATAAGCTTTATAAGAACCAATAAGATTCAATATGATGATGTCAACCATGGGGGATGATTCACCATTTTTTAAGTAAAATGATAAAAATATTAAAAAATAATAAAATAATAAAACTACTTTTTCAACTCTTTAGATGAAAAATTTAATACTCATTAGACGAAAAATTTAATTCTTCATCCAAGGAGTACCCATGTTGCATACTTTCAATGGATCTTGCCACATGAAAAATGAGAAATACATGAAAAAACATGATTACAATCATGTTTTTCATGTATTTCTAATTTTTTGTGTAGCAGGATTGATCGAAAGTATGCAACATGGGTACTCCTTGGATGAGGAATTAAATTTTGCATCCAACGAGTACTCCTGCTCGAAATAATTTGAGTAAAAAATTTGGGAGATAAGTTGAAAATACGAATTGAAAAAGTAGTTTTTTCTTTTTTCCCTCTAAAATTTGGTGATGTAATCAAATATTATTTTATTATTTCCACTATTATTTTATAATTTCCTTAGGAAGCCCATTTTAGACCTCAAAATTCCCCTAATTAATGAAAAATTATTTGGACTTAGACTTCACAAAAAAACAACAAAAATGGTTACTCTTCAACAAGATGATGAGCTTAGTGAAAAGAGTCGCCTTCACTAAGTGGGCCCGCAGGCTATTTTTGGCGCAAGTATATTTTTAGACTATGTTTATTTTTAGACATGGTGATCATATTTCAGAAGTTGCAGTGTGCTATTTGTGGATGGTTGATCAAGTTGGAAAAATAGATGAAATTCTATTTTTAGAATATTGGGTGAAGTCTATTTATAGATCATCAATCTAAAAATAGAAGTGTCGATTATTATTAGCTCTTAATAATAATTCGACAATAAACAACAATTTATTCTCTTGGAGCACTTAATTTCAGTGCATAGATTTGGAAAATCAGTGAGCTGAAGGAATTACGCAATTCCTAGGGTTTACTAGTGGTTCATGCATGGAGGACTCAGTTAGAACTGAAGTGGAAAATTTATGACAAAGTTGGAAGAGTAGTTCATGGAGTTGTTATTCAGTTTAACTCAGTTAATGGAGTTAAACTCAGTTGAGCTAGTTGTATCTAGTCCAACTGAATGATACAATAGTGAGAGTGTAGTGAATTAATTAGTTAATTAATTCACAAATAATAACTCATTAATCAACTGAACAAATACAACCGTTAACTACAGTGCATGTCAGTTCCAGTGGAGACCTAGTGGAGAGATAGGTGAAATGGCAAGATGGACTATCCGTTGTGACTATAGTGATGCATTAATTGCACCACACACACATTGGATTTGCCAATGAGGATTGCGTAGTCAAGGCAAGGGTAATTCGAATTCATTCAGAGCTATTCTTCAGCAGGGATTGCTTAGTCGAGGCAGGCTATTAGGTGGCAAGAAATCAGTGCATGGATTTGCAGATTTATTCTGATTAGTGTGTGACGATTGATTGTACTGAGAGATTGATGTACTAAGATTTGTATGAGATTGTTACCCGATCTCCATGATACATAATATATGATAGTTTGGGTTTTTAGCTTCAGGCTTTCCCGTTAAGAAACTGTGTTATGTGCAACTATTTTTATTTTTGCTTCACATGTGTTTGCAATTAATTTTCCGCAAAATATTAACAGTGGAGTTATTTTGTATTTTGCAAGAAGTTAAATATTGTGATATCAGGGGAATCTGGATGTATGCATGCTTAGCGTATACTAATTTATACATGGTATTAGAGCAGTGTTAATTCTTGAAGATTGCAATTGTGAAGAATTGCTGAGTTTGTGCTGGTGGACAATTCGAATTTGCTTCATAAAATTCTTGGTGCAGAAGTTGAGTATACATTGAAATGTCTTTCAATGGGTTGCGATTGGAGTATGCCCTTGACGGGGGCTCGAATTACATAGCCTGTAAGGATAGGATGGAGGCAGTGCTGGAGGATAATGCACTGAAGGAGTTCATCGATAGTGATGTTCCTAAGCCGAGATCTAGCGATGCTGCATTACTTGATGCATGGCAAAAGAAGATAGCAAAGACAAGAAGAATTCTATTGGAAGGTGTGAAGGACCATATTGCGTCTAGCCTTCATGGGAAAGCCACTCCATTCTTAATGTGGAAGGCTTTGATAGATTTGTTCCAAAGCAGTAGCAACCAAAGGAAGTTGGTGCTGAAAGACAAGCTCATAAAAATAAAAATGGAGAAGGGCGACAATATTCCAAAATATCTCACGAAGTTTGTCCACTGTAGGGATGAACTGGGAAGTGTGGGGATTACAGTTGATGATGAAGAATTGGTGAGCTTGGATCTCCTTGGGCTTTCGAAGAGTTGGCATAGCTAAAAAGACTTTGTCAATGGATGGGAGAAACTGCCGGGATGGGAGAAACTTTGGTTGTGCAGGAGGAGATAATGCGGGGTACCAGGGAAGGCTGTTCATCGAAGAATGAAGATGAAGAGAATTACGCTTTGGATGCCAAAGCAAGGAAAGGGAAGGGGAAGAAATTTCCTTCAAAATCCGAAGCTAAAGGCAAGTAGTAGGATTTCTCCAAAGTGAAGTGTTTTCACTGTCACGAACATGGGCATTTCACCACTAACTGCCCACAGAAGAAGAAGAACAAGAAGGCTGCTGGAGCTGTAGCTGGAGAGGCCTTAGCCTCACAATTTGAAATGTATTTCTCTTTGATCGTATGCTTGGTTTCAAGCTATATGGGATCGGTGTGGTATCTTGATAGTGGTGCGTCTTTCCATATGACGGGAGACAGGGAGTTGTTTAGTGACTTGGAGGAGAAGGACCTCCAGATGCATATAGAGATGGGCGACGATGGTCAATACAGTGCGAACAAAATTGGGACAATTACCTTTGAGAGGGAGTCCAGTAATCCATTCTTGTTGAAGAATGTTATGCATGTTCCAGGTCTGAAGAAGAACTTGGTCTCAGTCGCAATGTTGGACGACAAAGGTTATGATGTTGTTTTCAGTGAGGGAAAATCTTTTCTTCGACATAAAACCATGGGTCAAACCAAGAGGATAGGGATTAGAGTTAAGAATCTCTACAAGTTGGAGGTAGATGGTTGTGCTACAATGGTGGGAAAAGCAGAAGAAGTGGTGAGCCGGTATGAGGGCGAATTATGGCACAGGATATTGGGCCATCTTCACCATGGTGCTTTGAATATTTTGCAGCAGATTTCTACTGGACTTCCCAAGGGTACTCTTGCGTAGTCAAATCAGTTCAAGGGATGTACTATGGGTAAGTTTGTGAAGACCACCTTTCATGAGAAGGAGAACCGTGCTTCGGTGATCCTGGAGATAATTCACACAGACGTGTGTGGCCCTTTCTCGGTTGCTTCAACAACAAAACACAAGTATTATGTTATATTTGTTGATGAATATTCTCATAGATGTTGGATCTTCTTCATGCAAAAGAAGAGCGAAACATTCTTAAAGTTCTGTGAGTTCAAAGCATTGGTGGAGAAGGAGTCGGGGAAGCAAGTGAAAGATCTATGGAGCGATAATGGTGGTGAATACATCTCGGGTGAATTCAAAGACTTCTGTAGCAAAGAAGGAATTCGAAGAGAACTCATAGCAGCTCATAACCCACAATAGAATGGGTTCGTGGAGAGGAAGAACAGAATGATCGTGGGTGCTACACGAGCTATGCTTGAGAGGGAGCTAGACTTGCATGCAATGAAGGAATTGCTTGTTCCGAAAGATGAGCCTCCAGATGTGGATCAGCCACAGGAGGAGATTCATGGAGTGGAGGAGTCAATTCATGTAGAACCAAACATCAAAAAAGGCGGAAATCATACCACAGAAGCTGAGAGACTAAAGCTTGATGCGGCACAGAATGTAGGAGTCCCTACATCACAACGCAGACAGAGACAGTCACCTGACCGATTTACTGGATACATGGCTCTTATGAGCAAGTGTATCGTGACAAAGCCATTTTATTTTGAAGAAGCAGTGCAGGAGCCCACATGGGTAGATGCCATGGTGGAGGAGTATGACTCCATTACCAGAAACAGTGCTTGGGAGATTGTTCCAAGGCCGGTGGGTAAATTAGTTGTAGGATCAAGATGGATCTACAAGGTAAAGAAAGCTGTTGATGGGAGCGTCAAGAAGTATAAGGCAAGATTTGTTTCCCGAGGCTTCTCACAGATCGAGGGGATTGATTATGAAGAAACCTTTGCACCTATCGCATGGTATTCTTCCATAAGGACCATCCTTGCTCTCTCAGCGCAGATGGGTTGGCACATTCATTAGATGGATGTGAAGACTGCATTCCTTAATGGGATCATTGAGGAAGAGGTTTACATTGAGCAGCCTGAAGGATTTGAAATCTTTAGTAGTGAGTCGCATGTGTGCAGGCTCAAAAGAGTGTTGTATGGGATAAAGCAAGCACCACATGCTTGGTACACACAGATCGAAAACTATTTCACTGGACTTGGCTTCACCAAGAGTGAGGTGGATGCAAACCTGTACCAAATTGTGGTGGAGGGTAAGCTTTTAATCATTGTGTTGGGAAAAATAATGAGAGCGGGGGGTGAATCAGTATTTTGAGCTGACTGAAAACTTTTTACTTTTTCTTAAAAACCATACGCTACTTTACTGAACCCAACTCGCGTATACACGCGGATATCCTTAAGTAAAATCACGTATGTCCAGAGATCTTATTATGCATTTAATTCTTTACTTAGATCATTGCATCATTCATTCAACAGATGTTTAGTAAGTAGTAAGAATGTGCAGTAATAACAGAATAAACCATCACACATAAGCAACACACATGAACACCAGTATTTAAGGTGGAAACCCAATTCGGGAGAAAACCACCGCTGGTGTCGTCTCTGTCTTCAATATTTGTTATAAAGAAAACTTCTTACAATTTTGTACTGGCGCAGACTCATACCAGCACGCAGGCACCCACCTGTAGAAGGCTGCAACCTTCTCTCGTTCTCCAGTGACTATTTGAAGGGAGCTCCAACCCCCTGATCTCATTTATCAGCCTCTCCTGGAAGGGAGCTACTACCCCCTGCTCTTAGCACCAACTTCTACTGGCAGAAAGATTCCACTTTCATACTGAAGGCTTCAAACCTCAGATCCACTGCAGACCACGTTTCATCAATTTTCATACTGGATCAAAACAGCTTCAATACAACCCTTTAACATCAACAACCATACTTTACCCAAAACTTCAATTAGAACAGTAATACCACTGCAACCAGAATATCAAAAATAACCCAGACTTTAGAGTAGATAATCAAACACACATTCAACCTTGAACAATCATTAATTCAGATACCATACGCTACTTTGCTTCACTGAAGCCGCGTATATATGTGCTTTCCTGCTCATCAACCCACGTATACTTCGGTGCATACCAATTTTTATATTCTGAATTAATACGCGACTTTTCTTTACAGTTTCCGCATATGCACGCGCTTTCCTTTTCACCAACTAGTGTATTCTTCTATGTATGCTTTCTTTCAGAATTTTTTCAGATTCATATTTAGATCTGAAATCAGATTTCTGTTCAGACAATCTATCAACCATGCAGAACTGTTTAGACAGTCATTCTTCCCCCATCAATTCATTCATTGAATCATCAACCAATCAACCAAAAACTTGATCTTTAATCAACATAATCAACAGCATAATCAACAATCAAACAACCCAGATCTGTATGAAGACATCCTTGACAGATAGTAGTAAAACAGAAAAACAGATCAGACATTTCATTCCACACACTTCAGCAAAACCCTAGATTCCATATGCGCTTTTACTTCACTGAACCTGCGTATATGCGCACTTTTCTACACACCAACCTGCGTATACTTCTGTGTATATTATTCTTCAGAAAACCCTAAATTCCATACGCGCTTTTCATGAAGCGAACCCGCGTATATACGCGCTTTTACCGAGAAAAAATAGCGTATAGATCTGAAAAAGATAAACTTTGCAGAACAGATCAGATCTATAAACTTACCCATATTTCTTCAATTTCTTCATCAGACTTGTGCCAGATCTTCATCATTTATTTTGCAGATCATCCTAGAGATTCATCATTTCTAGAGATCTTGAACCTTCATCATATCCATGGGTGCATCATAGATTCAGATCTATCAATTAAGAACAAAGTTCATTCATGTAGATGTTTCTTGGAGAAATTTCTTCATCAACAACCCTTACACATGCACACCTTGCACTATGATCCTCTTCTCCTTATATATATTTAGCCTTTATCAATACCATGAGTCAAAACCACTCAACCGCTGATGGTATTCCTGGACGGGATCAAATAGATAATCCAACGCTCAATACTATGGGCCAATACCATGGTCATGTCCCCTGGTTTTATAAATTTAGAGCGCAAATAGGCATACGCTACTTGGTACGTAATTTTCTGCGTACATACGCTACTTTGCCTTTACAAACCCACATATGCTTTGTGACATCTTGTTCATCATTACTCTGGCACTTACTGGAATTCTTTTCTCTGTCACATCTGAACTAATCTGTAGCTACATCATCCTTACATATTTAACACATAGGTTGCTTATCATAGGCAACTCATCAAGTAGGTTTCCATCAAGGACAACTTCATCAAGTAGGTTGCCATCAAGGACAACACATTGCATCATATTGCCAACAATATCCCCCTTTGGACTTGATGGCAACCATGATGGTGTTTGATCACCACAACAAATAGATACATTGATTATAACCATTATTCAAACACCATGATACTCTCCCCCTTTGACATCAAGGGCAAAGGGCGGATCAAAACCAAAACAAGGTTTTTCTTCTCTTGTAGAAAGAAGAGCTCTGTAGATCTGATGTGTACTGAAGTTACCATGCTCCCCCTGAGTTCACCCTGAATCTTCAAACATATTTTTCAATGAAGTACATGACTCTATGACCTTTCCTATCACCAAGGACTCATACTTACATCAATGATCCAACCAAGTGGATTTACATATGTGACTCAAGTACCCAACCAAGTGGGTTTACATGTTTTGACTCAACTACCCAACCAAGTGGGTTTACAAATTTGAAGAAGTCCTTACATGACTAAATATAACAATTTACATCATAGGTCTCAACATGACATTTTTCATCAAATTACAGAAAGGACTTATACAATCAAGATCAAAGAATCTCAAGCATGAGATCAGACCACAAAAAATAATTAGAATGCCAACAATGCATCCTTTCCATATGAACAAAGCTCCCCCTTAGCTTGTGCATCCTGAACACTTTCAACAACAAATCATCAAGGCATCTTCATCAAATATCAGAGAATGAAATAGAAATATGAGAGCTGAAACATCACCAGAGATACCCAACAACACCACAGTTGTGCTGAAGAATGCTGACCCAGAAAAATTTTGTCAGCAACCACCCATACGCAATTTTCTGTGTATAAAATCACATATATACGTGACTGTCCTTCAGGAAATCCGCGTATCCAATTCAATTTTCTGAATTTAAGCAGATCTGATCCTCTGCATGGCAGAGACTACTCCTAGCTTCTGTCTAAGATATTTGAATGCTTGCCTAGGTAGAGGTTTGGTAAATATATCAGCAAATTGTTCTTTGGATGGAACATACTCCAAATTCACCTTTTGTTCAAGCACTTGTTCACGTAAGAAGTGATATTTGATGGGAATGTGCTTGGTCTTGGAATGCATAACATGATTTTTTGAGGTACTGATGGCACTTGTATTATCACACATAATGGAGATAGGAGGTGAAAATTTGATTTGACTGTCTTGTAAGGTTTTCATCATCCAAAGAAGTTGAGTGCAACATGATGCGGTAGCCACATATTATGCTTCTGTTGTAGATAAGAAAATAGAGCTTTGCTTCTTACTGAACCAAGATACTGACCGGGGCCCCATATAGAATGCACCACCACTAGTGCTTTTCCAATCATCAACATTTCCAGCCCAATCTGCATCAGTGTAAGCATGAAGAGTGAGATCAGCATTCTTTGGATACCATAGTCCAAATCTTGAGTTCCTTGTAGATATTTGAATATTCTTTTGACAGCCTAAAGGTGAGACTCTTTTGGATTAGCTTGAAATTTTTCAACAATCCCAACTGCATGCATAATTTTTGGTCTAGTCCCAGTGAGATAAAGTAGACTTCCTATCATAGATCTGTATTCTGGTTGATTCACCGTGGGGGAATCATCATTTGAACTGAGATTGCATCCGGTTATCATTGGTGTACTTAAAGGTTTGAAATCTTCCATGCCATACTTCTTCAAGATTTTCTTGAGATATTTTGCTTATGATAAGAATATGCCATCTGTTGCTTGTTGTACTTGTAAGCCAAGAAATATTGTTAGTTCCCCAAGTAAAGACATTTCAAATTCTTGCTGCATAGCAGAAGCAAATTTCTGACTCATATATTCTTCATTACTTCCAAAAATGATGTCATCAACATATACAACCACAATCAATAGTTTATCATTTTCAGTTTTTGTGTATAAGTTGCTATCAGTAGACCCCTTTGAAAATCCTTGTTGATGAAGATATTTGTCAAGACGATAATACCATGCCCTTGGAAGCTTGTTTGAGACCATATAGAGCCTTTTAAGTCTACAAACAAGTTTTTCATCATTTCTAAAATGAATCCTTCCTAGTTGTTCTACATAAACTTCTTCTTCTAAATCACCATTTGAAGCAGTTGCCATCCATTTGATAAAATTTGATTTGTTGGAAGCTTGAAAAAGCAAGAAAAAGGTGTGGCTCAAGTCTAGCTACGGAAGAAAAAAGTTTCTTCAAAGTCTATACCTTCTTGTTGAGCATACCCTTGCAAAAAGTCTAGCTTTATTTCTTATAACATCCCATTCTCATTTAACTTGTTTTGGAATATCCATTTAGTTCCAATGACATTTTTGTCATGAGGTCTTGGTACTAATTCCCAATGTTGATTCTTTTCAATTTGATCAAGCTCTTCATTCATGGCTTGAATCCAACATTCGTCTTTGCTAGTTTGATTGACATTACAATAGTGGATAGAAATTCCAGATAGCTAGAATATCCCACAAGAGTCCTTCTTGTTTGTACACCTGATCCCTTATCTCCCAAAATTTGAGATTCTGGATGATTCTTTTGAACATATCTGGATGGAGCTTTTTCAGATAAATCATCTTCAGGTTCTTCATTGGGTTCCTTGTCTATATCATTTCTATTTGATGTAGAAGGATATATGTCACCATTGTCTTCATCTGTTGTTTTTCTTCTTTTGGAGCTGTGGGAGACTCATCAATAACAACATCTATACATTCAACAATATTCCGAGTCTTTTATTGTAACATTTATATGCCCTACTCCTAGAGGAGTAACCAAGAAATATTCCTTCATTTGCTCTGGGTTCAAACTTGCCAAGTTTTTCATCGTTATTTTTGATAAAACATCTGCTTCCAAAAACTCTAAAATGCTTCACAGTGGGAGGATTACCATACCAGAGTTCATATGGAGTTTTATCACTATTTACTCGAACATGTGCCTTGTTAATAATATTTACCGCTGTATGTGCTGCTTCTCCCCAAAAAGTGTCAGGTGTTCCGGAATCATCAAGCATAGCTCTAGCCATTTTTTGAACTGTTCTGTTCATTCTTTCTGCTACGCCATTTTGTTGTGGAGTGCCAGCTACAGAAAATTGTCTTTTTATGCCATGGTGTTCACAAAATTCAAGGAATTCATTTGATGTATATTCTTCTCCTCGATCAGATCTAAGATACTTGATTTTCAGATCTAATTCATTTTCAGCTAAAGCTTTGAAGATCTGAAATTTTTCAAATGCTTCATCTTTGTGTTTAATGAGCCCGATCCAACACATTCTAGAGTAATCATCAATAAATAAGATATAGTATTCTTCCCCACGTGGTGACTTTTTCTTCATAGGTCCACATATGTCAGTATGAATGAGTTCAAGAGGCTTACTTGCTGATCCTTTTTTGGCATTAAATTTCACTCTGGTTTGCTTACCGAATTGGCAAGATTTGCATATGGTACTCTCAGGCAGAGTAATATTGGGAAGATCATGAACAACTTTGAGTTTACTAGATTTGTTGATTTGAGAGAATCTCAAATGCCCCAATCTTCTATGCCATAACCAATTTTCTGAAGATTTACCCAAGTAACATTTTTCTTTACAGCTTTTCAATACATACAAATTGCTTGGTGTTATATTTCCTTTTATAATTGTTTTTCCTGTTTCAAAATCACGTACCACACATTCTTTTGAGCTAAATACAACTTCAGTTCCTTGATCACACATTTGAATTACACTTAATAGGTTATGCTTTAATCCATCCACATACATAAAATTGTTAGCTTTCACCTTTTCTTTTAGAAAAACATAACCTTTTCCATTAATGATAGAAGGAGTATCAATTCCAAAAGTAACATTCTTTTCTCTTCCTAGAGAATTGTATGCAAGAAGTTTATTTCTGTCACCTGTCATGTGTTTTGAGCATCCACTATCAATGTACCATTGATTTTCTTTTCCTTCTGCAAATAAATCTATGCCATAGTTCTCAACCTATAATTCCTTCTTTTTCCATACTTTGGAAGTTGAAGGTATATGCTCTTTTGGCTGAAGTTTTCTCTTGCATTTAGATTCTTCATGACCAAAGTTATTGCAATAAGCACATTCAATTTCATTTTGAAGAGGAGAAAAGTTGTTGTATGTATTCTTCTTTGTTCCAATATCGATCCTTTTCTTTCTTGCTTATTTTGTTTTCATGATAGTTTTATATGCAACACATTGAACATCTTTATGAGCAAAATTGTGACATGAGAAACATTGTCCATTGAAGAAGAAATTTCTACGATCATAAAATATCCTTCTTGAATTTACCTGTTGATTGGTGTTTCTTTGAAAGAGGTTCCTGTTAGTGTTCTTTGAATTGAGATGATCATGCTTTACCTACAAAGATTCTTTATTCCCTTGCTGAGTGGCAGCATGTTGTATACCAGCAGTAGTTGCTTTTAGATAATTTGGTGTTGAAGCCTGAGAAGATTCTCCGATATATCCAAGAACTGTCTTTATAAGGGGAGAACGTTGTACCTTGATAATCACATCTAAGGTTTCAGATCCTTTAGAAAATCTAAGATTCAAAGTATTTGCTTTCTCAAGTTCTTTTCTTAGACTTACTACTTCACATTCTAATTTCTCATTGTGTTTCTCTTTTTCTTCAAGATGATTTTTCAGAGTTTCTATGATTATTTTACTCTCTTCTAAGCATATTTTGAGTTGATTGATTTCATCAAAAATCATTGTCCTCTAAACATCCATAAAGTATCCTTTTCTTCTCTAGATTCTTTTTCAAATGCCATGAAAAGTCTAAGATCTTGTTCACATTCTTCCTCACTATCAGATAACCCATCACTGTCTTCATGAGTATAGTAACTTTTTCTAGTGCTAAACCGATTCTTATTCCTTCTTGCTACTTCCTTCCCTTTTTCATGCGTTTCTTTATGAGGACACTTAGCAGCATAATGACCAAATCTTCCACAAGAAAAACATTTGAAAGGAAGCTTACCTCTGAACCGTCCTGTGCCAAGTTGGAGTTTCTTTATAAAATTTACCTCAGCTTCTTCTGAGATATACCCTGATCCTTATATCTCTTGTACTTATTTCCCTTTTGTATAAGCTCTAAAGACGGCTTCTTTGACTTCATATGGTCCTCCTCTTCTCATTTCACATGCAGTTAGTATGCAATGAAGTTGCACCACAGTAAGATTTTGAAGATCCTGTTTTTCTTCAAGAGAAGAGACTTTTGACTCAAATTTTTCCGTTAGTGATCTTAAAACTTTCTCAACCAAAGTAGATTCGGTTATTGTTTCTCCCAGATTTCTCATACAATTTACAATATCATCAAGACGTAAGAAGAAATTGGTAATGCTCTCCTCATTATGCATTTTTAGATCTCATATTGAATTCTGAGAGTTTGGAGTATAGCACTTTTTACCTTTGCATCACCTTCATAACTTAGAATGATTTTGTCCCATATTGCCTTTGCTGTATCCAGTTGCATGACTTTGACAAATTTTGATTCAGTTAGACTTCCCAATAGAGCATTGACCGCCTTTGCATTTGTTTCATAATTCTTTCTTTCCGTTGGATCTGTTGGTACTGTGGCAGGATATTGATATCCTCCTTCAACAATAGCCCATACATCTGCTCCCAGAGACTGAAGATAGGATCTCATCCTTGTTTTTCAGAAGATTAAATTGTTTCCTTTGAAGAGCAGAGGCCTGATAGATGCTGTTCCATCTTGATTGCTCATCTTGATTGATATTCCTTCTAGCGGCTAAGCTTTTTCAGAAGGACCTGCTCTGTTACCAATTGTTGGGAAAAATACTGAGAGGGGGGGGGGGGGGGGGTGAATCAGTATTTTGAGTTGACTGAAATTTTTTTACTTTTTCTTAAAACCCATATGCTACTTTACTGAACCCAACTCACGTATACACGCGGATATCCTTAAGTAAACTCGTGTATGTCCAGAGATCTTATTATGCATTTAATTCTTTACCTAGATCATTGCATCATTCATTCAACAGATGTTTAGTAAGCAGTAAGCATGTGCAGTAATAACATAATAAACCATCACACATAAGCAACACACATGAACACCAGTATTTAAGGTGGAAACCCAATTCGGGAGAAAACCACCGTTGTTGTCGTCTTTATCTTCAATATTTATTATAAAGAAAACTTCTTACAATTTTGTACTCGCGCAGACTCATACCAGCACGCAGGCACCCACCTGCAGAAGGTTGCAACCTTCTCTCATTCTCCAGCCACTACTGGAAGGGAACTCCAACCCCCTAATCTCGTTTATCAGCCTCTCCTCGAAGGGAGCTACTACCCCCTGCTCTTAGCACCAGCTTATACTGGCAGAAAGCTTCCACTTTCATACTAAAGGCTTCAACCCTCAGATCCACTACAGACCACGTTTCATCAATTTTCATACTGGATCAAAACAACTTCAATACAACCCCTTAACATCAACAACCATACTTTACCCAAAACTTCAATTAGAACAGTAATACCATTGCAACCAGAATATCAGAAATAACCCAGACTTCAGATTAGATAATCAGAAACACATTCAACCTTGAAAAATCATTAATTTAGATACCATATGCTACTTTACTTCACTGAAGCCGCATATATACGCGCTTTCCTGCTCATCAAACCGCATATACTTCAGTGCATACCAAATTTTATATTCTGAATTAATACGCGACTTTTCTTTACAGTTTCCGCATATGGACGCGCTTTCCTTTTCACCAACTAGCGTATTCTTCTGCGTATGCTTTCTTTCAGAATTTGTTCAGACTCATATTCAAATCTGAAATCAGATTTCTGTTCATACAATCTATCAACCATGCAGAACAGTTTAGACAGTCATTCTTCCCTCATCAATTCAACCAATCAACCAACAACTTGATCTTTAATCAACATAATCTGCAGCATAATCAACAATCAAACAACCCAGATCTGTATGAATACATCCTTGACAAATAGCAGTAAAACAGCAAAACAGATCAAACATTTCATTCCACACACTTTAGCAAAACCCTAGATTCCATACGCGCTTTTACTTCACTGAACCTGCGTATATACGCACTTTTCTGCACACCAACCTGCGTATACTTCTGTGTATATTATTCTTCAGAAAACCCTAACTTCCATACGTGCTTTTCATGAAGCGAACCCGTCTATATACGCGCTTTTACTGAGACAAACTAGCGTATAGATATGAAAAAGATAAACTTTGCAGAACAGATCAGATCTATAAACTTACCCAGATTTCTTCAATTTCTTCATCAGACTTGCACCAGGTCTTCCTAGAGATTCATCATTTCTATAGATCTTGAACCTTCATCATATCCATGGGTGCATCATAGATTCAGATCTATCAATTAAGAACAAAGTTCATTCATGCAGATGTTCCTTAGAGAAATTTCTCCATCAACAACCCTTACACATGCACACCTTGCACTATGATCCTCTTCTCCTTATATATTTTTATCCTTTATCAATACCATGAGTCAAAACCACTCAACCACTGATGGTATTCTTGGACGGGATCAAATAGATCATCCAGCGCTCAATACTATGGGCCAATACCATGGTCATGGCCCCTAGTTTTATAAATTTAGAGCGCAAATAGGCATATGCTACTTGGTACGTACTTTTCCACATACATATGCTACTTTTCCTTTACAAACCCGTGTATGCTTTGTGACATATCTTGTTCATCATTACTCTGGCACTTACTAGAATTATTTTCTCTGTCACATCTGAACTAATCTGTAGCTACATCATCCTTACATATTTAACACATAGGTTGCTTATCATAGGCAACTCATCAAGTAGGTTTCCATCAAGGACAACTTCATCAAGTAGGTTGCCATCAAGGACAACACATTGCATCATATTGCCAACACATAGTATTAATTTGGGCAGGGCCACCAATGTACTTTTGCATATTTTATTTTTTCACTTCAAGATACTCTTTGGTTGAAATATGTTTGCACTGCTCCAATTACTCTTCAATCTGTTGTCTGACTTGATTTCTACGTTTGACCTTATTGAGTGAGACAAATGATGGGATCCTATGTGATTTCACCATGAAATCCATGTTGTTATACAACTGGGCATGTGAGGCTTGAATGCTAGAAATGAATGAGGTGATCGATTTTTTATTCTAGATGAGCATACAAACCTTTTCTTTCTCCAACTCTACCTCTTGCCTTGTTTTCTTTCCCAATTCAAGTGATTCCCCTTTGTATCACATTGACCATTCATGCAAAAAAAAAATGGATTCTTGTACAACCTTAAGAGTTTTAACAGAATCTTTACACTTCTACTACAAGCCGTGCAAGTGGAAAATTTCCTTATGCAAGGTAACAAGCTCCTCATACATATTTAGCATGGTCTCTCCTAGTGTCAATACTTCTCCTAGTATCATTGCCTTCAACTCTTCCAGATTGACTTGTGTGGAAGCTGTGTTTTGTACTTCTTCCTAGAGTTGTTCAACCTCTTTCCTAGCATCTTGAAATTGCTTTGCAAATTTTTTTTTCTCAACCATTGATACTTTTTTTTTTACTTTGCTACACATGCGAAGGCCAAGTTGGCTACAACAATGGTATTGGGATTCCTTCGGGTGTCCGCCACAATCACCATTTCTCTGATAAATGTAGGAGATGTGAGGTCATTCAGAAAATTTTTCTTCTATGCTTGTACAATATTTTTCTGAAGCTCTTCATAAGTCAAATTGTACGCGTCCATAACCATACCCTCATCAAGAGGAACAATTTCCTCTCCCTCGCCTAGAGCTTACTTTGCTGGAGGAGTTTGAGACTGAATGATAACCTACTGTGTCCTTAGAATCAAGTCGACATCTTGGTTTTGTGGCTCTGTTTCCACCTCCATGCCTTGAATCACAATAAACTCTTTGATCTCTTGAGAGAGCTCCTTGTCCTGCAATTGTTTTCTCTCCTCTCTTGGTAGTCAGCTTTTCTCTTGTTCCTTGGGTTATTTCCACGCAAATTATTCTTCTTCTACTCTTCACCTTTCTTCTTCTTGTTTCTTCTTTTATTCTTCCAATCTCCTCTGATATTTCTCTTCCCTTTACTTCCATTCTTCTTCCTACATCCTTGTTTCCTCCTCAACTCTGCTGTTAAGGATGTTTTCAGAATGATTTATTTCACTTTCATCTTGCGGTTTCTCTCTCTCCCTGGGCTACATGCAACCTTCCTCTTACCTCTTTCACACACTGGGCTACACCTTTCCACTGGTACTACCTCTGGAGTAGCTTCCTTCTACGAAGTAGCTTGCAATGTTCTAGAAAAATAGACTGGTTCATGGGACTTGGAGGTATTATAACAATTATTCCATGCTTCCTCCTCAAGTCTACAGAATGTCCCTCTTAGCCACTAGAAATGAATCCCTGCATAGTGGTATCTAAAAACATTCCTTGGATCATACGGGTTAAATTCCAAACGACTGAATGTGAAATTCTCTGTCTCTTTTCCCTCGGTGTCTGCGACTTTCAAATTCTTGATTTCATACAATATGATCTACATAGGAAGGGTTGGCTACAGTGATTTATTCTTACTGTGCATAGTTATTGATAACCCTATGGAGAGATGGTACACAACTTCTTGTATGACTAACTTATTGGTGGCATACCTCAGTAAAATATGCAGAGACTTCTATCTGCTGAACACTCTGAGGAAAGTTTCTTCCAATGAGACAAACCAATATGCTATCTCTGACATTGCTTCCATTAACCCATGTGACATGCAAGGTATATCTTCCTCAAATATCATCTTGTACAACAAGATGAGGAAGTGATCAGTCATCTTTTACATTAATCCTTTGTGGTTGCACTCTGAAATAATCTTGCAGTGGATGTGCATGGAAGGCTCATGTGGTTTCGAAGTTCAATTAATGTAAGGGAATGAATTATGATCGCATATTTCATCCAATATATAGGAATACATGTAAAATATTTCTTTCCCGCCCTTGGTAGGATTTATGGAATTAGCTACAAGGATGCTTAACTGTCGAGCCAACAAGTCTGACCAGTTGAATGGTTTTCCTTCATTGACAACCTGGTTCAATAAAAATTCCCACCCTTCAGGGAAGGTCTCTATGCTCTGTTGACCATAGATTATACAACATAGAACTATCAAGAGCTGATAGGCCCTCATGTAGGTGTTGGTGGGTGTCTGACAAAACTTTGATGGCTCTTTCACCCAAATTTTAACAAGTTCCTTTGTGCTCAAGTAGCTGGTGGTGGCATAGAAGTAAGAATCCATGAGTGATTCTGGCTCTAGTAAATGGTACATGAGATGGTAATTCAGTGCCAGAAAATAAGAAAGCCTTTTTCCGTTGGCATTTTTCAAAGTCATAGTTTTTGGATTTATATGAGAAATTATCCAGCTCACAACTTCTCCACATGGGAAAGCCAGATATCTACATGCAACCTTATGTAATAATGACTTTTGAACATTTATATATACCTGTGTGTCCTCCAAATATGTTTTGAAGCTTCTTGCTGAGAATGTTTCATTGGATTTGTTCCATGTGATATCTGACCCGTTTTCTATGAACAATTGAGTATCTTAATAAAATGGAAACTTCACTACCGTACTCTCAACTTCCTCCTCAATTCTACTCTTTGTGGTATCCTTTTAAGTATATCTCTTTGGTGCCATGATTTATGCGACTGATGAAGAGAAGTGCTCAATAACTGCAATATCTGTAGGAGGAAAAGGCACTCAAGACAAAGATGAATTATCTTTAACAAAATTACTCATAAATAAATATCACAATAGCAACCAATGGTATGACAAGGAAAATTATGCAATTCTTGAAGTGAAGGAGAGATATTGTTTGCAAGAACTATGCATTGCACAGTCTCAGTAGCCAGTGGAGTAGCCTAAGGCTTAAGACTACACAATGCGCAGTTCAGCCTGGGCAGACTGAGGGAGAGACTGCGCATTACGTAGTCGCAGTGACCAAGGGACCAGGATTGAAACCTAGAAATGTGAAATGCGCAGTTAGGTAAGCCCGGTACTGTGAATTTCACAGTCTCATAGGCCAAGTAGAAAAGTTGAGCCTTGGACTTCCGCAATTCCCAGCTAGGCAAGGCAAGTGCTGACCAAAGGAAGTGCAAATCTGCCTGGAAAGTGAGTGGAAATTGGCAAATATATGTGATGGTGAAATTTAAAGTTTAGATCTGACTAAAGATATATATATATATATATATATATATATATATATATATATATATATATATATATATTAGTGAAAATAAAGTGAAAAATATCAAAATGAAAAAGGAAAAATAAATATGCATTGAGAGTTGTCGAAACGATCATCACCGATGGGAAAAAAACAAGAAAACTGATGTGACTCTTGTAAAAGGTGAAAATCATACTGAACCAATGCATCTACAATATAATATAAGTTAAAACGCCAACAACCACAAATTGAAATAAGCAAAAAAACACACACATAAGAAAAATGACAAAAAGCAACAGAAAAAGTGACAAAATATGACAAAAGAAAAACTCACCCAGAAAAGCATCGCAAACTCCACCGAAGGCTCCTTGATCTCCTTGGGAATGATATAGCTCAAATATTAATGTACAATGAGATCTAGAGGTGTGCATTAAATATATTTAGGTCGATTATGGTTTACAACTCACATGCTTAAAATCAAGGAAAAAGAGACACTTGGTGGAAAATTTCAAAAATAGTAAGTGTGCCACCTTTGGGAAACTAGTTAATGACTCCCTATTTTCTAGGGATGCTTTTTGTTTTTTAATATTTTTTCATTTTTTGGAAATCGGGCATGCACACTGCTAAGAAGGATTGTGCAATTCCCAAGGACTGGGAAACTCCTTGACTCAATACATTGTGTCGTTTCTAAGCTCAAGGGACGCTTTACACAGTTTCTAAGCTTAAGAATGGGATGCCATCCAGAAATGTGTAGTTTCCAAGCTCAAGGCTAGCCTGACATTCTGGATTTCACAATTATGATTCTCAAGTCTGGTCTACTTTCCATGGTTGCACAATTTTTAGAGGCAATCCCAATAATGCTGCAAGGTCAATTCAAGAGTTAGCTTGAGTCTGGAAGATATCAAACCAGGATTAAATCATAAAAATCACACCATGAAAATATAAGTATTTATCATGACATTAATACTTGACGACAGTAAAAGATAAGCACTTGTGGAGAGAAGGGAAGGCTCAAAAATCAAAGCATGGGGAAAATTTTGTAGGGTTGTTGTAGCGGCTACAAAACTTGGTGACACAATGGTAGAACTCCAACTATCTGTATGGGTCTTGTCTCATGCAAAACAAGTCTAACTCTTTAGGAAGTATTTTTCAGTTCATTTATCATCGTAGCTTCTTTAATTAGCTTGATTTAAAGATATAGTCCCTACCATTCTCTTCATCGTTGGTACACTTAATCAAGAAAATTGAAACTAAGTTGTTTCGATTGGGAATGATGAGTATATAGGTATTCAAGTGAAACATGATTGGCTTAGTTTTCATCTCTAGTGTTTCTCTGTTGTTAGCAGACCTAGACAGTACCCTGAAAGAGTCACTTCAGGAACACAAACACTGCTATGTTTCCAGTGAGCCTGTATATTACCCCAATGGAGTTGCTTGCTTCACCTCCCTGCGCAAGAAGCCTTTCTCTTATTTCACCATTTATTTTAGTTTTTTCATTTTTTTTATTAAATAGAACTATGCATAGGAACTTATTAATTTCATGGGGTGGAAGAGGGATCCTGACTTATTTAGAGAATAAGAGGTTGTCCCTTTAGAGAAGGATATTTATATACCTCTAAAATACTTCTTAAAATTTCCTCCCCTCCTTGCTCTACTCGAGTTAGTTGACAAGGAACAATCGAAGGGTTATAAATGAATGATTGGAGAAGGTGTAACTAGTTTTATATTCAAGAATTTTGATTCCATTATGGTTTTTTTTAGAAATAACGTATTTTCCATCAGAGTATCATTGAATAAAAGATGCAAGATCCATGCAAAGAGAGGGAGTAAACAGATAACCAAACGTTGACAGTAGCACAAATTCATCTTGAACTTCACCATGGTTGCTTTGGAAACCAAGCACGGTCTCATGCAGAATATATCCTACAACTGGAAAGAAATGAAAAGAGAGGGGCAGAAAGTAAATCAAACAAAACACAAGAAAGAAAGAAAACAAAGTACCCCTACTCCTAACTAAGAAAGAATAGGCCAGGATCACGTTAAATGAAACTTCTAGTGTAACTATTGATTCAATGACTAACCTATACAGACGAGGGAATGCATGTCAAGAAAGATACTTAAGAATAACAAGAAACAAGAAATATAAAGTGATACATATAGTAACTTTCAAAGTTTGAAAATTCATGCAGAAAAATATGAAAAAAAAGCACATGAAAAGCATTCTGCAGATTTTTATTGTGTTCAAACACATTGCGACAAAATGACATGCAAACACATTGTTTTGAATATTCAAACTACATGAACATAAATAAAGAAGAAAACTTTTGTTTTGTAACAAAGCTTTCTGGGTATGACTCCTCCAATGATTGAGTGACAGGATCGTGAAAAACATATGGAGGATGTGAAGACTGTGAAATAGATTGATTTTCAATTTGCGTGATGGAATGATGAGGATCCTTGGAATATATCATACTATTCTGATCATGATTGGAACTAGACTCAAGAATGAGAGAACCTGAAATAAGCATCAGTGTGGGATGAAGTGCATCGATAGCTTGGGTAGTTCTAAACCATCAGAAGGTATCATAAAAAATTAGTGGCCTGGAAATATCAACAACAAAAAAATCAGAGTCGTGACCAGTTGAATCATTGAAAATATAACAACAACCATGATCAAAAAGTTCAAGATAAAAAACAGAGGCATCCTCATAATATGATAAAGAGGGGAAGATTGAAAACAAGAAATTTCACCATTTATTTCTTCACACTGATCAGATGATGTATTGGAGAGATCAAGAAGAGAATATTTTTCCTCTCCATGTTCAAATGTAAAATTGACATTCCACGAGTTCTGAGTGTGATCAAACACAACATCATTAGAAACGGACTCTTCAGAAGCTTCAACATGAATGAAATAATCGTGGAAAATGTCAAGATAATGAGGAAGAGGTGTGGAAGGAGAAAAATCAACCTTGATCATAGATTCTTGTTCATAAATAGACTCACACACATAGCCATCATAAATGATATCACAAGTTTTTTGTTCAACACTAACTCCATCTTGACTTTGATCCTCATGAACATCAGAAGGATTGATTGAAATAAGTGAACTAAAAAACTCATAATGAGGAGGACCAAAGGAAACAATGAATGGAGGAATAGGAGATAGAACATCATTGCAAACATTAGATTCACAGTGCAAACCTATGCTAAAATTATTAGTATGTGGGATGGAAGAAGATGGTGGTAAATCAACAGATGAACTCTCAAGTTCTCCCACATCAACTGGCAGAAATGGAGTTGTTTGACAAGGAGAAAACAAAGAATGACTTGGAACAACAAATTTTTTTATCACATATTTACGAGATCCATAACCGATGGATATTGGGATACTTTCAAAATATTCATATTCTTGTGGATTCAGTGAAATATGAACAAGAAATTAAAACTTCTATTTCATTAAATTCCAATCGATATCATCTTTGGAAAATTTGAAACAAAAATGAATAAAAAGATCATGAAAATCCTTAAGATATTCATTAGGTTATTTTTGTAATCACGTGATTTTATTGAAAACACATTTTTACTCATACCTATCAACGGTGCAATAAAGCTCCTTGACAATTTGTTCAAAAGAGTGTATGGAAGCAGCTGGCAATGTGTAACACCATTCCTTTATGTGTGCTTCAAACATGAGGATGACCAACCTGCACACAATATCCTCATAGCGAAACTGATGTTTAGTGCAAAATTAGAAAGAATGAGCAGTGTGCTTGAGAATGGTTGTTCCTCCCTTGCCAACAAATTTCAGATTTGACAAGCCATTAATGATTCCCATAGGCACTTTCAGATTTTCGGTTCTAGAAAAACATGTCAAGGTTAAGATTTTGGAAGAAACCATTTAAATATTTAGAAAGTTCAAACAGACTTCATGGGCTCATCTTTTCATATGGCCCTCCTTCTAGCATTGGAAATGTTGAAGGTATTAGACGCACCAACATTTCGGGGATATCCCTTATATGACATTAGGGGAATTTTGAGGTCTAAAATGGGCCTCCTAAGAAAAATTTACAACCAAAATAAACTTTATAAGAACCAATAGGATTCAAGATGATGATGTCAACCATGGGGGATGATTCACCAGTTTTTAAGTAAAAAGATTAAAAGATTAAAAAATAATAAAACTACTTTTTAAAATCGTATTTTCAACTTATCTCCCAATTTTTTTACTCAAATTTCGAGAAAAATTACTCGTTGGATGCAAAATTTAATTCCTCATCCAAGGAGTACCCATGTTGCATACTTTCGATGGACCATCCTACATGAAAATTGAGAAATACATGAAAAAACGTGATTGCAATCACGTTTTTCATGTAATTCTCTTTTTTCGTGTAGCAGGGTCCATCAAAAGTATACAACATGGGTACTCCTTGGATTAGGAATTAAATTTTTCATCCAACGAGTACTCATGCTCAAAATTTGAGTAAAATATTTGGAAGAAATGTTGAAAATACGAGTTGAAAAAGTAGTTTTTTCTTTTTTCCCTATAAAATTTGATGATGTAATATAATATTATTTTATTATTTCCACTATTGTTTTATAATTTCCTTAGGAGGCCATTTTAGACCTCAAAATTCCCCTAATGAGTACCAGTTCAACCTCACACCATTTGGTGTAGGAGTCCCATACAAAATACGACTATGTTTTTGAAGCAATGGGTTTTAATGATGTGCCTTGGTTGCAATAACACATAGAGTGGTGTATTTGGGACTTTGGTGAACAAGTACACAACTCTATGGAAAGTCATTGCAATTCATGAAGGTTCTAACATGCGAGGGGAAAGTGAGTGAGCCCCTTAAAGCATGAAGCCATCGCATGCTAACCTGTGAAATAGTTCACAAGATAACAGTGGTAGAAATATAAAACTACACACATTCAATAAGATTCATTATAATGCAAATGAAATAGTTCATAAGCATAAGCATAAGTGAAATAACATACATTGCAAATACAACAAGAATAGTCCTACCATATTCACAACATATGCATGAAAACATGTCGACTCTAAGCTTTTATTAAAGTAAAATTTCTAATCATACATATAACATTGAGGGACCACTAGCCCCAATAGTGGAACATGAAGTATACACTTGCTCTTCCAAAGAAAGATACTCCCTCTATGCTATGGAGAAGCTAAGGCTCTAAAAAAAACTCCTAAGCTCTTGATTATAAGCCTAAGCATAGCCAAAATCTTAGCTCCCAAAATCCTTTTATATGAGTTATGAGGATATATTTATAACAAAAGGGTTGACTCTTCACCTCTCCTTTGTGACTCTTGGAATTCCCTCATGACAGTTCAACTTCTTTACAAATGACTCTTAAACTTCATTACATCATGACTCTTCACATTCCACGGTTGACACTTGGAATTTCACATACAAATTATTCACAAAATAATATTACAATATACTCATACCCATATAAGAAAAAATAGGGTAGAGTCAACTATACAGCCTAATAAGACAAAACATGTTAAGCTTGAGTTTGTGGGAACTCTAGCTTAGCCACTTTCACTTGTTGTTTCTCGACGACGTAACAATGCCAAGAT